>CM075870.1:6672500-7057500 GCA_038021265.1 Cyprinella venusta | reverse complement strand
TGCTAGGCGGTTGCTAGGGTGTTCTTGGTGGTTGCTATGGTGTTGCTAGGCAGTTGCTAGGGTGTTCTTTGTGGTTGCTAGGGTGTTGCTAGGCAGTTGCTAAGGTGTTATTGGTAGTTGCTAGGGTGTTGCTAGGCAGTTGCTAAGATGTTCTGGGTGGTTGCTAGGGTGTTGCTAGGGTGTTCTGGGTGGTTGCTATGGTGTTGCTGGGCAGTTGCTAGGGTATTCCGGGTGGTTGCTATGGTGTTGTTAGGTGGTTGCTAGGGTGTTGCTAGGCAGTTGCTAGGGTGTTCTTTGTGGTTGCTAGGGTGTTGCTAGGCAGTTGCTAAGGTGTTATTGGTGGTTGCTAGGGTGTTGCTAGGCAGTTGCTATGGTGTTGCTAGGTGGTTGCTAGGGTGTTCTGGGTGGTTGCTATGGTGATGCTAGGCAGTTGCTTGGGTGTTCTTTGTGGTTGCTATGGTGTTGCTAGGTGGTTGCTAGGGTGTTCTGGGGGGTTGCTATGGTGTTGCTAGGCAGTTGCAAGGGTGTTCTTTGTGGTTGCTAGGGTGTTGCTAGGCAGTTGCTATGGTGTTGCTAGGTGGTTGCTAGGGTGTTCTGGGTGGTTGCTATGGTGATGCTAGGCAGTTGCTAAGGTGTTATTTGTGGTTGCTAGGGTGTTGCTAGGCGGTTGCTAGGGTGTTCTGGGTGGTTGCTATGGTGTTGCTAGGTGGTTGCTAAGGTGTTCTGGGTGGTTGCTAGGGTGTTGCTAGGCAGTTGCTAGGGTGATCTGGGTGGTTGCTAGGGTGTTGCTAGGTAGTTGCTAGGGTGTTCTGGGAGGTTGCTATTGTGTTGCTAGGCAGTTGCTAGGGTGTTTTTTGTGGTTGCTAGGGTGTTGCTAGGCAGTTGCTAAGGTGTTATTGGTGGTTGCTAGGGTGTTGCTAGGCAGTTGCTAAGGTGTTCTGGGTGGTTGCTAGGGTGTTGCTAGGCAGTTGCTAGGGTGTTCTGGGTGGTTGCTATGGTGTTGCTAGGCAGTTGCTAAGGTTTTATTTGTGGTTGCTAGGGTGTTGCTAGGCAGTTGCTAAGGTGTTATTGGTGGTTGCTAGGGTGTTGCTAGGCAGTTGCTAAGGTGTTATTGGTGGTTGCTAGGGTGTTGCTAGGCAGTTGCTAAGATGTTCTGGGTGGTTGCTAGGGTGTTCTGGGTGGTTGCTATGGTGTTGCTAGGCAGTTGCTAGGGTATTCCGGGTGGTTGCTATGGTGTTGCTAGGTGGTTGCTAGGGTGTTGCTAGGCAGTTGCTAGGGTGTTCTTTGTGGTTGCTAGGGTGTTGCTAGGCAGTTGCTAAGGTGTTATTGGTGGTTGCTAGGGTGTTGCTAGGCAGTTGCTATGGTGTTGCTAGGTGGTTGCTAGGGTGTTCTGGGTGGTTGCTATGGTGATGCTAGGCAGTTGCTTGGGTGTTCTTTGTGGTTGCTATGGTGTTGCTAGGTGGTTGCTAGGGTGTTCTGGGTGGTTGCTATGGTGTTGCTAGGCAGTTGCAAGGGTGTTCTTTGTGGTTGCTAGGGTGTTGCTAGGCAGTTGCTATGGTGTTGCTAGGTGGTTGCTAGGGTGTTCTGGGTGGTTGCTATGGTGATGCTAGGCAGTTGCTAAGGTGTTATTTGTGGTTGCTAGGGTGTTGCTAGGCGGTTGCTAGGGTGTTCTGGGTGGTTGCTATGGTGTTGCTAGGTGGTTGCTAAGGTGTTCTGGGTGGTTGCTAGGGTGTTGCTAGGCAGTTGCTAGGGTGATCTGGGTGGTTGCTAGGGTGTTGCTAGGTAGTTGCTAGGGTGTTCTGGGAGGTTGCTATTGTGTTGCTAGGCAGTTGCTAGGGTGTTTTTTGTGGTTGCTAGGGTGTTGCTAGGCAGTTGCTAAGGTGTTATTGGTGGTTGCTAGGGTGTTGCTAGGCAGTTGCTAAGGTGTTCTGGGTGGTTGCTAGGGTGTTGCTAGGCAGTTGCTAGGGTGTTCTGGGTGGTTGCTATGGTGTTGCTAGGCAGTTGCTAAGGTTTTATTTGTGGTTGCTAGGGTGTTGCTAGGCAGTTGCTAAGGTGTTATTGGTGGTTGCTAGGGTGTTGCTAGGCAGTTGCTAAGGTGTTATTGGTGGTTGCTAGGGTGTTGCTAGGCAGTTGCTAGGGTGTTCTGGGTGGTTGCTATGGTGTTGCTAGGCAGTTGATAGGGTGTTCTTAGTGGTTTCTAGGGTGTTACTAGGCAGTTGCTAGGGTATTCTTGGTTGTTGCTAGGCAGTTGGTAAGGTGTTCTGGGTGGTTGCTAGGGTGTTGCTAGGGTGTTCTGGGTAGTTGCTATGGTGTTGCTAGGCGGTTGCTAAGGTCTTCTGGGTGGTTGCTATGGTGTTGCTAGGTGGTTGCTAGGGTGTTCTGGGTGGTTGCTAGGGTGTTGCTAGTTTATTGGTAGTGTTCACATATGGTTACTATAAAGTATCCATATTAGCATTTAGCTATTCAAAGCTAGCATGTTTAGCATATTGAAAGTTCTGTGTGCTAACATGAGTCAAAAGACCCAACCCCCATCGCGATACAATGTTCTGATGCTGAGATATAGTTGTTAAAAAATGGTTGCTAGGGTACTCTGTTTGGTTGCTAGGGATTGGCTTGAAAGCTGCCAATCATAAAACTCCAAAGGCTGCTTGTCAGTATGAATGATTTAAACCAACCCCCATCTCTATACGTTGTTCTGATGCAGAGATACAAATCTTGCTTAATGGTTGCTAGGGTAGTCTGTTTAGTTGCTAGGGAGTGGCTTGGCAGGTGCCAGTGATGAATCTCCAAAGGCTGCCTGTCAGCCTCTTCAAATGTGGTTAATTACGAGTATCTGAGAAATCATCACTATTTAGTATTGCACGAGGCCTGCGGCCTCGTGCCTATGGCCTGCGGTTGCTAGGGTGCTGTAATTGGTTGCTATGGTGTGAATTTAGAGTTTATGAGTTTAGAGTTTATAAGTTTAAATGAGTAAGTGGCCAGAGTTTATTAATTTAAGAGTTTAGTAGTTTATGAGAGTTTATAAGAGTATGAGTTTATGAATTTTGAGTTTTTGAGTTTAGAGTTTATATGTTTAAATGAGTCTAAGAGTTTAAGTTTAGAGTTTATTAATTTATTTTGAGTTTAAGAGTTTAAGATTAGATAGATAAGTGTCATAGATAGATGAGTTCATTAGTTTAAATGAGTCTCAATGGCTCATATAGTCTATAGAATGACAGTTTGATTGAGTCTGGGGCTTCAAGGTATTTAGATTTGAATTTTTGACAGTTGGTCAGTTTGAAATTCTAAAGATTCCACAATGTTAAGTCAATGGGAGTTTTTTCCGACTTTGAGCGTCATTTTTGGGAGAACCGTAAGTCCGATCAGTCTGAAAAGATATAGCAACTCGAGTCAGAACAGTTTGAGTGTCCGTGCCGAGTTTGGAGTATGTGGAGTTAAAGCTCTAGGAGGAGATAGAGTTGGAAATTTTAGTCTCAGAAAAAGAATAATAACTAGATTAAAAAGTTCGTTGAGACAAACTTTAAGTTGGCTTGTGAAAGTTTGTTACAGAAAGTTTGAAGTAGTTTGAAGTTTAAATTAGTCTAAAGTTTAAATTAAATAAAGTTTAACTTAGTTTAAAGTAGTTTCAAGTTTAAAGTAGTTTAAAGTAATTTATATAGATAGATAGATAGATAGATAGATAGATAGATAGATAGATAGATAGATAGATAGATAGATAGATAGAGTTAAAAAGAGATAGATAGATAGATAGATAGATAGATAGATAGATAGATAGATAGATAGATAGATAGATAGATAGATAGATAGATAGATAGATAGATAGATAGATAGATAGAGTTACTATGGTGGTTGCTATGGTGTTGCTAGGCGGTTACTATGGTGTTGCTAGACGGTTACTAGGGTGTTCTGGGTGGTTGCTATGGTGTTGCTAGGCAGTTGCAAGGGTGATCTGGGTGGTTGCAATGGTGTTGCTAGGCAGTTGCTAAGGTGTTATTTGTGGTTGCTAGGGTGTTGCTAGGCAGTTGCTAAGGTGTTATTGGTGGTTGCTAGTGTGTTGCTAGGCAGTTGCTAAGGTGTTATTGGTGGTTGCTAGGGTGTTGCTAGGCAGTTGCTAAGGTGTTCTGGGTGGTTGCTAGGGTGTTGCTAGGGTGTTCTGGGTGGTTGCTATGGTGTTGCTAGGCAGTTGCTAAGGTGTTATTGGTGGTTGCTAGGGTGTTGCTAGGCAGTTGCTAAGGTGTTATTGGTGGTTGCTAGGGTGTTGCTAGGCAGTTGCTAAGGTGTTCTGGGTGGTTGCTAGGGTGTTGCTAGTGTGTTCTGGGTGGTTGCTAGGGTGTTGCTAGGTAGTTGCTAAGGTGTTATTGGTGGTTGCTAGGGTGTTGCTAGGCAGTTGCTAAGGTGTTCTGGGTGGTTGCAAGGGTGTTGCTAGGCAGTTGCTAGGGTTTTCTGTGTGGTTGCTATGGTGTTGCTAGGCGGTTGCTAGGGTGTTCTGGGTGGTTGCTAAGGTGCTGTAGGCAGTTACTAGGGTGATCTGGGTGGTTGCTAGGGTGTCGCTAGGCAGTTTCTAGGGTGTTCTTGGTGGTTGCTATGGTGTTGCTAGGCAGTTGCTAGGGTATTCCTGGTGGTTGCTATGGTGTTGCTAGGTGGTTGCTAGGGTGTTCTGGGTGGTTGCTAGGGTGTTGCTAGGCAGTTGCTAGGGTGTTCTGTGTGGTTGCTAGGGTGTTGCTAGGTGGTTGCTAAGGTGTTCTGGGTGGTTGCTAGGGTGTTGCTAGGCAGTTTCTAGGGTGTTCTTGGTGGTTGCTATGGTGTTGCTAGGCAGTTGCTAGGGTATTCCGGGTGGTTGCTATGGTGTTGCTAGGCGGTTGCTAGGGTGTTCTGGGTGGTTGCTATGGTGTTGCAAGGCAGTTGCTAGGGTGTTCTTTGTGGTTGCTATGGTGTTGCTAAGCAGTTGCTAAGGTGTTATTGGTGGTTGCTAGGGTGTTGCTAGGCAGTTGCTAAGGTGTTCTGTGTGGTTGCTATGGTGTTGCTAGGCGGTTGCTAGGGTGTTCTGGGTGGTTGCTAAGGTGTTGTAGGCAGTTACTAGGGTGATCTGGGTGGTTGCTAGGGTGTTGCTAGGCAGTTGCTAAGGTATTCTGGGTGGTTGCTATGGTGTTGCTAGGTGGTTGCTAGGGTGTTCTGGGTGGTTGCTAGGGTGTTGCTAGTTGGTTGGTAGTGTTCACATATGGTTACTATAAAGTATCCATATTAGCATTTAGCTATTCACAGCTAGCATGTTTAGCATATTGAAAGTCTTGTGTGCTAACATGAGTCAAAAGACCCAACCCCCATCGCGATACAATGTTCTGATGCTGAGATATAGTTGTTAAAAAATGGTTGCTAGGGTACTCTGTTTGGTTGCTAGGGATTGGCTTGAAAGCTGCCAATCATGAAACTCCAAAGGCTGCTTGTCAGTATGAAAGATTTAAACCAACCCCCATCTCTATACGTTGTTCTGATGCAGAGATACAAATCTTGCTTAATGGTTGCTAGGGTAGTCTGTTTAGTTGCTAGGGAGTGGCTAGGCAGGTGCCAGTGATGAATCTCCAAAGGCTGCCTATCAGCCTCTTCAAATGTGGTTAATTAGGAGTTTCTTAGAAATCATCACTATTTAGTATTGCACGAGGCCTGCGGCCTCGTGCCTATGGCCTACGGTTGCTAGGGTGCTGTAACTGGTTGCTATGGTGTGAATTTAGAGTTTATGAGTTTAGAGTTTATTAGTTTAAATGAGTAAGTGTCCAGAGTTTATTAATTTATGAGTTTAATAGTTTATGAGAGTTTATAAGAGTATGAGTTTATGAATTTAGAGTTTATGAGTTTAGAGTTTATAAGTTTAAATGAGTCTAATAGTTTAAGTTTAGAGTTTATTAATTTATTTTGAGTTTAAGAGTTTAAGATTAGATAGATAAGTGTCATATATAGATGAGTTCATTAGTTTAAATGAGTCTCAATGGCTCATATAGTCTATAGAATGACAGTTTGATTGAGTCTGGGGCTTCAAGGTATTTAGATTTGAATTTTTGACAGTTGGCCAGTTTGAAATTCTAAAGATTCCACAATGTTAAGTCAATGGGAGTTTTTTCCGACTTTGAGCGTCATTTTTGGGAGAACCGTAAGTCCGATCAGTCTGAAAAGATATAGCAACGCGAGTCAGAACAGTTTGAGTGTCCGTGCCGAGTTTGGAGTATGTGGAGTTAAAGCTCTAGGAGGAGATAGAGTTGGAAATTTTAGTCTCAGAAAAAGAATAATAATAATAATAATAATAATAATAATAATAATAATAATAATAATAAGTTTAAATAGGATTTCAGTAAGTTGGCTCTCACAAGCCAACTTAACTAGATTAAAAAGTTCGTCGAGACAAACTTTAAGTTGGCTTGTGAAAGTTTGTTACAGAAAGTTTGAAGAAGTTTAAAGTAGTTTGAAGAAGTTTAAAGTAGTTTGAATTTTACAGTAGTTTGAAGTTTAAATTAGTCTAAAGTTTAAATTCATTTAAAGTTTAACTTAGTTTAAAGTAGTTTCAAGTTTAAAGCAGTTTAAAGTAATTTAGATAGATAGATAGATAGATAGATAGATAGATAGATAGATAGATAGATAGATAGATAGATAGATAGATAGATAGATAGATAGATAGATAGATAGATAGATAGATAGATAGCGTTACTATGGTGGTTGCTATGGTGTTGCTAGGCGGTTACTATGGTGTTCTGGGTGGTTGCTATGGTGTTGCTAGGCAGTTGCTAGGGTGTTCTTGGTGGTTGCTAGGGTGTTGCTAGGCAGCTGCTAGGGTGTTCTTGGTGGTTGCTAGGGTGTTGCTAGGCAGTTGCTAAGGTGTTCTGGGTGGTTGCTAGGGTGTTGTTAGGCGGTTGCTAGGGTGTTCTGGGTGGTTGCTATGGTGTTGCTAGGTGGTTGCTAATGTGTTCTGGGTGGTTGCTAGGGTGTTGCTAGGCAGTTGCTAGGGTGATCTGGGTGGTTGCTAGGGTGTTGCTAGGTAGTTGCTAGGGTGTTCTGGGAGGTTGCTAGGGTGTTGCTAGGGTGTTCTTTGTGGTTGCTAGGGTGTTGCTAGGCAGTTGCTAAGTTGTTATTGGTGGTTGCTAGGGTGTTGCTAGGCAGTTGCTAAGGTGTTCTGGGTGGTTGTTAGGGTGTTGCTAGGCAGTTGCTAGGGTGTTCTGGGTGGTTGCCTTGTTGTTGCTAGGCAGTTGCCAAGGTGTTATTTGTGGTTGCTAGGGTGTTGCTAGGCAGTTGCTAAGGTGTTATTGGTGGTTGCTAGGGTGTTGCTAGGCAGTTGCTAAGGTGTTATTGGTGGTTGCTAGGGTGTTGCTAGGCAATTGCTAGGGTTTTCTGGGTGGTTGCTATGGTGTTGCTAGGGTGTTCTGAGTGGTTGCTATGGTGTTGCTAGGCAGTTGCTAGGGTGTTCTTAGTGGTTGCTAGGGTGTTACTAGGCAGTTGCTAGGGTATTCTTGGTTGTTGCTAGGCAGTTGGTAAGGTGTTCTGGGTGGTTGCTAGGGTGTTGCTAGGGTGTTCTGGGTAGTTGCTATGGTGTTGCTAGGCGGTTGCTAAGGTCTTCTGGGTGGTTGCTATGGTGTTGCTAGGTGGTTGCTAGGGTGTTGGTAGGTGGTTGCTAGGGTGTTGCTAGTTGGTTGGTAGTGTTCACATATGGTTACTATAAAGTATCCATATTAGCATTTAGCTATTCACAGCTAGCATGTTTAGCATATTGAAAGTACTGTGTGCTAACATGAGTCAAAAGACCCAACCCCCATCGCGATACAATGTTCTGATGCTGAGATATAGTTGTTAAAAAATGGTTGCTAGGGTACTCTGTTTGGTTGCTAGGGATTGGCTTGAAAGCTGCCAATCATGAAACTCCAAAGGCTGCTTGTCAGTATGAAAGATTTAAACCAACCCCCATCTCTATACGTTGTTCTGATGCAGAGATACAAATCTTGCTTAATGGTTGCTAGGGTAGTCTGTTTAGTTGCTAGGGAGTGGCTAGGCAGGTGCCAGTGATGAATCTCCAAAGGCTGCCTATCAGCCTCTTCAAATGTGGTTAATTAGGAGTTTCTTAGAAATCATCACTATTTAGTATTGCACGAGGCCTGCGGCCTCGTGCCTATGGCCTACGGTTGCTAGGGTGCTGTAACTGGTTGCTATGGTGTGAATTTAGAGTTTATGAGTTTAGAGTTTATAAGTTTAAATGAGTAAGTGTCCAGAGTTTATTAATTTATGAGTTTAATAGTTTATGAGAGTTTATAAGAGTATGAGTTTATGAATTTAGAGTTTATGAGTTTAGAGTTTATAAGTTTAAATGAGTCTAATAGTTTAAGTTTAGAGTTTATTAATTTATTTTGAGTTTAAGAGTTTAAGATTAGATAGATAAGTGTCATAGATAGATGAGTTCATTAGTTTAAATGAGTCTCAATGGCTCATATAGTGTATAGAATGACAGTTTGATTGAGTCTGGGGCTTCAAGGTATTTAGATTTGAATTTTTGACAGTTGGGCAGTTTGAAATTCTAAAGATTCCACAATGTTAAGTCAATGGGAGTTTTTTCCGACTTTGAGCGTCATTTTTGGGAGAACCGTAAGTCCGATCAGTTAGAAAAGATATAGCAACGCGAGTCAGAACAGTTTGAGTGTCCGTGCCGAGTTTGGTGTATGTGGAGTTAAAGCTCTAGGAGGAGATAGAGTTGGAAATTTTAGTCTCAGAAAAAGAATAATAATAATAATAATAATAATAATAATAATAATAATAATAATAAGTTTAAATAGGATTTCAGTAAGTTGGCTTTCACAAGCCAACTTAACTAGATTAAAAAGTTCGTCGAGACAAACTTTAAGTTGGCTTGTGAAAGTTTGTTACAGAAAGTTTGAAGAAGTTTAAAGTAGTTTGAAGAAGTTTAAAGTAGTTTGAATTTTACAGTAGTTTGAAGTTTAAATTAATCTAAAGTTTAAATTAATTTAAAGTTTAACTTAGTTTAAAGTAGTTTCAAGTTTAAAGCAGTTTAAAGTAATTTATATAGATAGATAGATAGATAGATAGATAGATAGATAGATAGATAGATAGATAGATAGATAGATAGATAGATAGATAGATAGATAGATAGCGTTACTATGGTGGTTGCTATGGTGTTGCTAGGCGGTTGCTATGGTGTTCTGGGTGGTTGCTATGGTGTTGCTAGGCAGTTGCTAGGGTGTTCTTGGTGGTTGCTAGGGTGTTGCTAGGCAGTTGCTAGGGTGTTCTTGGTGGTTGCTAGGGTGTTGCTAGGCAGTTGCTAAGGTGTTCTGGGTGGTTGCTAGGGTGTTGCTAGGCGGTTGCTAGGGTGTTCTGGGTGGATGCTATGGTGTTGCTAGGTGGTTGCTAAGGTGTTCTGGGTGGTTGCTAGGGTGTTGCTAGGCAGTTGCTAGGGTGATCTGGGTGGTTGCTAGGGTGTTGCTAGGTAGTTGCTAGGGTGTTCTGGGAGGTTGCTATTGTGTTGCTAGGCAGTTGCTAGGGTGTTCTTTGTGGTTGCTAGGGTGTTGCTAGGCAGTTGCTAAGGTGTTATTGGTGGTTGCTAGGGTGTTGCTAGGCAGTTGCTAAGGTGTTCTGGGTGGTTGCTAGGGTGTTGCTAGGCAGTTGCTAGGGTGTTCTGGGTGGTTGCTATGGTGTTGCTAGGCAGTTGCTAAGGTGTTATTTGTGGTTGCTAGGGTGTTGCTAGGCGGTTGCTAGGGTGTTCTGGGTGGTTGCTATGGTGTTGCTAGGTGGTTGCTAAGGTGTTCTGGGTGGTTGCTAGGGTGTTGCTAGGCAGTTGCTAGGGTGATCTGGGTGGTTGCTAGGGTGTTGCTAGGTAGTTGCTAGGGTGTTCTGGGAGGTTGCTATTGTGTTGCTAGGCAGTTGCTAGGGTGTTCTTTGTGGTTGCTAGGGTGTTGCTAGGCAGTTGCTAAGGTGTTATTGGTGGTTGCTAGGGTGTTGCTAGGCAGTTGCTAAGGTGTTCTGGGTGGTTGCTAGGGTGTTGCTAGGCAGTTGCTAGGGTGTTCTGGGTGGTTGCTATGGTGTTGCTAGGCAGTTGCTAAGGTGTTATTTGTGGTTGCTAGGGTGTTGCTAGGCAGTTGCTAAGGTGTTATTGGTGGTTGCTAGGGTAGTCTGTTTAGTTGCTAGGGAGTGGCTAGGCAGGTGCCAGTGATGAATCTCCAAAGGCTGCCTATCAGCCTCTTCAAATGTGGTTAATTAGGAGTTTCTTAGAAATCATCACTATTTAGTATTGCACGAGGCCTGCGGCCTCGTGCCTATGGCCTACGGTTGCTAGGGTGCTGTAACTGGTTGCTATGGTGTGAATTTAGAGTTTATGAGTTTAGAGTTTATAAGTTTAAATGAGTAAGTGTCCAGAGTTTATTAATTTATGAGTTTAATAGTTTATGAGAGTTTATAAGAGTATGAGTTTATGAATTTAGAGTTTATGAGTTTAGAGTTTATAAGTTTAAATGAGTCTAATAGTTTAAGTTTAGAGTTTATTAATTTATTTTGAGTTTAAGAGTTTAAGATTAGATAGATAAGTGTCATAGATAGATGAGTTCATTAGTTTAAATGAGTCTCAATGGCTCATATAGTGTATAGAATGACAGTTTGATTGAGTCTGGGGCTTCAAGGTATTTAGATTTGAATTTTTGACAGTTGGGCAGTTTGAAATTCTAAAGATTCCACAATGTTAAGTCAATGGGAGTTTTTTCCGACTTTGAGCGTCATTTTTGGGAGAACCGTAAGTCCGATCAGTTAGAAAAGATATAGCAACGCGAGTCAGAACAGTTTGAGTGTCCGTGCCGAGTTTGGTGTATGTGGAGTTAAAGCTCTAGGAGGAGATAGAGTTGGAAATTTTAGTCTCAGAAAAAGAATAATAATAATAATAATAATAATAATAAGTTTAAATAGGATTTCAGTAAGTTGGCTTTCACAAGCCAACTTAACTAGATTAAAAAGTTCGTCGAGACAAACTTTAAGTTGGCTTGTGAAAGTTTGTTACAGAAAGTTTGAAGAAGTTTAAAGTAGTTTGAAGAAGTTTAAAGTAGTTTGAATTTTACAGTAGTTTGAAGTTTAAATTAATCTAAAGTTTAAATTAATTTAAAGTTTAACTTAGTTTAAAGTAGTTTCAAGTTTAAAGCAGTTTAAAGTAATTTATATAGATAGATAGATAGATAGATAGATAGATAGATAGATAGATAGATAGATAGATAGATAGATAGATAGATAGATAGATAGATAGATAGATAGATAGATAGATAGATAGATAGCGTTACTATGGTGGTTGCTATGGTGTTGCTAGGCGGTTGCTATGGTGTTCTGGGTGGTTGCTATGGTGTTGCTAGGCAGTTGCTAGGGTGTTCTTGGTGGTTGCTAGGGTGTTGCTAGGCAGTTGCTAGGGTGTTCTTGGTGGTTGCTAGGGTGTTGCTAGGCAGTTGCTAAGGTGTTCTGGGTGGTTGCTAGGGTGTTGCTAGGCGGTTGCTAGGGTGTTCTGGGTGGATGCTATGGTGTTGCTAGGTGGTTGCTAAGGTGTTCTGGGTGGTTGCTAGGGTGTTGCTAGGCAGTTGCTAGGGTGATCTGGGTGGTTGCTAGGGTGTTGCTAGGTAGTTGCTAGGGTGTTCTGGGAGGTTGCTATTGTGTTGCTAGGCAGTTGCTAGGGTGTTCTTTGTGGTTGCTAGGGTGTTGCTAGGCAGTTGCTAAGGTGTTATTGGTGGTTGCTAGGGTGTTGCTAGGCAGTTGCTAAGGTGTTCTGGGTGGTTGCTAGGGTGTTGCTAGGCAGTTGCTAGGGTGTTCTGGGTGGTTGCTATGGTGTTGCTAGGCAGTTGCTAAGGTGTTATTTGTGGTTGCTAGGGTGTTGCTAGGCGGTTGCTAGGGTGTTCTGGGTGGTTGCTATGGTGTTGCTAGGTGGTTGCTAAGGTGTTCTGGGTGGTTGCTAGGGTGTTGCTAGGCAGTTGCTAGGGTGATCTGGGTGGTTGCTAGGGTGTTGCTAGGTAGTTGCTAGGGTGTTCTGGGAGGTTGCTATTGTGTTGCTAGGCAGTTGCTAGGGTGTTCTTTGTGGTTGCTAGGGTGTTGCTAGGCAGTTGCTAAGGTGTTATTGGTGGTTGCTAGGGTGTTGCTAGGCAGTTGCTAAGGTGTTCTGGGTGGTTGCTAGGGTGTTGCTAGGCAGTTGCTAGGGTGTTCTGGGTGGTTGCTATGGTGTTGCTAGGCAGTTGCTAAGGTGTTATTTGTGGTTGCTAGGGTGTTGCTAGGCAGTTGCTAAGGTGTTATTGGTGGTTGCTAGGGTGTTGCTAGGCAGTTGCTAAGGTGTTATTGGTGGTTGCTAGGGTGTTGCTAGGCAGTTGCTAGGGTGTTCTGGGTGGTTGCTATGGTGTTGCTAGGCAGTTGATAGGGTGTTCTTAGTGGGTTCTAGGGTGTTACTAGGCAGTTGCTAGGGTATACTTGGTTGTTGCTAGGCAGTTGGTAAGGTGTTCTGGGTGGTTGCTAGGGTGTTGCTAGGGTGTTCTGGGTAGTTGCTATGGTGTTGCTAGGCGGTTGCTAAGGTCTTCTGGGTGGTTGCTATGGTGTTGCTAGGTGGTTGCTAGGGTGTTCTGGGTGGTTGCTAGGGTGTTGCTAGTTTATTGGTAGTGTTCGCATATGGTTACTATAAAGTATCCATATTAGCATTTAGCTATTCAAAGCTAGCATGTTTAGCATATTGAAAGTCCTGTGTGCTAACATGAGTCAAAAGACCCAACCCCCATCGCGATACAATGTTCTGATGCTGAGATATAGTTGTTAAAAAATGGTTGCTAGGGTACTCTGTTTGGTTGCTAGGGATTGGCTTGAAAGCTGCCAATCATAAAACTCCAAAGGCTGCTTGTCAGTATGAATGATTTAAACCAACCCCCATCTCTATACGTTGTTCTGATGCAGAGATACAAATCTTGCTTAATGGTTGCTAGGGTAGTCTGTTTAGTTGCTAGGGAGTGGCTTGGCAGGTGCCAGTGATGAATCTCCAAAGGCTGCCTGTCAGCCTCTTCAAATGTGGTTAATTACGAGTATCTGAGAAATCATCACTATTTAGTATTGCACGAGGCCTGCGGCCTCGTGCCTATGGCCTGCGGTTGCTAGGGTGCTGTAATTGGTTGCTATGGTGTGAATTTAGAGTTTATGAGTTTAGAGTTTATAAGTTTAAATGAGTAAGTGGCCAGAGTTTATTAATTTAAGAGTTTAGTAGTTTATGAGAGTTTATAAGAGTATGAGTTTATGAATTTTGAGTTTTTGAGTTTAGAGTTTATATGTTTAAATGAGTCTAATAGTTTAAGTTTAGAGTTTATTAATTTATTTTGAGTTTAAGAGTTTAAGATTAGATAGATAAGTGTCATAGATAGATGAGTTCATTAGTTTAAATGAGTTTCAATGGCTCATATAGTGTATATAATGACAGTTTGATTGAGTCTGGGGCTTCAAGGTATTTAGATTTGAATTTTTGACAGTTGGTCAGTTTGAAATTCTAAAGATTCCACAATGTTAAGTCAATGGGAGTTTTTTCCGACTTTGAGCGTCATTTTTGGGAGAACCGTAAGTCCGATCAGTCTGAAAAGATATAGCAACTCGAGTCAGAACAGTTTGAGTGTCCGTGCCGAGTTTGGAGTATGTGGAGTTAAAGCTCTAGGAGGAGATAGAGTTGGAAATTTTAGTCTCAGAAAAAGAATAATAATAATAATAACTAGATTAAAAAGTTCGTCGAGACAAACTTTAAGTTGGCTTGTGAAAGTTTGTTACAGAAAGTTTGAAGAAGTTTAAAGTAGTTTTAAGAAGTTTAAAGTAGTTTGAAGAAGTTTAAAGTAGTTTGAAGTTTAAATTAGTGTAAAGTTTAAATTAATTTAAAGTTTAACTTTGTTTAAAGTAGTTTCAAGTTTAAAGTAGTTTAGATAGATAGATAGATAGATAGATAGATAGATAGATAGATAGATAGATAGATAGATAGATAGATAGATAGATAGATAGATAGATAGATAGATAGATAGATAGATAGATAGAGTTACTATGGTGGTTGCTATGGTGTTGCTAGACGGTTACTAGGGTGTTCTGTGTGGTTGCTATGGTGTTGCTAGGCAGTTGCAAGGGTGATCTGGGTGGTTGCTATGGTGTTGCTAGGCAGTTGCTAAGGTGTTATTTGTGGTTGCTAGGGTGTTGCTAGGCAGTTGCTAAGGTGTTATTGGTGGTTGCTAGGGTGTTGCTAGGCAGTTGCTAAGGTGTTATTGGTGGTTGCTAGGGTGTTGCTAGGCAGTTGCTAAGGTGTTCTGGGTGGTTGCTAGGCAGTTGCTAGGGTATTCCGGATGATTGCTATGGTGTTGCTAGGGTGTTCTGGGTGGTTGCTATGGTGTTGCTAGGCAGTTGCTAGGGTGTTCTTTGTTGTTGCTAGGGTGTTGCTAGACAATTGCTAAGGTGTTATTGGTGGTTGCTAGGGTGTTGCTAGGCAGTTGCTAAGGTGTTCTGGGTGGTTGCTATGGTGTTGCTAGGCAGTTGCTAGGGTGTTCTGTGCAGTTGCTATGGTGTTGCTAGGTGGTTGCTAGGGTGTTCTGGGTGGTTGCTATGGTGTTGCTAGGCAGTTGCTAGGGTGTTCTTTGTGGTTGCTAGGGTGTTGCTAGGCGGTTGCTAAGGTGTTATTGGTGGTTGCTAGGGTGTTGCTAGGCAGTTGCTAAAGTGTTCTGGGTGGTTGCTAGGGTGTTGCTAAGGTTTTCTGGGTGGTTGCTATGGTGTTGCTAGGGTATTCCGGGTGGTTGCTATGGTGTTGCTAGGCGGTTGCTAGGGTGTTCTGGGTGGTTGCTATGGTGCTGCTAGGCAGTTGCTAGGGTGTTCTTTGTGGTTGCTAGGGTGTTGCTAGGCAGTTGCTAAGGTGTTATTGGTGGTTGCTAAGGTGTTGCTAGGCAGTTGCTAAGGTGTTCTGGGTGGTTGCTAGGGTGTTGCTAGGCAGTTGCTAGGGTGTTCTGTGCGGTTGCTATGGTGTTGCTAGGTGGTTGCTAGGGTGTTCTGGGTGGTTGCTAGGGTGTTGCTAGTTGGTTGGTAGTGTTCACATATGGTTACTATAAAGTATCCATATTAGCATTTAGCTATTCACAGCTAGCATGTTTAGCATATTGAAAGTCCTGTGTGCTAACATGAGTCAAAAGACCCAACCCCCATCGCGATACAATGTTCTGATGCTGAGATATAGTTGTTAAAAAATGGTTGCTAGGGTACTCTGTTTGGTTGCTAGGGATTGGCTTGAAAGCTGCCAATCATAAAACTCCAAAGGCTGCTTGTCAGTATGAATGATTTAAACCAACCCCCATCTCTATACGTTGTTCTGATGCAGAGATACAAATCTTGCTTAATGGTTGCTAGGGTAGTCTGTTTAGTTGCTAGGGAGTGGCTTGGCAGGTGCCAGTGATGAATCTCCAAAGGCTGCCTGTCAGCCTCTTCAAATGTGGTTAATTACGAGTTTCTGAGAAATCATCACTATTTAGTATTGCACGAGGCCTGCGGCCTCGTGCCTATGGCCTACGGTTGCTAGGGTGCTGTAACTGGTTGCTATGGTGTGAATTTAGAGTTTATGAGTTTAGAGTTTATAAGTTTAAATGAGTAAGTGTCCAGAGTTTATTAATTTAAGAGTTTAATAGTTTATGAGAGTTTATAAGAGTATGAGTTTATGAATTTAGAGTTTATGAGTTTAGAGTTTATAAGTTTAAATGAGTCTAATAGTTTAAGTTTAGAGTTTATTAATTTATTTTGAGTTTAAGAGTTTAAGATTAGATAGATAAGTGTCATAGATAGATGAGTTCATTAGTTTAAATGAGTCTCAATGGCTCATATAGTGTATAGAATGACAGTTTGATTGAGTCTGGGGCTTCAAGGTATTTAGATTTGAATTTTTGACAGTTGGGCAGTTTGAAATTCTAAAGATTCCACAATGTTAAGTCAATGGGAGTTTTTTCCGACTTTGAGCGTCATTTTTGGGAGAACCGTAAGTCCGATCAGTCTGAAAAGATATAGCAACTCGAGTCAGAACAGTTTGAGTGTCCGTGCCGAGTTTGGAGTATGTGGAGTTAAAGCTCTAGGAGGAGATAGAGTTGGAAATTTTAGTCTCAGAAAAAGAATAATAATAATAATAATAACTAGATTAAAAAGTTCGTCGAGACAAACTTTAAGTTGGCTTGTGAAAGTTTGTTACAGAAAGTTTGAAGAAGTTTAAAGTAGTTTGAAGAAGTTTAAAGTAGTTTGAATTTTAAAGTAGTTTGAAGTTTAAATTAGTCTAAAGTTTAAATTAATTTAAAGTTTAACTTAGTTTAAAGTAGTTTCAAGTTTAAAGTAGATAGATAGATAGATAGATAGATAGATAGATAGATAGATAGATAGATAGATAGATAGATAGATAGATAGATAGATAGATAGATAGATAGATAGATAGATAGAGTTACTATGGTGGTTGCTATGGTGTTGCTAGGCGGTTACTATGGTGTTGCTAGATGGTTACTAGCGTGTTCTGGTTGGTTGCTATGGTGTTGCTAGGCAGTTGCAAGGGTGATCTGGGTGGTTGCTATGGTGTTGCTAGGCAGTTGCTAAGGTGTTATTTGTGGTTGCTAGGGTGTTGCTATGCAGTTGCTTAGGTGTTATTGGTGGTTGCTAGGGTGTTGTTAGGCAGTTGCTAAGGTGTTATTGGTGGTTGCTAGGGTGTTGCTAGGCAGTTGCTAAGGTGTTCTGGGTGGTTGTTAGGGTGTTGCTAGGGTGTTCTGGGTGGCTGCTATGGTGTTGCTAGGCAGTTGCTAGGGTATTCCGGATGATTGCTATGGTGTTGCTAGGCGGTTGCTAGGGTGTTCTGGGTGGTTGCTATGGTGTTGCTAGGCAGTTGCTAGGGTGTTATTGGTGGTTGCTAGGGTGTTGCTAGGCAGTTGCTAAGGTGTTATTGGTGGTTGCTAGGGTGTTGCTAGGCAGTTGCTAAGGTGTTCTGGGTGGTTGCTAGGGTGTTGCTAGGCAGTTGCTAGGGTGTTCTGGGTGGTTGCTATGGTGTTGCTAGGCAGTTGCTAAGGTGTTATTTGTGGTTACTAGGGTGTTGCTAGGCAGTTGCTAGGGTGTTCTGTGCGGTTCCTATGGTGTTGCTAGGTGGTTGCTAGGGTGTTCTGGGTGGTTGCTAGGGTGTTGCTAGGCAGTTGCTAAGGTGTTCTGGGTGGTTGCTAGGGTGTTGCTAGGCAGTTGCTAGGGTGTTCTGGGTGGTTGCTATGGTGTTGCTAGGCAGTTGCTAAGGTGTTATTTGTGGTTACTAGGGTGTTGCTAGGCAGTTGCTAAGGTATTCTGGGTGGTTGCTATGGTGTTGCTAGGTGGTTGCTAGGGTGTTCTGGGTGGTTGCTAGGGTGTTGCTAGTTGGTTGGTAGTGTTCACATATGGTTACTATAAAGTATCCATATTAGCATTTAGCTATTCACAGCTAGCATGTTTAGCATATTGAAAGTCCTGTGTGCTAACATGAGTCAAAAGACCCAACCCCCATCGCGATACAATGTTCTGATGCTGAGATATAGTTGTTAAAAAATGGTTGCTAGGGTACTCTGTTTGGTTGCTAGGGATTGGCTTGAAAGCTGCCAATCATAAAACTCCAAAGGCTGCTTGTCAGTATGAATGATTTAAACCAACCCCCATCTCTATACGTTGTTCTGATGCAGAGATACAAATCTTGCTTAATGGTTGCTAGGGTAGTCTGTTTAGTTGCTAGGGAGTGGCTTGGCAGGTGCCAGTGATGAATCTCCAAAGGCTGCCTGTCAGCCTCTTCAAATGTGGTTAATTACGAGTTTCTGAGAAATCATCACTATTTAGTATTGCACGAGGCCTGCGGCCTCGTGCCTATGGCCTACGGTTGCTAGGGTGCTGTAATTGGTTGCTATGGTGTGAATTTAGAGTTTATGAGTTTAGAGTTTATAAGTTTAAATGAGTAAGTGGCCAGAGTTTATTAATTTAAGAGTTTAGTAGTTTATGAGAGTTTATAAGAGTATGAGTTTATGAATTTTGAGTTTTTGAGTTTAGAGTTTATAAGTTTAAATGAGTCTAATAGTTTAAGTTTAGAGTTTATTAATTTATTTTGAGTTTAAGAGTTTAAGATTAGATAGATAAGTGTCATAGATAGATGAGTTCATTAGTTTAAATGAGTCTCAATGGCTCATGTAGTGTATAGAATGACAGTTTGATTGAGTCTGGGGCTTCAAGGTATTTAGATTTGAATTTTTGACAGTTGGGCAGTTTGAAATTCTAAAGATTCCACAATGTTAAGTCAATGGGAGTTTTTTCCGACTTTGAGCGTCATTTTTGGGAGAACCGTAAGTCCGATCAGTCTGAAAAGATATAGCAACTCGAGTCAGAACAGTTTGAGTGTCCATGCCGAGTTTGGAGTATGTGGAGTTAAAGCTCTAGGAGGAGATAGAGTTGGAAATTTTAGTCTCAGAAAAAGAATAATAATAATAACTAGATTAAAAAGTTCGTCGAGACAAACTTTAAGTTGGCTTGTGAAAGTTTGTTACAGAAAGTTTGAAGAAGTTTAAAGTAGTTTGAAGAAGTTTAAAGTAGTTTGAATTTTACAGTAGTTTGAAGTTTAAATTAGTCTAAAGTTTAAATTAATTTAAAGTTTAACTTAGTTTAAAGTAGTTTCAAGTTTAAAGCAGTTTAAAGTAATTTATATAGATAGATAGATAGATAGATAGATAGATAGATAGATAGATAGATAGATAGATAGATAGATAGATAGATAGATAGATAGATAGATAGATAGATAGATAGATAGATAGCGTTACTATGGTGGTTGCTATGGTGTTGCTAGGCGGTTACTATGGTTTTCTGGGTGGTTGCTATGGTGTTGCTAGGCAGTTGCTAGGGTGTTCTTGGTGGTTGCTAGGGTGTTGCTAGGCAGTTGCTAGGGTGTTCTTGGTGGTCGCTAGGGTGTTGCTAGGCAGTTCTGGGTGGTTGCTAGGGTGTTGCTAGGCGGTTGCTAGGGTATTCTGGGTGGTTGCTATGGTGTTGCTAGGCAGTTGCTAGGGTGTTATTGGTGGTTGCTAGGTTGTTGCTAGGCAGTTGCTAAGGTGTTCTGGGTGGTTGCTAGGGTGTTGCTAGGCAGTTGCTAGGGTGTTCTGGGTGGTTGCTATGGTGTTGCTAGGCGGTTGCTAGGGTGTTCTGGGTGGTTGCTAGGGTGTTGCTAGGCAGTTGCTAGGGTGTTCTGGGTGGTTGCTATGGTGTTGCTAGGCGGTTGCTAGGGTGTTCTGGGTGGTTGCTAGGGTGTTGCTAGGCAGTTGCTAGGGTGTTCTGGGTGGTTGCTATGGTGTTGCTAGGTGGTTGCTATGGTGTTCTGGATGGTTGCTAGGGTGTTGCTATGCAGTTGCTAGGGTGATATGGGTGGTTGCTAGGGTGTTCTGGGTGGTTGCTATGGTGTTGCTAGGTGGTTGCTAGGGTATGCTGGGTGGTTGCTATGGTGTTACTAGTTGGTTGGTAGTGTTCACATATGGTTATTATAAAGTATCCATATTAGCATTTAGCTATTCATAGCTAGCATGTTTAGCATATTGAAAGTCCTGTGTGCTAGCATGAGTCAAAAGACCCAACCCCCATCGCGATACAATGTTCTGATGCTGAGATATAGTTGTTAAAAAATGGTAGCTAGGGTACTCTGTTTGGTTGCTAGGGATTGGCTTGAAAGCTGCCAATCATGAAACTCCAAAGGCTGCTTGTCAGTTTGAATGATTTAAACCAACTCCCATCTCTATATGTTGTTCTGATGCAGAGATACAAATCTTGCTTAATGGTTGCTAGGGTACTCTGTTTAGTTGCTAGGGAGTGGCTTGGCAGGTGCCAGTGATGAATCTCCAAAGGCTGCCTGTCAGCCTCTTCAAATGTGGTTAATTACGAGTTTCTGAGAAATCATCACTATTTAGTATTGCACGAGGCCTGCGGCCTCGTGCCTATGGCCTATGGTTGCTAGGGTGCTGTAATTGCTATGGTGTGAATTTAGAGTTTATGAGTTTAGAGTTTATAAGTTTAAATGAGTAAGTGGCCAGAGTTTATTAATTTAAGAGTTTAGTAGTTTATGAGAGTTTATAAGAGTATGAGTTTATGAATTTTGAGTTTAGAGTTTAAATGTTTAAATGAGTCTAAGCGTTCAGGTTTAGAGTTTATTAATTTATTTTGAGTTTAAGAGTTTAAGATTAGATAGATAAGTGTCATAGATAGATGAGTTCATTAGTTTAAATGAGTCTCAATGGCTCATATAGTGTATAGAATGACAGTTTGATTGAGTCTGGGGCTTCAAGGTATTTAGATTTGAATTTTTGACAGTTGGGCAGTTTGAAATTCTAAAGATTCCACAATGTTAAGTCAATGGGAGTTTTTTCCGACTTTGAGCGTCATTTTTGGGAGAACCGTAAGTCCGATCAGTCTGAAAAGATATAGCACACTAAGTCAGAACAGTTTGAGTGTCCGTGCCGAGTTTGGAGTATGTGGAGTTAAAGCTCTAGGAGGAGATAGAGTTGGAAATTTTAGTCTCAGAAAAAGAATAATAATAATAATAATAACTAGATTAAAAAGTTCGTCGAGACAAACTTTAAGTTGGCTTGTGAAAGTTTGTTACAGAAAGTTTGAAGTAGTTTGAAGATTAAATTAGTCTAAAGTTTAAATTAAATAAAGTTTAACTTAGTTTAAAGTAGTTTCAAGTTTAAAGTAGTTTAAAGTAATTTAAATAGATAGATAGATAGATAGATAGATAGATAGATAGATAGATAGATAGATAGATAGATAGATAGATAGATAGATAGATAGATAGATAGATAGATTATTAGAAAGAAAGAAAGAAAGAAAGAAAGAAAGAAAGAAAGAAAGAAAGAAAGAAAGAAAGAAAGAAAGAAAGGATTAGTTAGAAAGAAAGAAATAAAGAAATAAAGAAAGGATTACTGAGAGAGAATGAAAGAAAGGATTAGTTAGAAATAAGGAAAAAAGAGAGAAAGAAAGAAAGAAAGAAAGAAAGAAAGAACGAAAGAAAGAACGAAAGAAAGAAAGAAAGAAAGAAAGAAAGAAAGAAAGATGGATTTGAAAGAAAGAAAGAAAGAAAGAAAGAAAGAAAGAAAGAAAGAAAGAAAGAAAGAAAGAAAGAAAGAAAGAAAGATTAGGTAGAAAGAAAGAAAGAAAGAAAGAAAGAAAGAAAGAAAGAAAGAAAGAAAGAAAGAAAGAAAGAAAGAAAGAAAGAAAGAAAGATGGATTAGGTAGAAAGAAAGAAAGAAAGAAAGAAAGAAAGAAAGAAAGAAAGAAAGATGGATTAGGCAGAAAGAAAGAAAGAAAGAAAGAAAGAAAGAAAGAAAGAAAGAAAGAAAGAAAGAAAGAAAGAAAGAAAGAAAGAAAGAAAGAAAGAAAGATTGAAAAAGAAAGAAAGAAAGAAAGAAAGAAAGATGGATTTGAAAGAAAGAAATAAAGAAAGAAAGAAAGAAAGAAATAAAGAAAGAAAGAAAGAAAGAAAGAAAGAAAGAAAGAAAGAAAGGATTAGTGAGAGAGAAAGAAAGAAAGAAAGAAAGAAAGAAAGAAAGAAAGAAAGATTAGGTAGAAAGAAAGAAAGAAAGAAAGAAAGAAAGAAAGAAAGAAAGAAAGAAAGAAAGAAAGAAAGAAAGAAAGATTAGGTAGAAAGAAAGAAAGAAAGAAAGAAAGAAAGAAAGAAAGAAAGAAAGAAAGAAAGAAAGAAAGAAAGATGGATTAGGTAGAAAGAAAGAAAGAAAGAAAGAAAGAAAGAAAGAAAGAAAGAAAGAAAGAAAGAAAGAAAGAAAGAAAGAAAGAAAGAAGGAAAGAAAGAAAGAAAGAAAGAAAGAAAGATGATAGATAGATAGATAGATAGATAGATAGATAGATAGATAGATAGATAGATAGATAGATAGATAGATAGATAGATAGATAGATAGATAGATAGATAGATAGATAGATAGATAGATAGAAAGAAAGAAAGAAAGAAAGAAAGAAAGAAAGATGGATTAGAAAGAAAGAAAGAAAGAAAGAAAGAAAGAAAGAAAGAAAGAAAGAGAGATGGATTAGGTAGAAAGAAAGAAAGAAAGAAAGAAAGAAAGAAAGAAAGAAAGAAAGAAAGAAAGAAAGAAAGAAAGAAAGAAAGAAAGATATATATATATATATATATATAGTTAGAAAGAAAGAATGAAAGATAGATTAATTAAAAAGAAAGATAGTATAGCTAGAAAGATAGATAGATTATTTAGAAAGAAAGAAAGAAAGAAAGAAAGAAAGAAAGAAAGAAAGAAAGAAAGAAAGAAAGAGTATTTAAAAAGAAAGATAGATTAGATAGATAGGGTGCTGTAACTGGTTGCTATGGTGACTGTGTGAAAGTGACAGTTGGGATTTGAATTTTTGAAAATTCCCCAGCTTTCCTATGTAGACAGAGGCCAAAATCGCTGATACTAGGCCTCGAACAAACCATCCTAGAGACAAAACTATAGGTTGAATTGGCGAAATGACCTGACCGTGAGCGAGACAAGGCCTTTGTGAACGATGTGATGTATTTTTTGTGTGGATAGAGTTGAAAAAAGGGACCACTTTGGCAAGTTAAAAAAGTGGTTCGTAATGCTCTGATCACAAAAGTTTGACCTGAATTTATAATTGCTGCCAATGGAGGAATTTCTGTCACTCTTGTCCTTTGGAAGGACACAGAGAAAAAACTATAAGTCCCAGGGATTTAATAAACACACGAGAGGAACCACAACAAAAATACCTACGTTTTAAGTATAATTTTATGCCAGAGGAGTGAAAATTGTGGCCAGGCCAGCGATTTAAAAATTATTTTTTAGCATTAGTTTTCAAGCTGTCTCACTCTAGCTTATGACATCACGTGCTCTAGCTCTGAACAGTCTCTCTCATTGACTCCCATTATAATTTCAGAAACGGCTTGAAAAACATCGTGAGACTAAAGTAGAGATTGTGAAAAAAGTATAATAGATATAAAAAAAAGTTGAATACAACTTTAATAGCTTACAAATTTCTCAACATTTTAAAGTTTTAATGGCTCAAATAGCTGTCAAAATAGGGCTGTCAGGCCCTTTTGTGTCTGTGTGAAAGTGACAGTTGGGATTTGAATTTTTGAACATTCCACAATGTTAAGTCAATGGGAGTTTTTTCCGACTTTGATCGTCATTTTTGGGAGAACCGTAAGTCCGATCAGTCTGAAAAGATATAGCACACCGAGTCAGAACAGTTTGAGTGTCCGTGCCGAGTTTGGAGTATGTGGAGTTAAAACTCTAGGAGGAGATAGAGTTGCAAATTTTTGAGTAAGAAGAATAATAATAATAATAAGTTTAAATAGGATTTCAGTAAGTTGGCTCTCACAAGCCAACTTAATAATAATAATAAGTTTAAATAGGATTTCAGTAAGTTGGCTCTCACAAGCCAACTTAATAATAGGTGTTATTTGTGGTTGCTAGGGTGTTGCTATGCAGTTGCTAAGGTGTTATTGGTGGTTGCTAGGGTGTTGTTAGGCAGTTGCTAAGGTGTTATTGGTGGTTGCTAGGGTGTTGCTAGGCAGTTGCTAAGGTGTTCTGGGTGGTTGCTAGGGTGTTGCTAGGGTGTTCTGGGTGGTTGCTATGGTGTTGCTAGGCAGTTGCTAGGGTATTCCGGATGATTGCTATGGTGTTGCTAGGCGGTTGCTAGGGTGTTCTGGGTGGTTGCTATGGTGTTGCTAGGCAGTTGCTAGGGTGTTCTTTGTGGTTGCTAGGGTGTTGCTAGGCAGTTGCTAAGGTGTTATTGGTGGTTGCTAGGGTGTTGCTAGGCAGTTGCTAAGGTGTTCTGGGTGGTTGCTAGGGTGTTGCTAGGCAGTTGCTAGGGTGTTCTGGGTGGTTGCTATGGTGTTGCTAGGCAGTTGCTAAGGTGTTATTTGTGGTTACTAGGGTGTTGCTAGGCAGTTGCTAGGGTGTTCTGTGCGGTTGCTATGGTGTTGCTAGGTGGTTGCTAGGGTGTTCTGGGTGGTTGCTATGGTGATAGGCAGTTGCTAGGGTGTTCTTTGTGGTTGCTAGGCTGTTGCTAGGCAGTTGCTAAGGTATTCTGGGTGGTTGCTATGGTGTTGCTAGGTGGTTGCTAGGGTGTTTGAATCTCCAAAGGCTGCCTGTCAGCCTCTTCAAATGTGGTTAATTACGAGTTTCTGAGAAATCATCACTATTTAGTATTGCACGAGGCCTGCGGCCTCGTGCCTATGGCCTACGGTTGCTAGGGTGCTGTAATTGGTTGCTATGGTGTGAATTTAGAGTTTATGAGTTTAGAGTTTATAAGTTTAAATGAGTAAGTGGCCAGAGTTTATTAATTTAAGAGTTTAGTAGTTTGTGAGAGTTTATAAGAGTATGTGTTTATGAATTTTGAGTTTTTGAGTTTAGAGTTTATATGTTTAAATGAGTCTAAGAGTTCAGGTTTAGAGTTTATTAATTTATTTTGAGTTTAAGAGTTTAAGATTAGATAGATAAGTGTCATAGATAGATGAGTTCATTAGTTTAAATGAGTCTCAATGGCTCATATAGTGTGTAGAATGACAGTTTGATTGAGTCTGGGGCTTCAAGGTATTTAGATTTGAATTTTTGACAGTTGGGCAGTTTGAAATTCTAAAGATTCCACAATGTTAAGTCAATGGGAGTTTTTTCCGACTTTGAGCGTCATTTTTGGGAGAACCGTAAGTCCGATCAGTTAGAAAAGATATAGCAACGCGAGTCAGAACAGTTTGAGTGTCCGTGCCGAGTTTGGTGTATGTGGAGTTAAAGCTCTAGGAGGAGATAGAGTTGGAAATTTTAGTCTCAGAAAAAGAATAATAATAATAATAATAACTAGATTAAAAAGTTCGTCGAGACAAACTTTAAGTTGGCTTGTGAAAGTTTGTTACAGAAAGTTTGAAGTAGTTTGAAGATTAAATTAGTCTAAAGTTTAAATTAAATAAAGTTTAACTTAGTTTAAAGTAGTTTCAAGTTTAAAGTAGTTTAAAGTAATTTAGATAGATAGATAGATAGATAGATAGATAGATAGATAGATAGATAGATAGATAGATAGATAGATAGATAGATAGATAGATAGATAGATAGATAGATAGATAGATAGATTATTAGAAAGAAAGAAAGAAAGAAAGAAAGAAAGGATTAGTTAGAAAGAAAGAAATAAAGAAATAAAGAAATAAAGAAAGAAAGAAAGGATTACTGAGAGAGAAAGAAAGAAAGGATTAGTTAGAAATAAGGAAAAAAGAGAGAAAGAAAGAAAGAAAGAAAGAACGAAAGAAAGAAAGAAAGAAAGAAAGAAAGAAAGAAAGAAAGAAAGAAAGAAAGAAAGAAAGAAAGAGAAAGAAAGAAAGAAAGAAAGATGGATTAGGTAGAAAGAAAGAAAGAAAGAAAGAAAGAAAGAAAGAAAGAAAGAAAGAAAGAAAGAAAGAAAGAAAGAAAGAAAGAAGAAAGAAAGAAAGAAAGATTGAAAAAGAAAGAAAGAAAGATGGATTTGAAAGAAAGAAAGAAAGAAAGAAAGAAAGAAAGAAAGAAAGAAAGAAAGAAAGAAAGAAAGGATTAGTGAGAGAGAAAGAAAGAAAGAAAGAAAGAAAGAAAGAAAGAAAGAAAGAAAGAAAGAAAGAAAGAAAGAAAGATTAGGTAGAAAGAAAGAAAGAAAGAAAGAAAGAAAGAAAGAAAGAAAGAAAGAAAGAAAGAAAGAAAGAAAGAAAGAAAGAAAGAAAGAAAGAAAGAAAGAAAGAAAGAAAGAAAGAAAGAAAGATAGGTAGAAAGAAAGAAAGAAAGAAAGAAAGAAAGAAAGAAAGAAAGAAAGAAAGAAAGAAAGAAAGAAAGAAAGAAAGAAAGAAAGAAAGATGATAGATAGATAGATAGATAGATAGATAGATAGATAGATAGATAGATAGATAGATAGATGAAAGAAAGAAAGAAAGAAAGAAAGAAAGAAAGAAAGAAAGAAAGAAAGAAAGAAAGAAAGAAAGAAAGATGGATTAGAAAGAAAGAAAGAAAGAAAGAAAGAAAGAAAGAAAGAAAGAAAGAAAGAAAGAAAGAAAGAAAGAAAGAGAGATGGATTAGGTAGAAAGAAAGAAAGAAAGAAAGAAAGAAAGAAAGATATATATATATATATATATATATAGTTAGAAAGAAAGAATGAAAGATAGATTAATTAAAAAGAGAGATAGTATAGCTAGAAAGATAGATAGATTATTTAGAAAGAAAGAAAGAAAGAAAGAAAGAAAGAAAGAAAGAAAGAAAGAGTATTTAAAAAGAAAGATAGATTAGATAGATAGGGTGCTGTAACTGGTTGCTATGGTGACTGTGTGAAAGTGACAGTTGGGATTTGAATTTTTGAAAATTCCCCAGCTTTCCTATGTAGACAGAGGCCAAAATCGCTGATACTAGGCCTCGAACAAACCATCCTAGAGACAAAACTATAGGTTGAATTGGCGAAATGACCTGACCGTGAGCGAGACAAGGCCTTTGTGAACGATGTGATGTATTTTTTGTGTGGATAGAGTTGAAAAAAGGGACCACTTTGGCAAGTTAAAAAAGTGGTTCGTAATGCTCTGATCACAAAAGTTTGACCTGAATTTATAATTGCTGCCAATGGAGGAATTTCTGTCACTCTTGTCCTTTGGAAGGACACAGAGAAAAAACTATAAGTCCCAGGGATTTAATAAACACACGAGAGGAACCACAACAAAAATACCTACGTTTTAAGTATAATTTTATGCCAGAGGAGTGAAAATTGTGGCCAGGCCAGCGATTTAAAAATTATTTTTTAGCATTAGTTTTCAAGCTGTCTCACTCTAGCTTATGACATCACGTGCTCTAGCTCTGAACAGTCTCTCTCATTGACTCCCATTATAATTTCAGAAACGGCTTGAAAAACATCGTGAGACTAAAGTAGAGATTGTGAAAAAAGTATAATAGATATAAAAAAAGTTGAATACAACTTTAATAGCTTACAAATTTCTCAACATTTTAAAGTTTTAATGGCTCAAATAGCTGTTAAAATAGGGCTGTCAGGCCCTTTTGTGTCTGTGTGAAAGTGACAGTTGGGATTTGAATTTTTGAACATTCCACAATGTTAAGTCAATGGGAGTTTTTCCGACTTTGATCGTCATTTTTAGGAAAACCGTAAGTCCGATCAGTTAGAAAAGATATAGCAACGCGAGTCAGAACAGTTTGAGTGTCCGTGCCGAGTTTGGAGTATGTGGAGTTAAAGCTCTAGGAGGAGATAGAGTTGGAAATTTTAGTCTCAGAAAAAGAATAATAATAAGTTTAAATAGGATTTCAGTAAGTTGGCTTTCACAAGCCAACTTAATAACTAGATTAAAAAGTTCGTCGAGACAAACTTTAAGTTGGCTTGTGAAAGTTTGTTACAGAAAGTTTGAAGTAGTTTGAAGATTAAATTAGTCTAAAGTTTAAATTAAATAAAGTTTAACTTAGTTTAAAGTAGTTTCAAGTTTAAAGTAGTTTAAAGTAATTTAGATAGATAGATAGATAGATAGATAGATAGATAGATAGATAGATAGATAGATAGATAGATAGATAGATAGAGTTAAAAAGAGATAGATAGATAGACAGACAGACAGACAGACAGACAGACAGACAGACAGACAGACAGACAGACAGACAGACAGACAGACAGATAGATAGATAGATAGATAGATAGATAGATAGATAGATAGATAGATAGATAGATAGATAGAGTTACTATGGTGGTTGCTATGGTGTTGCTAGGCGGTTACTAGGAAGTCTATGGGAGTTGTTGCTAAGGTGCTCTAAATGGTTGCTAGGGCGTGGCTTGATAGCTACACAATGATCCTGAGAGACTGATTGGTTTTCTGAGTAAAATGAGCCCGCCCCCTTGTCTCTATGACTCTGTGATCCAGAGCTATGTTCAATATGAAACCCTGATGCAATGTGTAGCCGTCCTACACCATAGTAAGTCAATGGGGCAACTTTGGGCAGCTCCTGCCCCTCAGGGGTGCAGCTTTTACCCCACTGTGACATATTTTCTTACAGACCCTGCCAGCCTCTTCAAATGTGGTAAGTTACAATTTTCTGAGAAATCATCGCTCAGAGCTATGACTCGTCAAGGTTTGTGGCAATGTTAAGTCAATGGGACGTGTTTTACCCAATGTTTTGCCCCTGGGGCGAACACCGTACCCCCGATCACTAAGAAAAGTCACAGCTCACCTCTCCTCAATAATCCGCACAATTTAACGCCTCAATCAGGGGTCTGTGATGTTGACGTGTATTTTTTAACAGATAAAAAACGTTTTTATCGAGTTTTTATAGAGTTATTTAGTATGGCCTCGTGCCTATGGCCTACGGTTGCTAGGGTGCTGTAAATGGTTGCTATGGTGTGGCTATGAAGATTTTAGGCCATTATCCATTGGCTGCTTGATAAAATAAATCCTCCTAGGGAGAGAGAGAGGTCTGTCTGACAGCAGGGCTGTCAGGCCCTTTTGGTGTCTGTGAGAAAGTGACAGTTGGGATTTGAATTTTTGAAAATTCCCCAATGTTTAGTCAAAATCGCTGATACTTGGCCTCGAACAAACCTCCCTGGAGACAAAACTATAGGTTGTATCAGCGAAATGACCTGACCGTAAGCAAGACAAGGCCTTTGTGAACGCTGTGATGTATTTTTTGTGTGGATAGAGTTGAAAAAAGGGACCACTTTGACAAGTTAAAAAACTGGTCCGTAATGCTCTGATTACTAAAGTTTGACCTGAATTTATAATTGCTGCCAATGGGGCATTGTCTGTCACTCCTGTCGTTTGGAAGGACACAGAGAAAAAACTATAAGTCCGAGGAATTTACTAAACACACGAGAGGAACCACAACAAAAATACCTACGTTTTAAGTATAATTTCATGGCCAAAGAGTGAAGATTGTGGCCAGGCCAGCGATTTAAAAATTATTTTTTAGCATTAGTTTTCAAGCTCTCTCACTCTAGCTTATGACATCACGTGCTCTAGCTCTGAACAGTCTCTCTCATTCACTCCCATTATAATTTCAGAAACAGCTTGAAAAACATCGTGAGACTAAAGTAGAGATTGTGAAAAAAGTATAATAGATATAAAAAAAGTTGAATACAACTTTAATAGCTTACAAATTTCTCAACATTTTAAAGTTTTAATGGCTCAAATAGCTGTCAAAATAGGGCTGTCAGGCCCTTTTGTGTCTGTGTGAAAGTGACAGTTGGGATTTGAATTTTTGAACATTCCACAATGTTAAGTCAATGGGAGTTTTTTCCGACTTTGAGCGTCATTTTTGGGAGAACCGTAAGTCCGATCAGTTAGAAAAGATATAGCAACGCGAGTCAGAACAGTTTGAGTGTCCGTGCCGAGTTTGGAGTATGTGGAGTTAAAGCTCTAGGAGGAGATAGAGTTGGAAATTTTAGTCTCAGAAAAAGAATAATAATAATAAGTTTAAATAGCATTTCAGTAAGTTGGCTCTCACAAGCCAACTTAATAATAAGTTTAAATAGGATTTCAGTAAGTTGGCTTTCACAAGCCAACTTAATAATAATAATAATAATAATAAGTTTAAATAGGATTTCAGTAAGTTGGCTCTCACAAGCCAACTTAACTAGAATGTACATTTCCAGAAGAAAATGTGAAGTGGTGCTTGCAGTGGCAAAACTCACCACCCGGTTGCTAGGGTGTTCTGGGTGGTTGCTAGGTTGTTCTGGGTGGTTGCTAGGGTGTTGCTAGGTGGTTGCTAGGGTGTTCTGGGTGGTTGCTACGGTGTTGCTAGGTCGTTGCTAGGGTGTCTAGTTGGTTGGTAGGGTGTTGCTAAGCAGTTGCTAGGGTATTCTGGGTGGTTGCTTGGGTGTTTCTAGGTGGTTGCTAGAGTGTGGCACATGACTGCATATGAGGCAACAAACACGTATGCACGATGTTCTGATGCTGAGATATAGCTGTTGCAAAATGGTTGCTAGGGTTATTTGTTTGGTTGCTATGGAGTGGCTTGGCAGCAGCCAATCATGAGACTCCAAAGGCTGCTTATCAGTATGAATGATATCAACCAACCCCCATCACGTTACAATGTTCTGATGCTGAGATATAGGTCTTACAAAATTGTTGCTAGGGTAGTCTTTTTGGTTGCTAGGGACTGGCTTTGGAGCTGCCAATGTTGAAACTCCAAAGGCTGCTTGTCAGTATGAATGATATAAACCAACCCCCATCTCTATATGAAATTCAGATGGTGAGATGTAGGTCTTGCAAAATGGTTGCTAGGGTACTCTGTTTGGTTGCCAGGGAGTGGCTTGTCAGCAGCCAATGATGAAACTCCAAAGGCCTCTTCTCACTATGAAAGATATAAACCAACTCCCATTCCTCTGTGACATTCAGAATGGAAGATATGACTCTATGGACTTTGGTTGCTAAGGTTCTCAATAATGGTTGCTAGGGCGTCGCCAGAAATTGTTGAGGTGATTCATGATTGGCTGTTTGCTACCCTGAGTCAAACAAGACCACCCTCGTGTTTCTATGCCACTTCTATCTGGAGATATCCCTTTGATCTCTTTCAATGGAAGTCTAAGGAACTCGTTGCTAAGGTGCTCTAAATGGTTGCTAGGGCGTGGTTTGATGGCTTCATAATGATCCTGAGAGTCTGTTTGGTCGTCTGAGTAAAATGACCCTTTGTCTCTACGACACTGTGATCCAGAGCTATGTTCAATACAAAATCCCTATGCAATTTACCATAGTAGGAAAAACACATGCATTTGGTGGGACGTCCTTCACCATAGTAAGTCAATGGGGGAAACTTTGGGCAGCTCCTGCCCCCCAGGGGTGCAACTTTTACCCCATTGTGAGGTATATTCTTACAGAGCCTGCCAGCCTCTTCAAATGTGGCAAATTACACGTTTCTGCGACATCCTCCTTTGTAGCTATGAGTCGTGAAAGTTTTTCACAATGTTAAGTCAATGGGCCTTTTTTTGGCCGGTTTTTCGCCCCTGGGGCGAACATCGTACCCCCGATCTCTTAGAAAAGTCATAGCACACCTCTCCTAAATGAGCCGTTCGATTTGACACCTCACCCATGGGTCTGTGACAAAAGCTGCGGGAGGAGTAGCGTGCCAAAAAAGTGCACGGAAGTTAAAAAAAAATAATAAGTATGGAGGATAACAATAGTGTTGCTTTGCAAGCACCACTAACTAGAATGTACATTTCCAGAAGAAAATGTGAAGTGGTGCTTGCAGTGGCAAAACTCACCACCCGGTTGCTAGAGTGTGGCACATGTTTGCATACGAGACACCAAACACGTCTGTACAATGTTTTTGTGATGAGATATGGCTTATTCGTGTTTTCAGGTGGTTACTAGGGTACTCAATATGGTTGCTATGGTGTGCTTATACAGTCTTTGAGATAATATTTAAAAACTAGCTGACAGTCTGAGTCAAAAAATGCAAAATCCATGTTTCTTCTATTTTCTGGAACTGAAATATGGCCTGAATACGTTGTTTTATGGTTGCTAGGCTGCCCTAAGTGGTTGCTAGGGTGTGAATATGAAGTTGTTATGTCACTACTTGTTGGCTGCATGACAGGCCAAGTCAAAAGAGCCCAACCCCAAGTCTCTATGACCTTCTGACCAAAAGATATGATCTCACAAATTTTGTGCCAATGTTAAGTCTATGGGACTTTTTTTGGCCGATTTATCGCCCGCCAGACGGACATCGTACAACCGATCGCTTAGAAAAGTCATAGCACACCTCTCCTCAATTAACCGGTCGATTTGACACCCCATTCAAGGGTCTATGACAAAAAATGCGGGAGGAGTAGTGTGCCAAAGTTTTGTCCAGGAGAATAGTAATCACAACACTAGAATGTACATTTCCAGAAGAAAATGTGAAGTGGTGCTTGCAGTGGCAAAACTCACCACCCGGTTGCTAGGGTGTTCTGGGTGGTTGCTAGGGTGTTGCTAGGTGGTTGCTAGGGTGTTCTGAGTGGTTGCTAGGGTGGTTGCTAGGGTGTTGCTAGGTGATTGCTAGGGTGTTGCTAGGTGGTTGCTAGGGTGTTGCTAGGCAGTTGCTAGGGTGTTCTAGATGGTTGCTAGGCGGTTGCTAGGGTGTCTAGGTGGTTGCTAGGGTGTTGCTAGGTGGTTGCTAGGGTGTTGCTAGGCGGTTGCTAGGGTATTATGGGTGGTTGCTAGGGTGTTGCTAGGTGGTTGCTAGGGTGTTCTGGGTGGTTGCTAGGGTGTTGCTAGGCAGTTGCTAGGGTGTTCTGGGTGGTTGCTAGGGTGTTGCTGGGCAGTTGCTAGAGTGTTCTGGGTGGTTGCTATGGTGTTGCTAGGCGGTTGCTAGGGTTAACTGGGTGGTTGCTAGGGTGTTCTGGGTTGTTGCTATGGGTTTCTGGGTGGTTGCTAAGTGGTTGCTATGGTGAACTGGGTGGTTGCTATGTTGTTTCTGGGGTGTTGCTAGGTGGTTGCTAGGGTGTTCTGAGTGGTTGCTAGGGTGTTGCTAGGAAGTTGCTAAGGTGTTATGGATGGTTGCTAGTCGGTTGCTATGCGGTTGCTAGGGTGTTCTGGGTGGTTGCTAGGCGGTTGCTAGGCGGTTTCTAGGGTGTTCTGGGTGGTTGCTAGGGAGTTGTTAGGCGGTTGCTAGGGTGTTGTGGGTGGTTGCTAGGCAGTTGCTAGGGTGTTCTGTCTGGTTGCTATGGTTTTGCTAGGTGGTTGCTAGGGTATTCTGGGTGGTTGTTATGGTGTTACTAGGTGGTTGGTAGTGTTCACAGATGGTTACTATAGAGTTTTTATAATGTTCATGGCATGATTTAGCACTTAGCTAATCAATATTAGCATGTAGCTATTCACTGCTAGCATGTGTAGCATGTAGCAAGTCCTGTTTTCTAGCATGAGTAAAAAGATCCAACCCCCATCTCTATACGATGTTTTGATGCAGAGATATAGGTCTTGAAAACCGGTTGCTAGGGTACTCTGTTTGGTTGCTAGGGAGTGGCTTGGTAGTTGCCAATCATGAAGCTTCTAAGTCAATGTGAATGCATAAACCAACCCCCATCTCTTTACGATGATTTGATGCAGAGATATAAGTCTTGAAAAATGGTTGCTAGGGTAATTTGTTTGGTTGCTAGGGAGTGGCATGGCAGCTGCCAATCATGAAGCTCCAAAGTCAATGTGAATGTATAAACCAACCCCCATCTCTATACAATGTTTTGATGCAGAGTTATAGGTCTTGCAAAATGGTTGCTAGGGTACTCTGTTTGGTTGCTAGGGAGTGGCTTGGCAGCTGCCAATCATGAAACACCTAAGGCTGCTGGTCAGTATGAATTATATAAACCAACTCCCATGCCTGTATGACATTCAGAATGGAAGATATCCCTCTTTGGATTTTGGTTGCTAAGGTGCTTGACAATGGTTGCTAGGGCGTGACCAGTAAGTGTAGAGGTGATTCAGGATTGGCTGTTTGCTGGCCCGAGTCAAACAAGCCCATCCTCATGTTTCTATGACACTTATATCCTGAGATATCCCTTTCATCTTTTTTAATGGAAGTCTATGGGAGTTGTTGCTAAGGTGTGGTAAATGGTTGCTAGGGCGTGGCTTAATAGCTTCACAATGATCCTGAGAGACTGATTGGTTGTCTGAGTAAAATGAGCCTGCCCCTTTGTCTCTACGACACTGTGATCCAGAGCTATGTTCAATACAAAATCCCTATGCAATTTACCATAGTAGGAAAAACACATGCATTTGATGGGACGACCTTCACCATAGTAAGTCAATGGGGAAACTTTGGGCCCCTCCTGCCCCCCAGGGGTGCAACTTTTACCCCATTGTGAGGTATGTTCTTACAGAGCCTGCCAGCCTCTTCAAATGTGGCAAATCACACGTTTGTCCGAAATCCTCGTTTGGAGCTATGAGTCGTCAAAGTTTTTCGCAATGTTAAGTCTATGGGATTTTTTTCGGCCGTTTTTCGCCCCTGGTGCGACCATCGTACCCCCGATCTCTTAGAAAAGTCATAGCACACCTCTCCTAAATGAGCCGGTCGATTTGACGCCCCACCCATGGGTCTGTGACAAAAGCTGCGGGAGGAGTAGCGTGCCAAAAAGTGGCCAGAATAATAAAAAGAATAATAAGTATGGAGGATAACAATAGTGTTGCTTTGCAAGCACCACTAATAATAAATAACATTGGGGTCTATGGGGAAAATTTGGGGAGCTCCTGCCCCCCAGGGGTGCAACTTTTACCCCATTGTGAGGTATGTTCTTACAGAGCCTGTCAGCCTCTTCAAATGTGGTAAATCGCAGGCTTCTGTGAAATCCGAGCTCAGAGCTATGACTCGTCAAAGTTTGTCGCAATGTTAAGTCTATGGGATTTTTTGGAAATTCGTTCGCCCCTGGGGCGAACATCGTACCCCCGATCGCTTAGAAAAGTCATAGCACACCATTCCCGAATAATCCGCACGTTTTGAGACCTCATTCATGGGTCTGTGACAAAAACTGCGGGAGGAGTAGCGTGCCGAAATTTTTGGCCGACCCAAAAAACACAATAGTAATAGTGTTGCTTTGCAAGCACCACTAACTAGAATGTACATTTCCAGAAGAAAATGTGAAGTGGTGCTTGCAGTGGCAAAACTCACCACCCGGTTGCTAGGGTGTTCTGGGTGGTTGCTAGGGTGTTGCTAGGTGGTTGCTAGGGTGTTTCTAGGGTGTTCTGGATGGTTGCTAGGGTGTTGCTAGGTGGTTGCTAGAGTGTTGCTAGGCGGTTGCTAGGGTATTCTGGGTGGTTGCTGGGGTGTTGCTAGGTGGTTGCTAGGGTGTTCTGGTTGGTTGCTAGGGTGTTGCTAGGCAGTTGTTAGGGTGTTCCAGGTGGTTGCTAGGGTGTTGCTAGGTGGTTGCTAGGGTGTTCTGGATGGTTGCTAGGGTGTTGCTAGGCAGTTGCTAGGGTGTTCTGGGTGGTTGCTAGGTGGTTGCTAGGGTGTTTTGGGTGGTTGCTAGGCGGTTGCTAGGCGGTTCTGGGTGGTTGCTAGGCTGTTGCTAGGGTGTTCTGGGTGGTTGCTAGGGTGTTGCTAGGCAGTTGCTAGGGTGTTCCAGGTGGTTGCTAGGGTGTTGCTAGGCGGTTGCTAGGGTATTCTGGGTGGTTGTTAGGGTGTTGCTAGGTGGTTGCTAGGGTGTTCTGGGTGGTTGCTAGGGTGTTGCTAGGTAGTTGCTAGGGTGTTGCTAGGTTGTTCTGGATGGTTGCTAGGGTGTTGCTAGGCAGTTGCTAGGGTGTTCTGGGTGGTTGCTAGGTGGTTGCTAGGGTGTTTTGGGTGGTTGCTAGGCGGTTGCTAGGCGGTTGCTAGGCGGTTGCTAGGGTGTTGCTAGGGTGTTCTGGGTGGTTGCTAGGGTGTTAATAGTTAGTTGCAAGGGTGCTCTGGGTGGTTGCTAGGTGGTTGCTAGGGTGTTGCTAAGGTGTTCTGGATTGTTGCTAGGGTGTTGCTAGGCGGTTGCTAGGGTGTTGGTAGGTGGTTGCTAGGGTGTTGGTAGGCGGTTGCTAGGGTATTATGGGTGGTTGCTGGGGTGTTGCTAGGCAGTTGCTAGGGTGTTTTGAGTGGTTGCTAGGGTGTTGCTAGGTGGTTGCTAGGGTGTTCTGGATGGTTGTTATGGTGTTGCTAGGGTGTTCTGGGTGGTTGCTATGGTGTTGATAGGCGGTTGCTAGGGTGTTCTGGGTGGTTGCTAGGCGGTTGCTAGTCGGTTGCTAGGGTGTTCTGGGTGGTTGCTAGGCAGTTGCTAGGTGGTTGCTATGGTATTCTGGGTGGTTGCTATGGTGTTACTAGATGGTTGGTAGTGTTCACAGATGGTTACTATAGAGTTTTTATAATGTTCATGGCATTATTTAGCACTTAGCTAATCAATATTAGCATGTAGCTATTCACTGCTAGCATGTGTAGCATGAAGCAAGTCCTGTTTGCTAGAATGAGTAAAAAGATCCAACCCCCACCTCTATACGATGTTTTGATGCAGAGATATAGGTCTTGCAAAACGGTTGCTAGGGTACTCTGTTTGGTTGCTAGGGAGTGGCTTGGCAGTTGCCAATCATGAAGCTTCAAAGTCAATGTGAATGCATAAACCAACCCCCATCTCTTTACGATGTATTGATGCAGAGATATAGGTCTTGAAAAATGGTTGCTAGGGTACTCTGTTTGGTTGCTAGGGAGTGGCTTGGCAGCTGCCAATCATGAATGTCCAAAGGGTGCTTGTCAGTATGAATGATATAAACCAACTCCCATGCCTGTATGACATCCAGAATGGAAGATATCCCTCTTTGGATTTTGGTTGCTAAGGTGCTTGACATTGGTTGCTAGGGCGTGACCAGTAAGTGTAGAGGTGATTCAGGATTGGCTGTTTGCTGGCCCGAGTCAAACGAGCCCACCCTCATGTTTCTATGACACTTATATCCTGAGATATCCCTTTCATCTTTTTTAATGGAAGTCTATGGGAGTTGTTGCTAAGGTGTGCTAAATGGTTGCTAGGGCGTGGCTTAATAGCTTCACAATGATCCTGAGAGACTGATTGGCCGTCTGAGTAAAATGAGCCCGCCCCCTTGATTTTGTATTGAACATAGCTCTGGATCACAGTGTCATAGAGATGACACTGTGATCCAGAGCTATGTTCAATACAAAATCCCTATGCCCACGGTTGCTAGGGTGCTGTAATTGGTTGCTATGGTGTGGCTATGAAGATTTTAGGCCATTACTTATTAGCTTCTTGATTAAATAAATCCTCCTAGGGAGAGAGAGAGGTCTGCCCCACAGCAGGGCAGTCAGGCCCTTTTGTGTCTGTGAGAAAGTGACAGTTGGGATTTGAATTGACTAGGGAGAGAGAGAGAGAAATTTTGATAGATCCCCATTGGAAAGACGATGGGACTTTTTTGGCCGGTTTATCGTCCGCTGTGCGAACATCGTACACCCGATCTCTTAGAAAAGTCATAGCACACCTCTCCTAAATGAGCCGGTCGATTTGACGCCTCACCCATGGGTCTGTGACAAAAGCTGCGGGAGGAGTAGCGTGCCAAAAAGTGTCCAGAATAAAAAGAATAATAATAAGTATGGAGGATAACAATAGTGTTGCTTTGCAAGCACCACTAACTAGAATGTACATTTCCAGAAGAAAATGTGAAGTGGTGCTTGCAGTGGCAAAACTCACCACCCGGTTGCTAGGGTGTTCTGGGTGGTTGCTAGGGTGTTGCTAGGTGGTTGCTAGGGTGTTCTGGGTGGTTGCTAGGGTGTGACTAAGTGGTTGCTAGGGTGTTGCTAGTCGGTTGCACAGGTGTCCTGGGTGGTTGCTAAGGTGTTTCTAGGTGGTTGCTAGGGTGTTCTGGGTGGTTGCTATGGTGTTGCTAGGCAGTTGCTAGGGTGTTATAGGTGGTTGCTAGGGTGTTGCTAGGTGGTTGCTAGGGTGTTCTGGATAGTTGCTAGGTGGTTGCTAGGGTGTTCTGGGCTGTTGCTATGGTGTTGCTAGGCGGTTGCTAGGGTTTTCCGGGTGGTTGCTAGGGTGTTGCTAGGGTGTTCTGGGTGGTTGCTAGGGTGTTGCTAGGCAGTTGCTAATGTGTTCTAGGTGGTTGCTAGGGTGTTGCTAGGTGGTTGCTAGGGTGTTCTGGATAGTTGCTAGGGTGTTGCTAGGTGGTTGCTAGGGTGTTCTGGGTGGTTGCTATGGTGTTGCTAGGCGGTTGCTAGGGTGTTCTGGGTGGTTGCTAGGCGGATGCTAGGGTGTTCTAGGTGGTTGCTAGGGTGTTGCTAGGTGGTTGCTAGGGTGTTCTGGGTGGTTGCTATGGTGTTGCTAGGTGGTTACTATGGTATTCTGGGTGGTTGCTATGGTGTTAGTAGGTGATTGTTAGTGTTCACATATGGTTACAATAGAGTTTTTATAATGTTCATGGCATGAATTAGCACTTAGCTAATCAATATTAGCATGTAGCTATTCACTGCTAGCATGTGTAGCATGTAGCAAGTCCTGTTTGCTAGCATGAGTAAAAAGATACAACCCCCATTTCTATCCAATGTTTTGATGCAGAGATATAGGTCTTGCAAAACGGTTGCTAGGGTAATCTGTTTGGTTGCTAGGGAGTGGCTTGGCAGCTGCCAATCATGAAGCTCCAAAGTCAATGTGAATGTATAAACCAACCCCCATCTCTATACGATGTTTTGATGCAGAGTAATAGGTCTTGCAAAATGGTTGCTAGGGTACTCTGTTTGGTTGCTAGGGAGTGGCTTGGCAGCTGCCAATCATGAATCTCCAAAGGCTGCTTGTCAGTATGAATGATATATACCAACTCCCATGCCTGTATGACATTCAGAATGGAAGATATCCCTCTTTGGATTTTGGTTGCTAAGGTGCTTGACAATGGTTGCTAGGGCGTGACCAGTAAGTGTAGAGGTGATTCAGGATTGGCTGTTTGCTGGCCCGAGTCAAACGAGCCCACCCTCATCTTTCTATGACACTTATATCCTGAGTTATCACTTTCATCTTTTTTAATGGAAGTCTATGGGAGTTGTTGCTAAGGTGTGCTAAATGGTTGCTAGGGCGTGGCTTAATAGCTTCACAATGATCCTGAGAGACTGATTGGTCGTCTGAGTAAAATGAGCCCGCCCCCTTGTCTCTACGACACTGTGATCCAGAGCTATGTTCAATACAAAATCCCTATGCAATTTACCATAGTAGGAAAAACACATGCATTTGATGGGACGTCCTTCACCATAGTAAGTCAATGGGGCAACTTTGGGCCCCTCCTGCACCCCAGGGGTGCAACTTTTACCCCATTGTGAGGTATATTCTTACAGAGCCTGTCAGCCTCTTCAAATGTGGTAAATTACACATTTCTGCGACATCCTCGTTTTGAGCTACGATTCGTCAAAGTTTGACGCAATGTTAAGTCTATGGGATTTTTCGGGCGGTTTTTCGCCCCTGGGGCGAACATCGTACCCCCGATCTCTTAGAAAAGTCATAGCACACCATTCCCGAATAAGCCGCACGTATTGACACCTCATTCATGGGTCTGTGACAAAAACTGTGGGAGGAGTAGCGCGTCAAAAAGTGACCAGAACAATAAGAATAATAAGTATGGAGGATAACAATAGTGTTGCTTTGCAAGCACCACTAACTAGAATGTACATTTCCAGAAGAAAATGTGAAGTGGTGCTTGCAGTGGCAAAACTCACCACCCGGTTGCTAGGGTGTTCTGGGTGGTTGCTAGGGTGCTGCTAGGTGGTTGCTAGGGTGTTGCTAGGAGGTTGCTAGGGTGTTGCTAGGCGGTTGCTAGGGTATTCTGGGTGGTTGCTATGGTGTTGCTAGGTGGTTGCTAGGGTGTTCTGGGGGTTGCTAGGGTGTTGCTAGGCAGTTGCTAGGGTGTTCTGGGTGGTTGCTATGGTGTTGCTAGGCGGTTGCTAGGGTGTTTTGGGTGGTTGCTAGGCAGTTGCTATGATGTTCTGGGTGATTGCTAGGCGGTTGCTAGGTGGTTGCTAGGGTGTTCTGGGTGGTTGCTAGGCGGTTGCTAGGGTGTTCTGGATGGTTGCTAGGGTGTTACTAGGCAGTTGCTAGGGTGTTCTGGGTGGTTGCTATGGTGTTGCTAGGTGGTTGCTAGGGTGTTCTGGGTGATTGCTAGGCGGTTGCTAGGTGGTTGCTAGGGTGTTTCTAGGATGTTCTGGGTGGTTGCTAGGGTGTTGCTAGGGTGTTGTTAGGTGGTTGCTAGGTGGTTGTTAGGGTGTTCTGAGTGGTTGCTAGGTGGTTGCTTGGGTGTTGCTAGGTGGTTGCTAGGGTGTTCTGAGTGGTTGCTAGGGTGTTGCTAGGCGGTTGCTATGGTGTTCTGGGTGGTTGCTAGGGTGTTGCTAGGTGGTTGCTAGGGTGTTCTGGATGGTTGCTAGGGTGTTGCTAGGCAGTTGCTAGGGTGCTCTGGGTGGTTGCTATGGTGTCGCCAGGTGGTTGCTAGGGTGTTCTTGATGGTTGCTAGGGTGTTGCTAGGGTGTTCTGGGTGGTTGCTTGGGTGTTACTAGGTGGTTGGTAGTGTTCACAGATGGTTACTATAGAGTTTTTATAATGTTCATGGCATGATTTAGCACTTAGCTAATCAATATTAGCATGTAGCTGTTCACTGCTAGCATGTGTAGCATGTAGCAAGTCCTGTTTGCTATCATGAGTAAAAAGATCCAACCCCCATCTCCATACGATGTTTTAATGCAGAGATGTAGGTCTTGCAAAACGGTTGCTAGGGTAATCTGTTCGGTTGCTAGGGAGTGGCTTGGCAGCTGCCAATCATGAAGCTCCAAAGTCAGTGTGAATGTATAAACCAACCCCCATCTCTTTACGATGTTTTGATGCAGAGATATAGGTCTTGAAAAATGGTTGCTAGGGTACTCTGTTTGGTTGCTAGGGAGTGGCTTGGCAGCTGCCAATCATGAAACACCAAAGGCTGCTTGTCAGTGTGAATGATATAAACCAACTCCCATGCCTGTATGACATTCAGAATGGAAGATATCCCTCTTTGGATTTTGGTTGCTAAGGTGCTTGAAAATGGTTGCTAGGGCGTGACCAGTAAGTGTAGAGGTGATTCAGGATTCTCTGTTTGCTGGCCCGAGTCAAACGAGCCCACCCTCATGTTTCTATGACACTTATATCCTGAGATATCCCTTTCATCTTTTTTAATGGAAGTCTATGGGAGTTGTTGCTAAGGTGTGCTAAATGGTTGCTAGGGCGTGGCTTAATAGCTTCACAATGATCCTGAGAGACTGATTGGTCGTCTGAGTAAAATGAGCCCGCCTCTTTGTCTCTACGACACTGTGATCCAGAGCTATGTTCAATACAAAATCCCTATGCAATTTACCATAGTAGGAAAAACACATGCATTTGATGGGACGACCTTCACCATAGTAAGTCAATGGGGCAACTTTGGGCCCCTCCTGCACCCCAGGGGTGCAACTTTTACCCCATTGTGAGGTATATTCTTACAGAGCCTGCCAGCCTCTTCAAATGTGGCAAATCACAAGTTTTTCCGAAATCGTTGTTCAGAGCTATGAGTCGTCAAAGTTTGTCGCAATGTTAAGTCTATGGGATTTTTTGGAAATTCGTTCGCCCCTGGGGCGAACACCGTACCCCCGATCTCTTATAAAAGTGATATGACAATTCTCCTCAATAGGTCGCACGATTTGATGCCTCATTTATGTGTCTGTGACAAAAACTGTGGACGTAGGAGTGCTCCAAAATTTTTCCTGGAATAGTATAATGCTATACTAGAAATTTTGAATGGGAAAAAATTTTGGGGAGCTCCTGCCCCCCAGGGGTGCAACTTTTACCCCATTGTGAGGTATTTTCTTAAAGAGCCTGTCAGCCTCTTCAAATGTGGTAAATCGCAGGTTTCTGCGAAATCCTCGCTCGGAGCTATGAGTCGCCAAAATTTGTCGTAATGTTAAGTCAATGGGATTTTTTGGGCCGTTTTTCGCCCCTGGGGCGACCATCGTACCCCCGATTGCTTAGAAAAGTCATAGCACACCATTCCCGAACAGGCCGCACGTTTTGAGACCTCATTCATGGGTCTGTGACAAAAACTGCGGGAGGAGTAGCGTGCCGAAAAAGTGTCCGGAAGAAGAATAAGAATAACTAGAATGTACATTTCCAGAAGAAAATGTGAAGTGGTGCTTGCAGTGGCAAAACTCACCACCCGGTTGCTAGGGTGTTTTGGGTGGTTGCTAGGGTGTTGCTAGGTGGTTGCTGGGGTGTTCTGGGTGGTTGCTAGGGTGTTACTAAGCGGTTGCTAGGGTGTTGCTAGTCGGTTGCTAGGGTGTTCGGGGTGGTTGCTAAGGTGTTGCTAGGTGGTTGCTAGGGTGTTCTGGGTGGTTGCTATGGTGTTGCTAGGCAGTTGCTAGGGTGTTATAGGTGGTTGCTAGGGTGTTGCTAGGTGGTTGCTAGGGTGTTCTGGATGGTTGCTAGGGTGTTGCTAGGTGGTTGCTAGGGTGTTCTGGGCTGTTGCTATGGTGTTGCTAGGCGGTTGCTAGGGTGTTCCGGGTGGTTGCTAGGGTGTTGCTAGGGTGTTCTGGGTGGTTGCTAGGGTGTTGCTAGGCAGTTGCTAGGGTGTTCAAGGTGGTTGCTAGGGTGTTGCTAGGTGGTTGCTAGGGTGTTCTGGATAGTTGCTAGGGTGTTGCTAGGTGGTTGCTAGGGTGTTCTGGGTGGTTGCTATGGTGTTGCTAGGCGGTTGCTAGGGTATTCTGGGTGGTTGCTATGGTATTCTGGGTGGTTGCTATGGTGTTACTAGGTGGTTGTTAGTGTTCACAGATGGTTACTATAGAGTTTTTATAATGTTCATGGCATGATTTAGCACTTAGCTAATCAATATTAGCATGTAGCTATTCACTGCTAGCATGTGTAGCATGTAGCAAGTCCTGTTTGCTAGCATGAGTAAAAAGATACAACCCCCATTTCTATCCGATGTTCTGATGCAGAGATATAGGTATTGCAAAACGGTTGCTAGGGTAATCTGTTTGGTTGCTAGGGAGTGGCTTGGCAGCTGCCAATCATGAAGCTCCAAAATCAATGTGAATGTATAAACCAACCCCCATCTCTATACGATGTTTTGATGCAGAGTTATAGGTCTTGCAAAACGGTTGCTAGGGTACTCTGTTTGGTTGCTAGGGAGTGGCTTGTCAGCTGCCTATCATGAAGCTCCAAAGTCAATGTGAATGCATAAATCAACCCCCATCTCTATACGAGGTTTTGATGCAGAGATATAGGTCTTACAAAATGGTTGCTAGGGTACTCTGTTTGGTTGCTAGGGAGTGGCTTGGCAGCTGCCAATCATGAAGCAGCAAAGGCTGCTTGTCAGTATGAATGATATAAACCAACTCCCATGCCTGTATGACATTCAGAATGGAAGATTTCCCTCTTTGGATTTTGGTTGCTAAGGTGCTTGAAAATGGTTGCTAGGGCGTGACCAGTAAGTGTAGAGGTGATTCAGGATTCTCTGTTTGCTGGCCCAAGTCAAACGAGCCCACCCTCATGTTTCTATGACACTTATATCCTGAGATATCCCTTTGATCTTTTTTAATGGAAGTCTATGGGAGTTGTTGCTAAGGTGTGCTAAATGGTTGCTAGGGCGTGGCTTAATAGCTTCACAATGATCCTGAGAGACTGATTGGTCGTCTGAGTAAAATGAGCCCGCCTCTTTGTCTCTACGACACTGTGATCCAGAGCTATGTTCAATACAAAATCCCTATGCAATTTACCATAGTAGGAAAAACACATGCATTTGATGGGACATCCTTCACCATAGTAAGTCAATGGGGGAAACTTTGGGCCCCTCCTGCCCCCCAGGGGTGCAACTTTTTCCCCATTGTGAGGTATATTCTTAAAGAGCCTGCCAGCTTCTTCAAATGTGGCAAATTACACGTTTTTCCGAAATCGTTGTTCGGAGCTATGACTTGTCAAAGTTTGTCGCAATGTTAAGTCTATGGGATTTTTTGGAAATTCGTTCGCCCCTGGGGCGAACACCGTACCCCCGATCTCTTATAAAAGTGATATGACAATTCTCCTCAATAGGCCGCACGATTCGATGCCTCATTTATGTGTCTGTGACAAAAACTGTGGACGTAGGAGTGCTCCAAACTTTTTCCTGGAATAGTATAATACTATACTAGAAATTTTTAGTGAAAAAAAGCTCCTGCCCCCCAGGGGTGCAACTTTTACCCCATTGTGAGGTATTTTCTTAAAGAGCCTGTCAGCCAGTTCAAATGTGGTAAATCGCAGCTTTCTGCGAAATCCTCGCTCAGAGCTATGGCTCGTCAAGTTTTTTCGCCATGTTAAGTCAATGGGCCTTTTTTTGGCCTCTTTTTCGTCCGCTGTGCGAACATCGTACCCCCGATCGCTTAGAAAAGTCATAGCACACCATTCCCGAATAATCCACACGTTTTGACACCTCACCCATGGGTCTGTGACAAAAACTGCGGGAGGAGTAGCGCGTCAAAAAGTGACCAGAACAATAAGAATAAGAACCAGAAGAAAATGTGAAGTGGTGCTTGCAGTGGCAAAACTCACCACCCGGTTGCTAGGGTGTTCTGGGTGGTTGCTAGGGTGCTGCTAGGTGGTTGCTAGGGTGTTCTGTGTGGTTGCTAGGGTGGTTGCTAGGGTGTTGCTAGGTGGTTGCTAGGGTGTTGCTAGGAAGTTGCTAGGGTGTTCTGGATGGTTGCTAGGCGGTTGCTAGGGTGTCTAGGTGGTTGCTAGGGTGTTGCTAGGTGGTTGCTAGGGTGTTGCTAAGCGGTTGCTAGGGTATTCTGGGTGGTTGCTAGGGTGTTGCTAGGTGGTTGCTAGGGTGTTCTGGGTGGTTGCTAGGGTGTTGCCAGGCAGTTGCTAGGGTGTTCTGGGTGGTTGCTAGGGTGTTGCTAGGTGGTTGCTAGGGTGTTCTGGATGGTTGCTAAGGTGTTGCTAGGCAGTTGCTAGGGTGTTCTGGGTGGTTGCTATGGTGTTGCTAGGCGGTTGCTAGGGTGTACTGGGTGGTTGCTAGGGTGTTCTGGGTGGTTGCTATGGGTTTCTGGGTGGTTGCTAAGTGGTTGCTATGGTGTACTGGGTGGTTGCTAGGTTGTTTCTGGGGTGTTGCTAGGTGGTTGCTAGGGTGTTCTGAGTGGTTGCTAGGGTGTTGCTAGGCAGTTGCTAAGGTGTTCTGGGTGGTTGCTAGTCGGTTGCTATGCGGTTGCTAGGGTGTTCTGGGTGGTTGCTAGGCGGTTGCTAGGCGGTTTCTAGGGTGTTCTGGGTGGTTGCTAGGCAGTTGTTAGGCGGTTGCTAGGGTGTTGTGGGTGGTTGCTTGGCAGTTGCTAGGGTGTTCTGTCTGGTTTCTATGGTGTTGCTAGGTGGTTGCTAGGGTATTCTGGGTGGTTGCTATGGTGTTACTAGGTGGTTGGTAGTGTTCACAGATGGTTACTATAGAGTTTTTATAATGTTCATGGCATGATTTAACACTTAGCTAATCAATATTAGCATGTAGTTATTCACTGCTAGCATGTGTAGCATATAGCAAGTCCTGTTTGCTAGCATGAGTAAAAAGATCCAACCCCTATCTCTATACGATGTTTTGATGCAGAGATATAGGTCTTGCAAAACGGTTGCTAGGGTACTCTGTTTGGTTGCTAGGGAGTGGCTTGTCAGCTGCCTATCATGAAGCTCCAAAGTCAATGTGAATGCATAAATCAACCCCCATCTCTATACGAGGTTTTGATGCAGAGATATAGGTCTTACAAAATGGTTGCTAGGGTACTCTGTTTGGTTGCTAGGGAGTGGCTTGGCAGCTGCCAATCATGAAGCACCAAAGGCTGCTTGTCAGTATGAATGATATAAACCAACTCCCATGCCTGTATGACATTCAGAATGGAAGATTTCCCTCTTTGGATTTTGGTTGCTAAGGTGCTCGATAATGGTTGCTAGGGCGTTGCCAGTAAGTGTTGAGGTGATTCAGGATTGGCTGTTTGCTGGCCCGAGTCAAACGAGCCCACCCTTATGTTTCTATGACACTTATATCCTGAGATATCCCTTTCATCTTTTTTAACGGAAGTCTATGGGAGTTGTTGCTAAGGTGTTCTAAATGGTTGCTAGGGCGTGGCTTAATAGCTTCACAATGATCCTGAGAGACTGATTGGTCGTCTGAGTAAAATGAGCCCGCCCCCTTGTCTCTATGACACTGTGATCCAGAGTTATGTTCAATACAAAATCCCTATGCAATTTACCATAGTAGGAAAAACACATGCATTTGATGGGACGTCCTTCACCATAGTAAGTCAATGGGGAAACTTTGGGGGCCTCCTGCCCCCCAGGGGTGCAACTTTTACCCCATTGTGAGGTATGTTCTTACAGAGCCTGTCAGCCTCTTCAAATGTGGTAAATCGCAGGTTTCTGCGAAATCCTCGCTCTGAGTTACGAGTGGTCAAAGTTCATCGCAATGTTAAGTCAATGGGATTTTTCGGCCGCTTTTTCGCCCCTGGGGCGAACATCGTACCCCCGATCCCTTATAAAAGTCATAGCACACCTCTCCTAAATGAACCGGTCGATTTGACGCCTCACCCATGGGTCAGTGACAAAAGCTGCGGGAGGAGTAGCGCGCCAAAAAGCGGCGGAAGTTTAAGAAAAAAAAAAAAAAATAAGTATGGAGGATAACAATAGTGTTGCTTTGCAAGCACCACTAACTAGAATGTACATTTCCAGAAGAAAATGTGAAGTGGTGCTTGCAGTGGCAAAACTCACCACCCGGTTGCTAGGGTGTTCTGGGTGGTTGCTAGGGTGCTGCTAGGTGGTTGCTAGGGTGTTCTGTGTGGTTGCTAGGGTGGTTGCTAGGGTGTTGCTAGGTGGTTGCTAGGGTGTTGCTAGGGTGTTGCTAGGCAGTTGCTAGGGTGTTCTGGATGGTTGCTAGGCGGTTGCTAGGGTGTCTAGGTGGTTGCTAGGGTGTTGCTAGGTGGTTGCTAGGGTGTTTCTAGGCGGTTGCTAGGGTATTCTGGGTGGTTGCTAGGGTGTTGCTAAGTGGTTGCTAGGGTGTTCTGGGTGGTTGCTAGGGTGTTGCTAGGCAGTTGCTAGGGTGTTCTGGGTGGTTGCTAGGGTGTTGCTAGGTGGTTGCTAGGGTGTTCTGGATTGTTGCTAAGGTGTTGCTAGGCAGTTGCTAGGGTGTTCTGGATGGTTGCTAGGCGGTTGCTAGGGTGTCTAGGTGGTTGCTAGGGTGTTGCTAGGTGGTTGCTAGGGTGTTGCTAGGCGGTTGCTAGGGTATTCTGGGTGGTTGCTAGGGTTTTGCAAGGTAGTTGCTAGGGTGTTCTGGGTGGTTGCTAGGGTGTTGCTAGGCAGTTGCTAGGGTGTTCTGGGTGGTTGCTAGGGTGTTGCTAGGTGGTTGCTAGGGTGTTCTGGATGGTTGCTAAGGTGTTGCTAGGCAGTTGCTAGGGTGTACTGGGTGGTTGCTAGGGTGTTCTGGGTGGTTGCTATGGGTTTCTGGGTGGTTGCTAAGTGGTTGCTATGGTGTACTGGGTGGTTGCTAGGTTCTTTCTGGGGTGTTGCTAGGTGGTTGCTAGGGTGTTCTGAGTGGTTGCTAGGGTGTTGCTAGGCAGTTGCTAAGGTGTTCTGGGTGGTTGCTAGTCGGTTGCTATGCGGTTGCTAGGGTGTTCTGGGTGGTTGCTAGGCGGTTGCTAGGCGGTTTCTAGGGTGTTCTGGATGGTTGCTAGGCAGTTGTTAGGCGGTTGCTAGGGTGTTGTGGGTGGTTGCTAGGCAGTTGCTAGGGTGTTCTGTCTGGTTTCTATGGTGTTGCTAGGTGGTTGCTAGGGTATTCTGGGTGGTTGCTATGGTGTTACTAGGATGTTGGTAGTGTTCACAGATGGTTACTATAGAGTTTTTATAATGTTCATGGCATGATTTAACACTTAGTTAATCAATATTAGCATGTAGCTATTCACTGCTAGCATGTGTAGCATGTAGCAAGTCCTGTTTGCTAGCATGAGTAAAAAGATCCAACCCCCATCTCTATACGATGTTTTGATGCAGAGATATAGGTCTTGCAAAACGGTTGCTAGGGTACTCTGTTTGGTTGCTAGGGAGTGGCTTGTCAGCTGCCTATCATGAAGCTCCAAAGTCAATGTGAATGCATAAATCAACCCCTATCTCTATACGAGGTTTTGATGCAGAGATATAGGTCTTACAAAATGGTTGCTAGGGTACTCTGTTTGGTTGCTAGGGAGTGGCTTGGCAGCTGCCAATCATGAAGCACCAAAGGCTGCTTGTCAGTATGAATGATATAAACCAACTCCCATGCCTGTATGACATTCAGAATGGAAGATTTCCCTCTTTGGATTTTGGTTGCTAAGGTGCTCGATAATGTTTGCTAGGGCGTTGCCAGTAAGTGTTGAGGTGATTCAGGATTGGCTGTTTGCTGGCCCGAGTCAAACGAGCCCACCCTTATGTTTCTATGACACTTATATCCTGAGATATCCCTTTCATCTTTTTTAATGGAAGTCTATGGGAGTTGTTGCTAAGGTGTTCTAAATGGTTGCTAGGGCGTGGCTTAATAGCTTCACAATGATCCTGAGAGACTGATTGGTCGTCTGAGTAAAATGAGCCCGCCCCCTTGTCTCTATGACACTGTGATCCAGAGTTATGTTCAATACAAAATCCCTATGCAATTTACCATAGTAGGAAAAACACATGCATTTGATGGGACGACCTTCACCATAGTAAGTCAATGGGGCAACTTTGGGCCCCTCCTGCACCCCAGGGGTGCAACTTTTACCCCATTGTGAGGTATGTTCTTACAGAGCCTGCCAGCCTCTTCAAATGTGGTAAATTATAGATTTCTGCGACATCCTCGTTTTGAGCTACGATCCGTCAAAGTTTGACGCAATGTTAAGTCTATGGGATTTTTTTCGGCCGTTTTTCGCCCCTGGGGCGAACATCGTACACCCGATCCCTTAGAAAAGTCATAGCACACCTCTCCTAAATGAGCCGGTCGATTTGACGCCTCACCCATGGGTCTGTGACAAAAACTGCGGGAGGAGTAGCGAACCAAAAAGTGGCCAGAAGTATAAAAAGAATAATAAGTATGCAGGATAACAATAGTGTTGCTTTGCAAGCACCACTAACTAGAATGTACATTTCCAGAAGAAAATGTGAAGTGGTGCTTGCAGTGGCAAAACTCACCACCCGGTTGCTAGGGTGTTCTGGGTGGTTGCTAGGGTGCTGCTATGTGGTTGCTAGGGTGTTCTGGGGGGTTGCTAGGTAGTTGCAAGGGTGTTCTCGGTGGTTGCTAGGGTGTTATGGGTGGTTGCTAGGGTGTTATGGGTGGTTGCTAGGGTGTTGCTAGGTGGTTGCTAGTGTGTTCTGGATGGTTGCTAGGGTGTCGCTAGGCGGTTGCTAGGGTGTTCTGGGTGGTTGCTAGGGTGTTGCTAGGCAGTTGCTAGGGTGTTCTGGGTTGTTGCTAGGTGGTTGCTAGGGTTTTGATAGGTGGTTGCTAGGTGGTTGCTAGGGTGTTCTGGGTGGTTGCTAGGTGGTTGCTAGGGTGTTGCTAAGGTGTTCTGAGTGGTTGCTAGGGTGTTGCTAGGTGGTTGCTAGGGTGTTCTAGGTGGTTGCTAGGATGTTGCTAGGTCGTTGCTAGGTCGTTGCTAGGGTGTTGCTAGGTGGTTGCTAGGGTGTTCTGGGTCGTTGCAAGGGTGTTGCTAGGTGGTTGCTAGGGTGTTCTGGGTGGTTGCTATGGTGTTGCTAGGCAGTTGCTAGGGTGTTCTGGGTGGTTGCTATGGTGTTGCTAGGTGGTTGCTAGGGTGTTCTGGATAGTTGCTAGGGTGTTGCTAGGCGGTTGCTAGGGTGTTCTGGGTGGCTGCTATGGTGTTGCTAGGCAGTTGCTAGGGTGTTCTGGGTGGTTGCTATGGTGTTGCTAGGTGGTTGCTAGGGTATTCTGGTTGGTTGCTATGGTGTTACTATTTGGTTGTTAGTGTTCACAGATGGTTACTATAGAGTTTTTATAATGTTCATGGTATGATTAAGCACTTAGCTAATCAATATTAGCATGTAGCTATTCACTGCTAGCATGTATAGCATGTAGCAAGTCCTGTTTGCTAGCATGAGTAAAAAGATCCAACCCCCATCTCTATCCGATGTTTTGATGCAGAGATATAGGTCTTGAAAACCGGTTGCTAGGTTAATCTGTTTGGTTGCTAGGGAGTGGCTTGGCAGTTGCCAATCATGAAGCTTCAAAGTCAATGTGAATGCATAAACCAACCCCCATCTCTTTACGATGTTTTGATGCAGAGATATAAGTCTTGAAAAATGGTTGCTAGGGTACTCTGTTTGGTTGCTAGGGAGTGGCTTGGCAGCTGCCAATCATGAAGAACCAAAGGCGGCCTGTCAGTATGAATGATATAAACCAACTCCCATGCCTGTATGACATTCAGAATGGAAGATATCCATCTTTGGATTTTGGTTGCTAAGGTGCTTGACAATGGTTGCTAGGGCGTGACCAGTAAGTGTTGAGGTGATTCAGGATTGGCTGTTTGCTGCCCCGAGTCAAACGAGACCTCCCTCATGTTTCTATGACACTTCTATCCAGAGATATCGCTTAGATCTATTTCAATGGAAGTCTATGGGACTTGTTGCTAAGGTGCTCTATATGGTTGCTAGGGCGTGGCTCAATAGCTTCACAATGATCCTGAGAGACTGATTGGTCGTCTGAGTAAAATGAGCCCGCCTCCTTGTCTCTATGATACTGTGATCCAGAGCTATGTTCAATACAAAATCCCTATGCAATTTACCATAGTAGGAAAAACACATGCATTTGATGGGACGTCCTTCACCATAGTAAGTCAATGGGGCAACTTTGGGCCCCTCCTGTCCCCCAGGGGTGCAACTTTTTCCCCATTGTGTGGTATGTTCTTACAGAGCCTGTCAGCCTCTTCAAATGTGGTAATTCAGAGATTTCTACGTAATCCTCACTCAGAGCTATGACTCGTCAAAGTTTTTCGCAATGTTAAGTCTATGGGATTTTTTTGGGCCGTTTTTCGCCCCTGGTGCGACCATCGAACCCCCAATCGCTTAGAAAAGTCATAGCACACCATTCCCGAACAGGCCGCACGTTTTGACACCTCATTCATGGGTCTGTGACAAAAACTGCGGGAGGAGTAGCGCGTCAAAAATGTGGCGGAAGAAAAAGAAAAAGAAGAATAATAAGTATGGAGGATAACAATAGTGTTGCTTTGCAAGCACCACTAACTAGAATGTACATTTCCAGAAGAAAATGTGAAGTGGTGCTTGCAGTGGCAAAACTCACCACCTGGTTGCTAGGGTGTTCTGGGTGGTTGCTAGGCTGTTGCTAGGCCATTGCTAGGGTGTTCTGGGTGGTTGCTAGGGTGTTTGTAGGCGGTTGCTAGGTTGTTGCTAGGTCGTTGCTAGGTTGTCGCTAGGCGGTTGCTAGGGTGTTCTGGGTCGTTGCTAGGGTGTTGCTAGGTGGTTGCTAGGGTGTTCTGGGTGATTGCTAGGTTGTTGCTAGGCAGTTGCTAGGGTGTTCTGGGTGGTTGCTATGGTGTTGCTAGGTGGTTGCTAGGGTGTTCTGGATGGGTGCTAGGGTGTTGCTAGGCAGTTGCTAGGGTGTTCTGGGTCGTTCCTATGGTGTTGCTAGGCGGTTGCTAGGGTGTTCTTGGTCGTTGCTAGGGTGTTGCTAGGTGGTTGCTAGGGTGTTCTGGGTGGTTGCTATGGTGTTGCTAGGTGGTAGCTAGGGTGTTCTGGATAGTTGCTAGGGTGTTGCTAGGCGGTTGCTAGGGTGTTCTGGGTGGTTGCTATGGTGTTGCCAGGCGGTTGCTAGGGTGTTCTGGGTGGTTGCTAGGCGGTTGCTAGGGTGTTCTGGGTGGTTGCTATGGTGTTGCTAGGTGGTTGTCAGGGTATTCTGGGTGGTTGCTATGGTGTTATTAGGTGGTTGTTAGTGTTCACAGATCGTTACTTTAGAGTTTTTATAATGTTCATGGCATGATTTAGCACTTAGCTAATCAATATTCGCATGTAGCTATTCACTGCTAGCATGTGTAGCATGTAGCAAGTCATGTTTACTAGCATGAGTAAAAAGATCCAACCCCCATCTCTATATGATGTTTTGATGCAGAGATACAGGTCTTGCAAAACGGTTGCTAGGGTATTTTGTTTGGTTGCTAGGGAGTGGCTTGGCAGCTGCCAATCATGAATCTCCAAAGTCAATGTGAATGTATAAACCAACCCCCATCTCTATTAGATGTTTTGATGCAGAGATATAGATCTTGCAAAATGGTTGCTAGGGTAATCTGTTTGGTTGCTAGGGAGTGGCTTGGCAGCTGCCAATCATGAAGCTCCAAAGTCAATGTGAATGTATAAACCAACCCCTATCTCTATACGATGTTTTGATACAGAGATATAGGTCTTGCAAAATGGTTGCTAGGGTACTCTGTTTGGTTGCTAGGGAGTGGCTTGGCAGCTGCCAATCATGAATCTCCAAAGGCTGCTTGTCAGTTTGATTGATATAAAACAACTCCCATGCCTCTGTGACATTCAGAATGGAAGATATCCCTCTTTGGATTTTGGTTGCTAAGGTGCTTGACAATGGTTGCTAAGGCGTGACCAGTAAGTGTTGAGGTGATTCAGGATTGGCTGTTTGCTGGCCCGAGTCAAACGAGACCACCCTCGTGTTTCTATGACACTTATATCCGGAGATATCGCTTTGATCTATTTCAATGGAAGTCTATGGGACTTGTTGCTAAGGTGCTCTATATGGTTGCTAGGGCGTGGCTTAATAGCTTCACAATGATCCTGAGAGACTGATTGGTCATCTGAGTAAAATGAGCCCGCCCCCTTGTGTCTATGACACGGTGATCCAGAGCTATGTTCAATACAAAATCCCTATGCAATTTACCATAGTAGGAAAAACACATGCATTTGATGGGACGTCCTTCACCATAGTAAGTCAATGGGGAAACTTTGCGCCCCTCCTGCCCCCCAGGGGTGCAACATTTACCCCATTGTGTGGTATGTTCTTACAGAGCCTGCCAGCCTTTTCAAATGTGGCAAATTGCAGGTTTCTCTGAAATTCTCGCTCAGAGCTACGAGTCGTCAAAATTTGACGTAATGTTAAGTCTATGGGACTTTTTCGGCCGGTTTTTCGCCCCTGGGGCGAGCATCGTACCCCCGATCGCTTAGAAAAGTCATAGCACACCATTCCCGAACAGGCCGCACGTTTTGACACCTCATTCATGGGTCTGTGACAAAAACTGCGGGAGGAGTAGCGTGCCAAAAAAGTGTCCGGAATAATAAGAATAATAAGTATGCAGAATAACAATAGTGTTGCTTTGCAAGCACCACTAACTAGAATGTACATTTCCAGAAGAAAATGTGAAGTGGTGCTTGCAGTGGCAAAACTCACCACCCGGTTGCAAGGGTGTTCTGGGTGGTTGCTAGGGTGCTGCTAGGTGGTTGCTAGGGTGTTCTGAGTGGTTGCTAGGGTTGTTGCTAGGTGTTGCTAGGTGGTTGCTAGGGTGTTGCTAGGCAGTTGCTAGGGTGTTGCTAGGGTGTTCTGGGTGGTTGCTAGAGTGTTGCTAGGCAGTTGCTAGGGTGTTGCTAGGGTGTTCTGGGTGGTTGCTAGGGTGTTGCTAGGCGGTTGCTATGGTGTCTAGGTGGTTGATATGGTGTTGCTAGGTGGTTGCTAGGGTGTTGCAAGGTGGTTGCTAGGGTGTCTAGGTGGTTGGTAGGGTGTTCCTAGGTGGTTGCTAGGGTGTTTGCTATTTGGTTGCTAGGGTATTCTGGGTGGTTGCTAGGGTGTTGCTAGAGTGTTCTGGGTGGTTGCTAGGGTGTTGCTAGGCAGTTGCTAGGGTGTTGCTAGGCGGTTGCTATGGTGTCTAGGTGGTTGATATGGTGTTGCTAGGTGGTTGCTAGGGTGTTTCAAGGTGGTTGCTAGGGTGTCTAGGTGGTTGGTAGGGTGTTCCTAGGTGGTTGCTAGGGTGTTGCTATTTGGTTGCTAGGGTATTCTGGGTGGTTGCTAGGGTGTTGCTAGGTGGTTGCTAGGGTGTTCTGGGTGGTTGCTAGGGTGTTGCTAGGCAGTTGCTAGGGTGTCCTGGGTGGTTGCTAAGGTGTTGCTAGGTGGTTGCTAGGGTGTTCTTGGTGGTTGCTATGGTGTTGCTAGGCAGTTGCTAGGGTGTTATAGGTGGTTGCTAGGGTGTTGCTAGGTGGTTGCTAGGGTGTTCTAGATAGTTGCTAGGGTGTTGCTAGGTGGTTGCTAGGGTGTTCTGGGCTGTTGCTATGGTGTTGCTAGGCGGTTGCTAGGGTGTTCCGGGTGGTTGCTAGGGTGTTGCTAGGGTGTTCTGGGTGGTTGCTAGGGTGTTGCTAGGCAGTTGCTAATGTGTTATAGGTGGTTGCTAGGGTGTTGCTAGGTGGTTGCTAGGGTGTTCTGGATAGTTGCTAGGGTGTTGCTAGGTGGTTGCTAGGGTGTTCTGGATAGTTGCTATGGTGTTGCTAGGCGGTTGCTAGGGTGTTCTGGTTGGTTGCTAGGCGGTTGCTAGGTTGTTCTGGGTGGTTGCTAGGCGGATGCTAGGGTGTTCTGGGTGGTTGCTATGGTGTTGCTAGGTGGTTGCTAGGGTATTCTGGGTGGTTGCTATGGTGTTAGTAGGTGATTGTTAGTGTTCACATATGGTTACAGTAGAGTTTTTATAGTGTTCATGGCATGAATTAGCACTTAGCTAATCAATATTAGCATGTAGCTATTCACTGCTAGCATGTGTAGCATGTAGCAAGTCCTGTTTGCTAGCATGAGTAAAAAGATACAACCCCCATTTCTATCCGATGTTTTGATGCAGAGATATAGGTCTTGCAAAACGGTTGCTAGGGTAATCTGTTTGGTTGCTAGGGAGTGGCTTGGCAGCTGCCAATCATGAAGCTCCAAAGTCAATGTGAATGTATAAACCAACCCCCATCTCTATACGATGTTTTGATGCAGAGTTATAGGTCTTGCAAAATGGTTGCTAGGGTACTCTGTTTGGTTGCTAGGGAGTGGCTTGGCAGCTGACAATCATGAATCTCCAAAGGCTGCTTGTCAGTATGAATGATATAAACCAACTCCCATGCCTGTATGACATTCAGAATGGAAGATATCCCTCTTTGGATTTTGGTTGCTAAGGTGCTTGACAATGGTTGCTAGGGCGTGACCAGTAAGTGTAGAGGTGATTCAGGATTGGCTGTTTGCTGGCCCGAGTCAAACGAGCCCACCCTCATCTTTCTATGACACTTATATCCTGAGATATCACTTTCATCTTTTTTAATGGAAGTCTATGGGAGTTGTTGCTAAGGTGTGCTAAATGGTTGCTAGGGCGTGGCTTAATAGCTTAACAATGATCCTGAGAGACTGATTGGTCGTCTGAGTAAAATGAGCCTGCCCCCTTGTCTCTACGACACTGTGATCCAGAGCTTTGTTCAATACAAAATCCCTATGCAATTTACCATAGTAGGAAAAACACATGCATTTGATGGGACGTCCTTCACCATAGTAAGTCAATGGGGCAACTTTGGGCCCCTCCTGCACCCCAGGGGTGCAACTTTTACCCCATTGTGAGGTATATTCTTACAGAGCCTGTCAGCCTCTTCAAATGTGGTAAATTACACATTTCTGCGACATCCTCGTTTTGAGCTACGATTCGTCAAAGTTTGACGCAATGTTAAGTCTATGGGATTTTTCGGGCGGTTTTTCGCCCCTGGGGCGAACATCGTACCCCCGATCTCTTAGAAAAGTCATAGCACACCATTCCCGAATAAGCCGCACGTTTTGACACCTCATTCATGGGTCTGTGACAAAAAATGCGGGAGGAGTAGCGCGCCGAAATTTGTACGGAATAATAAGAAGAAGAATAATAAGTATGGAGGATAACAATAGTGTTGCTTTGCAAGCACCACTAACTAGAATGTACATTTCCAGAAGAAAATGTGAAGTGGTGCTTGCAGTGGCAAAACTCACCACCCGGTTGCTAGAGCGTGGTACAGAATTCTATACAAGCCAACAACCATGCCTGTGCGATATTCTGGTGCTGAGATATGGCGTATTCATGTGTTTGTAGGGTTGCTAGGGTACCCTATGTGGTTGCTATGTTGTGATTATACAATGTATTAGATGATATTTAAAGACTAGTCGACAGCCTAAGTAAAAAAAGGCAAACTCCATGTTTCTTCTATCTTCTGGAGCTGAGATATGGCTTGATTATGTTGTTTTATGGTTGCTAGGCTGCCCTAAGTGGTTGCTAGGGCACGAATATGAAGTTATTATGTCAAAATTTGTTGGCGGCATGATAGGCCGAGTCAAAAGAGACCAACCCCAAGTCTCTGTGACCTTTTGGTGAAAAGATATGTTCTCACAAACTGCCAATGTTAAGTCTATGGGAATTTTTTCATTCGATTTATCGCCCGCCAGGCGGACATCGTACAACTGATCGCTTAGAAAAGTCATAGCACACCTCTCCTCAATAAACCGGTCGATTTGACACCTCATTCAAGGGTCTATGACAAAAAATGCGGGAGGAGTAGCGTGCCAAAGTTTTGTCTAGGAGAATAGTAATCACAACACTAGAATGTACATTTCCAGAAGAAAATGTGAAGTGGTGCTTGCAGTGGCAAAACTCACCACCCGGTTGCTAGGGTGTTCTGGGTGGTTGCTAGGGTGCTGCTATGGTGTTATGGGTGGTTGCTAGGGTGTTGCTAGGTGGTTGCTAGGGTGTTATGGGTGGTTGCTAGGGTGTTGCTAGGTGGTTGCTAGTGTGTTCTGGATGGTTACTAGGGTGTCGCTAGGTGGTTGCTAGGGTGTTCTGGGTGGTTGCTAGGCAGTTGCTAGGGTGTTCTGGGTGGTTGCTAGGTGGTTGCTAGGGTGTTGATAGGTGGTTGCTAGGGTGTTCTGGGTGGTTGCTAGGTGGTTGCTAGGGTGTTGCTAAGGTGTTCTGAGTGGTTGCTAGGGTGTTGCTAGGTGGTTGCTAGGGTGTTCTAGGTGGTTGCTAGGATGTTGCTAGGTCGTTGCTAGGGTGTTGCTAGGTCGTTGCTAGGGTTTTCTGGGTCGTTGCTAGGGTGTTTCTAGGTGGTTGCTAGGGTGTTCTGGGTGGTTGCTATGGTGTTGCTAGGCAGTTGCTAGGGTGTTCTGGGTGGTTGCTATGGTGTTGCTAGGTGGTTGCTAGGGTGTTCTGGATAGTTGCTAGGGTGTTGCTAGGCGGTTGCTAGGGTGTTCTGGGTGGTTGCTATGGTGTTGCTAGGCGGTTGCTAGGGTGTTCTGGGTGGTTGATATGGTGTTGCTAGGTGGTTGCTAGGGTGTTCTGGGTCGTTGCTAGGGTTTTGCTAGGTGGTTGCTAGGGTTTTCCGGGTGGTTGCTATGGTGTTGCTAGGCAGTTGCTAGGGTGTTCTGGGTGGTTGCTATGGTGTTGCTAGGTGGTTGCTAGGGTGTTCTGGATAGTTGCTAGGGTGTTGCTAGGCGGTTGCTAGGGTGTTCTGGGTGGTTACTATGGTGTTGCTAGGCGGTTGCTTGGGTGTTCTGGGTGGTTGCTATGGTGTTGCTAGGTGGTTGCTAGGGTATTCTGGGTAGTTGCTATGGTGTTACTAGGTGGCTGTTAGTGTTCACAGATGGTTACTATAGAGTTTTTATAATGTTCATGGCGTGATTTAGCACTTAGCTAATCAATATTAGCATGTAGCTATTCACTGTTAGCATGTGTTGCATGTAGCAAGTCCTGTTTGCTAGCATGAGTAAAAAGAGCCAACCCCCATCTCTATACGATGTTTTGATGCAGAGATATAGGTCTTGAAAAACGGTTGCTAGGGTACTCTGTTTGGTTGCTAGGGAGTGGCTTGGCAGTTGCCAATCATGAAGCTTCAAAGTCAATGTGAATGCATAAACAAACCCCCATCTCTTTACAATGTTTTGATGCAGAGATATACGTCTTGAAAAATGGTTGCTTGGGTACTCTGTTTGGTTGCTAGGGAGTGGCTTGGCAGTTGCCAATCATGAAACTCCAAAGGCTGCTTGTCAGTATGAATGATATAAACCAACTCCCATGCCTGTATGACATTCAGAATGGAAGATATACCTCTTTGGATTTTGGTTGCTAAGGTGCTTGACAATGGTTGCTAGGGCGTGACCAGTAAGTGTAGAGGTGATTCAGGATTGGCTATTTGCTGGCCCGAGTCAAACGAGCCCACCCTCATGTTTCTATGACACTTATATCCTGAGATATCCCTTTCATCTTTTTTAATGGAAGTCTATGGGAGTTGTTGCTAAGGTGTGCTAAATGGTTGCTAGGGCGTGGCTTAATAGCTTCACAATGATCCTGAGAGACTGATTGGTCGTCTGAGTAAAATGAGCCCGCCCCTTTGTCTCTACGACACTGTGATCCAGAGCTATGTTCAATACAAAATCCCTATGCAATTTACCATAGTAGGAAAAACACATGCATTTGATGGGACATCCTTCACCATAGTATGTCAATGGGGGAAACTTTGGGCCCCTCCTGCCCCCCAGGGGTGCAACTTTTTCCCCATTGTGAGGTATATTCTTAAAGAGCCTGCCAGCCTCTTCAAATGTGGCAAATTACACGTTTTTCCGAAATCGTTGTTCGGAGCTATGAGTCGTCAAAGTTTGCCGCAATGTTAAGTCTATGGGATTTTTTGGAAATTCGTTCGCCCCTGGGGCGAACACCGTACCCCCGATCTCTTATAAAATTGATATGAAAATTCTCCTCAATAGGCCGCACGATTCGATGCCTCATTTATGTGTCTGTGACAAAAACTGTGGACGTAGGAGCTCTCCAAACTTTTTCCTGGAATAGTATAATGCTATACTAGAAAATTTTCAATGGGAAAAATTCGGGGAGCTCCTGCCCCCCAGGGGTGCAACTTTTACCCCATTGTGAGGTATTTTCTTAAAGAGCCTGTCAGCCTCTTCAAATGTGGTAAATTGCAAGTTTCTGCGAAATCCTCGCTCAGAGCTAGGACTCGTCAAAGTTTTTCGCAATGTTAAGTCTATGGGATTTTTTTTGGCCATTTTTCGCCCCTGGGGCGACCATCGTACCCCCGATCGCTTAGAAAAGTCATAGCACACCTCTCCTAAATAAGCCGGTCGATTTGACGCCTCACCCATGGGTCTGTGACAAAAACTGCGGGAGGAGTAGCGTGCCAAAAAACGCACGGAAGTTGAAAAAAAAAAAAAAAAATAATAAATAACATTGGGGTCTATGGGGAAAATTTAGGCAGCTCCTGCCCCCCAGGGGTGCAACTTTTACCCCATTGTGTGGTATGTTCTTACAGAGCCTGTCAGCCTCTTCAAATGTGGTAAATCGCAGGCTTCTGTGAAATCCTCGCTCTGAGCTATGACTCGTCAAAGTTTGTCGCAATGTTAAGTCTATGGGATTTTTTGGAAATTCGATCGCCCCTGGGGCGAACATCGTACCCCCGATCGCTTAGAAAAGTCATAGCACACCATTCCTGAATAATCCGCACGTTTTGAGACCTCATTCATGGGTCTGTGACAAAAACTGCGGGAGGAGTAGCGTGCCGAAATTGTTGGCCGACTCAAAAAACACAATAGTAATAGTGTTGCTTTGCAAGCACCACTAACTAGAATGTACATTTCCAGAAGAAAATGTGAAGTGGTGCTTGCAGTGGCAAAACTCACCACCCGGTTGCTAGAGTGTGGTACAGAATTCCATACAAGCCAACAACCATGCCTGTACGATGTTCTGGTGCTGAGATATGGCTTATTCTTGTGTTTGTAGGGTTGCTAGGGTACCCTATGTGGTTGCTATGGTGTGCTTATACAGTTTATGAGAAAATATTTAAAGATTAGTTGAGAGTCTGAGTCAAAAAGGCAAAACTCCATGTTTCTTCTTTTTTCTGGAGCTGAGATATGGCTTGAATATGTTGTTTTATGGTTGCTAGGCTGCCCTAAGTGGTTGCTAGGGCGTTAATATGAAGTTATTATATCACTACTTGTTGGCTGCATGATAGGCCGAGTCAAAAGAGCCCAACCCCAAGTCTCTATGACCTTCTGGTCAAAAGATATGATCTCTCAAATTTTGTGCCAATGTTAAGTCTATGGGACTTTTTTCGTCCGATTTATCGCCCGCCAGACGAACATAGTACACCCGATCTCTTAGAAAAGTCATAGCACACCTCTCCTAAACGAGCCGGTCGATTTGACACCTCATTCCTGGGTCTACGACAAAAAATGCGGGAGGAGTAGCGTGCCAAAGTTTTGTCTAGGAGAATAGTAATCACAACACTAGAATGTACATTTCCAGAAGAAAATGTGAAGTGGTGCTTGCAGTGGCAAAACTCACCACCCGGTTGCTAGGGTGTTCTGGGTGGTTGCTAGGGTGCTGCTATGTGGTTGCTAGGGTGTTCTGGGGGGTTGCTAGGTAGTTGCAAGGGTGTTCTCGGTGGTTGCTAGGGTGTTATGGGTGGTTGCTAGGGTGTTATGGGTGGTTGCTAGGGTGTTGCTAGGTGGTTGCTAGTGTGTTCTGGATGGTTGCTAGGGTGTCGCTAGGCGGTTGCTAGGGTGTTCTGGGTGGTTGCTAGGGTGTTGCTAGGCAGTTGCTAGGGTGTTCTGGGTTGTTGCTAGGTGGTTGCTAGGGTTTTGATAGGTGGTTGCTAGGTGGTTGCTAGGGTGTTCTGGGTGGTTGCTAGGTGGTTGCTAGGGTGTTGCTAAGGTGTTCTGAGTGGTTGCTAGGGTGTTGCTAGGTGGTTGCTAGGGTGTTCTAGGTGGTTGCTAGGATGTTGCTAGGTCGTTGCTAGGTCGTTGCTAGGTCGTTGCTAGGGTGTTGCTAGGTGGTTGCTAGGGTGTTCTGGGTCGTTGCAAGGGTGTTGCTAGGTGGTTGCTAGGGTGTTCTGGGTGGTTGCTATGGTGTTGCTAGGCAGTTGCTAGGGTGTTCTGGGTGGTTGCTATGGTGTTGCTAGGTGGTTGCTAGGGTGTTCTGGATAGTTGCTAGGGTGTTGCTAGGCGGTTGCTAGGGTGTTCTGGGTGGCTGCTATGGTGTTGCTAGGCAGTTGCTAGGGTGTTCTGGGTGGTTGCTATGGTGTTGCTAGGTGGTTGCTAGGGTATTCTGGTTGGTTGCTATGGTGTTACTATTTGGTTGTTAGTGTTCACAGATGGTTACTATAGAGTTTTTATAATGTTCATGGTATGATTAAGCACTTAGCTAATCAATATTAGCATGTAGCTATTCACTGCTAGCATGTATAGCATGTAGCAAGTCCTGTTTGCTAGCATGAGTAAAAAGATCCAACCCCCATCTCTATCCGATGTTTTGATGCAGAGATATAGGTCTTGAAAACCGGTTGCTAGGTTAATCTGTTTGGTTGCTAGGGAGTGGCTTGGCAGTTGCCAATCATGAAGCTTCAAAGTCAATGTGAATGCATAAACCAACCCCCATCTCTTTACGATGTTTTGATGCAGAGATATAAGTCTTGAAAAATGGTTGCTAGGGTACTCTGTTTGGTTGCTAGGGAGTGGCTTGGCAGCTGCCAATCATGAAGAACCAAAGGCGGCCTGTCAGTATGAATGATATAAACCAACTCCCATGCCTGTATGACATTCAGAATGGAAGATATCCATCTTTGGATTTTGGTTGCTAAGGTGCTTGACAATGGTTGCTAGGGCGTGACCAGTAAGTGTTGAGGTGATTCAGGATTGGCTGTTTGCTGCCCCGAGTCAAACGAGACCTCCCTCATGTTTCTATGACACTTCTATCCAGAGATATCGCTTAGATCTATTTCAATGGAAGTCTATGGGACTTGTTGCTAAGGTGCTCTATATGGTTGCTAGGGCGTGGCTCAATAGCTTCACAATGATCCTGAGAGACTGATTGGTCGTCTGAGTAAAATGAGCCCGCCTCCTTGTCTCTATGATACTGTGATCCAGAGCTATGTTCAATACAAAATCCCTATGCAATTTACCATAGTAGGAAAAACACATGCATTTGATGGGACGTCCTTCACCATAGTAAGTCAATGGGGCAACTTTGGGCCCCTCCTGTCCCCCAGGGGTGCAACTTTTTCCCCATTGTGTGGTATGTTCTTACAGAGCCTGTCAGCCTCTTCAAATGTGGTAATTCAGAGATTTCTACGTAATCCTCACTCAGAGCTATGACTCGTCAAAGTTTTTCGCAATGTTAAGTCTATGGGATTTTTTTGGGCCGTTTTTCGCCCCTGGTGCGACCATCGAACCCCCAATCGCTTAGAAAAGTCATAGCACACCATTCCCGAACAGGCCGCACGTTTTGACACCTCATTCATGGGTCTGTGACAAAAACTGCGGGAGGAGTAGCGCGTCAAAAATGTGGCGGAAGAAAAAGAAAAAGAAGAATAATAAGTATGGAGGATAACAATAGTGTTGCTTTGCAAGCACCACTAACTAGAATGTACATTTCCAGAAGAAAATGTGAAGTGGTGCTTGCAGTGGCAAAACTCACCATCTGGTTGCTAGGGTGTTCTGGGTGGTTGCTAGGGTGTTTCTAGGTGGTTGCTAGGGTGTTTCTAGGGTGTTTTGAGTGGTTGCTAGGGTGTTGCTAGGTGGTTGCTAGGCAGTTGCACGGGTGTTCTGGGTGGTTGCTAGGGTGTTTCTAGTTGGTTGCTAGCGTGTTCTGAGCGGTTGCTAGGTGGTTGCTAGGGTGTTCTGGGTGGTTGCTAGGGTGTTGCTAGGTGGTTACTAGGGTGTTCTGAGTGGTTGCTATGTGGTTGCTAAGTGGTTGCTAGGGTGTTGCTAGGCAGTTGCTAATGTGTTATAGGTGGTTGCTAGGGTGTTGCTAGGTGGTTGCTAGGGTGTTCTGGATAGTTGCTAGGGTGTTGCTAGGTGGTTGCTAGGGTGTTCTGGGTGGTTGCTATGGTGTTGCTAGGCGGTTGCTAGGGTGTTCTGGGTGGTTGCTAGGCGGATGCTAGGGTGTTCTAGGTGGTTGCTAGGGTGTTGCTAGGTGGTTGCTAGGGTGTTCTGGGTGGTTGCTATGGTGTTGCTAGGTGGTTACTATGGTATTCTGGGTGGTTGCTATGGTGTTAGTAGGTGATTGTTAGTGTTCACATATGGTTACAATAGAGTTTTTATAATGTTCATGGCATGAATTAGCACTTAGCTAATCAATATTAGCATGTAGCTATTCACTGCTAGCATGTGTAGCATGTAGCAAGTCCTGTTTGCTAGCATGAGTAAAAAGATACAACCCCCATTTCTATCCAATGTTTTGATGCAGAGATATAGGTCTTGCAAAACGGTTGCTAGGGTAATCTGTTTGGTTGCTAGGGAGTGGCTTGGCAGCTGCCAATCATGAAGCTCCAAAGTCAATGTGAATGTATAAACCAACCCCCATCTCTATACGATGTTTTGATGCAGAGTAATAGGTCTTGCAAAATGGTTGCTAGGGTACTCTGTTTGGTTGCTAGGGAGTGGCTTGGCAGCTGCCAATCATGAATCTCCAAAGGCTGCTTGTCAGTATGAATGATATATACCAACTCCCATGCCTGTATGACATTCAGAATGGAAGATATCCCTCTTTGGATTTTGGTTGCTAAGGTGCTTGACAATGGTTGCTAGGGCGTGACCAGTAAGTGTAGAGGTGATTCAGGATTGGCTGTTTGCTGGCCCGAGTCAAACGAGCCCACCCTCATCTTTCTATGACACTTATATCCTGAGTTATCACTTTCATCTTTTTTAATGGAAGTCTATGGGAGTTGTTGCTAAGGTGTGCTAAATGGTTGCTAGGGCGTGGCTTAATAGCTTCACAATGATCCTGAGAGACTGATTGGTCGTCTGAGTAAAATGAGCCCGCCCCCTTGTCTCTACGACACTGTGATCCAGAGCTATGTTCAATACAAAATCCCTATGCAATTTACCATAGTAGGAAAAACACATGCATTTGATGGGACGTCCTTCACCATAGTAAGTCAATGGGGCAACTTTGGGCCCCTCCTGCACCCCAGGGGTGCAACTTTTACCCCATTGTGAGGTATATTCTTACAGAGCCTGTCAGCCTCTTCAAATGTGGTAAATTACACATTTCTGCGACATCCTCGTTTTGAGCTACGATTCGTCAAAGTTTGACGCAATGTTAAGTCTATGGGATTTTTTTCGGCCGTTTTTCGCCCCTGGGGCGAACATCGTACACCCGATCCCTTAGAAAAGTCATAGCACACCTCTCCTAAATGAGCCGGTCGATTTGACGCCTCACCCATGGGTCTGTGACAAAAACTGCGGGAGGAGTAGCGAACCAAAAAGTGGCCAGAAGTATAAAAAGAATAACTAGAATCTACATTTCCAGAAGAAAATGTGAAGTGGTGCTTGCAGTGGCAAAACTCACCACCCGGTTGCTAGGGTGTTCTGGGTGGTTGCTATGGTGTTGCAATGAGGTTGCTAGGGTATTATGGGCGGTTGCTAAGGTGTTCTGGTTGGTTGCTAGGGTTTTGCTATGTGGTTGCTAGGGTGTTCTGGGTGGTTGCTAGGGTGTTCTGGGTGGTTGCTAAGGTGTTGCTAGGTGGTTGCTAGGTGGTTGCTAGGGTGTTGCTAGGGTGTTCTGGGTGGTTGCTAGAGTGTTGCTAGGTGGTTGCTAGGGTGTTGCTAGGTGGTTGCTAGGGTATTCTGGATGGTTGCTAGGGTGTCGCTAGGTGGTTGCTAGGGTGTTATGGGTGGTTGCTAGGGTGTTGCTATGTGGTTGCAAGGGTGTTCTAGGTGGTTGCTAGGTTGTTGCTAGGGTGTTCTGGGTGGTTGCTAGGTGTTGCTAGGTGGTTGCTAGGGTGTTGATAGGTGGTTGCTAGGGTATTCTGGATGGTTGCTAGGGTGTTGCTAGGCAGTTGCTATGGTGTTCTGGGTGGTTGCTATGGTGTTACTAGGTGGTTGGTAGTGTTCACAGATGGTTACTATAGAGTTTTTATAATGTTCATGGTATGATTTAGCACTTAGCTAATCGATATTAGCATTAGCTATTCACTGCTAGCATGTGTAGCATGTAGCAAGTCCTGTTTGCTAGCATGAGTAAAAAGATCCAACCCCCATCTCTATATGATGTTTTGATGCAGAGATATAGGTATTGCAAATTGGTTGCTAGGGTACTCTGTTTGGTTGCTAGGGAGTGGCTTGTCAGCTGCCAATCATGAAGCTCCAAAGTCAATGTGAATGTATAAACCAACCCCCATCTCTATACAATGTTTTGATGCAGAGTTATAGGTCTTGCAAAATGGTTGCTAGGGTACTCTGTTTGGTTGCTAGGGAGTGGCTTGGCAGCTGCCAATCGTGGAACACCAAAGGCTGCTTGTCAGTATGAATGATATAAACCAACTCCCATGCCTGTATGACATTCAGAATGGAAGATATCCCTCTTTGGATTTGGTTGCTAAGGTGCTCGATAATGGTTGCTAGGGCGTTGCCAGTAAGTGTTGAGGGGATTCAGGATTGGCTGTTTGCCGGCCCAAGTCAAACGAGCCCACCCTTATGTTTCTATGACACTTATATCCTGAGATATCCCTTTCATCTTTTTTAATGGAAGTCTATGGGAGTTGTTGCTAAGGTGTGCTAAATGGTTGCTAGGGCGTGGCTTAATAGCTTCACAATGATCCTAAGAGACTGATTGGTCGTCTGAGTAAAATGAGCCCGCCCCTTTGTCTCTACGACACTGTGATCCAGAGCTATGTTCAATACAAAATCCCTATGCAATTTACCATAGTAGGAAAAACACATGCATTTGATGGGACGTCCTTCACCATAGTAAGTCAATGGGGGAAACTTTGGGCAGCTCCTGCCCCCCAGGGGTGCAACTTTTACCCCATTGTGAGGTATATTCTTAAAGAGCCTGCCAGCCTCTTCAAATGTGGCAAATTACACGTTTTTCCGAAATCGTTGTTCGGAGCTATGAGTCGTCAAAGTTTGTCGCAATGTTAAGTCTATGGGATTTTTTGGAAATTCGTTCGCCCCTGGGGCGAACATCGTACCCCCGATCACTTAGAAAAGTGATATGACAATTCTCCTCAATAGGCCGCACGATTTGATGCCTCATTTATGTGTCTGTGACAAAAACTGTGGACGTAGGAGTGCGCCAAACTTTTTCCTGGAATAGTATAATACTATACTAGAAATTTTGAATGGAAAATTGATTTGGGGAGCTCCTGCCCCCCAGGGGTGCAACTTTTACCCCATTGTGAGGTATTTTCTTAAAGAGCCTGTCAGCCTCTTCAAATGTGGTAAATTTGAAGTTTCTGCGAAATCTTATCTCAGAGCTATGACTCGTCAACGTTTTTCGCCATGTTAAGTCTATGGGATTTTTTTTGGCCGTTTTTCGCCCCTGGGGCGAACATCGTACCCCCGATCGCTTAGAAAAGTCATAGCACACCTCACCTAAATGAGCCGCTCGATTTGACACCACACCCATGGGTCTGTGACAAAAGCTGCGGGAGGAGTAGCGAACCAAAAAGTGGCCAGAATAATAATAAGAAGAATAATAAATAACATTGGGGTCTATGGGGAAATTTTGGGCAGCTCCTGCCCCCCAGGGGTGCAACTTTTACCCCATTGTGAGGTATGTTCTTACAGAGCCTGTCAGCCTCTTCAAATGTGGTAAATCGCAGGCTTCTGTGAAATTCTCGCTCGGAGCTATGACTCGTCAAAGTTTGTCGCAATGTTAAGTCTATGGGATTTTTTGGAAATTCGTTCGCCCCTGGGGCGAACACCGTACCCCTGATCGCTTAGAAAAGTCATAGCACACCATTCCCGAATAATCCGCACGTTTTGAGACCTCATTCATGGGTCTGTGACAAAAACTGCGGGAGGAGTAGCGTGCCGAAATTTTTGGCCGACTCACCAAACACAATAGTAATAGTGTTGCTTTGCAAGCACCACTAATAAGTATGCAGGATAACAATAGTGTTGCTTTGCAAGCACCACTAATAAACCAATGGGGGTCAATGGGGAACATTTGGGCAGCTCCTGCCCCCCAGGGGTGCAACTTTTACCCCCTTCTGAGGTATGTTCTTACAGAGCCTGTCAGCCTCTTCAAACGTGGTAAATCGCAGGCTTCTGTGAAATCCGAGCTCAGAGCTATGACTCGTCAAAGTTTGTCGCAATGTTAAGTCTATGGGATTTTTTGGAAATTCGTTCGCCCCTGGGGCGTACATCGTACCCCCGATCACTTAGAAAAGTCATAGCACACCATTCCCGAATAATCCGCATGTTTTGAGACCTCATTCATGGGTCTGTGACAAAAACTGCGGGAGGAGTAGCGCGTCAAACTTTTTGGCCGACTCAAAAAACACAATAGTAATAGTGTTGCTTTGCAAGCACCACTAATAAGTATGGAGGATAACAATAGTGTTGCTTTGCAAGCACCACTAATAAACCAATGGGGGTCAATGGGGAACATTTGGGCAGCTCCTGCCCCCCAGGGGTGCAACTTTTACCCCCTTCTGAGGTATGTTCTTACAGAGCCTGTCAGCCTCTTCAAACGTGGTAAATCGCAGGCTTCTGTGAAATCCGAGCTCAGAGCTATGACTCGTCAAAGTTTGTCGCAATGTTAAGTCTATGGGATTTTTTGGAAATTCGTTCGCCCCTGGGGCGTACATCGTACCCCCGATCACTTAGAAAAGTCATAGCACACCATTCCCGAATAATCCGCACGTTTTGAGACCTCATTCATGGGTCTGTGACAAAAACTGCGGGAGGAGTAGCGCGTCAAACTTTTTGGCCGACTCAAAAAACACAATAGTAATAGTGTTGCTTTGCAAGCACCACTAACTAGAATGTACATTTCCAGAAGAAAATGTGAAGTGGTGCTTGCAGTGGCAAAACTCACCACCCGGTTGCTAGGGTGTTCTGGGTGGTTGCTAGGGTGTTGCTAGGTGGTTGCTAGGGTGTTCTGGGTGGTTGCTAGGGTGTGACTAAGTGGTTGCTAGGGTGTTGCTAGTCGGTTGCACAGGTGTCCTGGGTGGTTGCTAAGGTGTTTCTAGGTGGTTGCTAGGGTGTTCTGGGTGGTTGCTATGGTGTTGCTAGGCAGTTGCTAGGGTGTTCTGGATAGTTGCTAGGTGGTTGCTAGGGTGTTCTGGGCTGTTGCTATGGTGTTGCTAGGCGGTTGCTAGGGTTTTCCGGGTGGTTGCTAGGGTGTTGCTAGGGTGTTCTGGGTGGTTGCTAGGGTGTTGCTAGGCAGTTGCTAATGTGTTCTAGGTGGTTGCTAGGGTGTTGCTAGGTGGTTGCTAGGGTGTTCTGGATAGTTGCTAGGGTGTTGCTAGGTGGTTGCTAGGGTGTTCTGGGTGGTTGCTATGGTGTTGCTAGGCGGTTGCTAGGGTGTTCTGGGTGGTTGCTAGGCGGATGCTAGGGTGTTCTAGGTGGTTGCTAGGGTGTTGCTAGGTGGTTGCTAGGGTGTTCTGGGTGGTTGCTATGGTGTTGCTAGGTGGTTACTATGGTATTCTGGGTGGTTGCTATGGTGTTAGTAGGTGATTGTTAGTGTTCACATATGGTTACAATAGAGTTTTTATAATGTTCATGGCATGAATTAGCACTTAGCTAATCAATATTAGCATGTAGCTATTCACTGCTAGCATGTGTAGCATGTAGCAAGTCCTGTTTGCTAGCATGAGTAAAAAGATACAACCCCCATTTCTATCCAATGTTTTGATGCAGAGATATAGGTCTTGCAAAACGGTTGCTAGGGTAATCTGTTTGGTTGCTAGGGAGTGGCTTGGCAGCTGCCAATCATGAAGCTCCAAAGTCAATGTGAATGTATAAACCAACCCCCATCTCTATACGATGTTTTGATGCAGAGTAATAGGTCTTGCAAAATGGTTGCTAGGGTACTCTGTTTGGTTGCTAGGGAGTGGCTTGGCAGCTGCCAATCATGAATCTCCAAAGGCTGCTTGTCAGTATGAATGATATATACCAACTCCCATGCCTGTATGACATTCAGAATGGAAGATATCCCTCTTTGGATTTTGGTTGCTAAGGTGCTTGACAATGGTTGCTAGGGCGTGACCAGTAAGTGTAGAGGTGATTCAGGATTGGCTGTTTGCTGGCCCGAGTCAAACGAGCCCACCCTCATCTTTCTATGACACTTATATCCTGAGTTATCACTTTCATCTTTTTTAATGGAAGTCTATGGGAGTTGTTGCTAAGGTGTGCTAAATGGTTGCTAGGGCGTGGCTTAATAGCTTCACAATGATCCTGAGAGACTGATTGGTCGTCTGAGTAAAATGAGCCCGCCCCCTTGTCTCTACGACACTGTGATCCAGAGCTATGTTCAATACAAAATCCCTATGCAATTTACCATAGTAGGAAAAACACATGCATTTGATGGGACGTCCTTCACCATAGTAAGTCAATGGGGCAACTTTGGGCCCCTCCTGCACCCCAGGGGTGCAACTTTTACCCCATTGTGAGGTATATTCTTACAGAGCCTGTCAGCCTCTTCAAATGTGGTAAATTACACATTTCTGCGACATCCTCGTTTTGAGCTACGATTCGTCAAAGTTTGACGCAATGTTAAGTCTATGGGATTTTTCGGGCGGTTTTTCGCCCCTGGGGCGAACATCGTACCCCCGATCTCTTAGAAAAGTCATAGCACACCATTCCCGAATAAGCCGCACGTATTGACACCTCATTCATGGGTCTGTGACAAAAACTGTGGGAGGAGTAGCGCGTCAAAAAGTGACCAGAACAATAAGAATAACTAGAATGTACATTTCCAGAAGAAAATGTGAAGTGGTGCTTGCAGTGGCAAAACTCACCACCCGGTTGCTAGAGTGTGGTACATTATTGCATATGAGCCAACAACCATGTCTGTACGATATTTTGGTGCTGAGATATGGCTTATTCATGTGTTTGTTTGGTTACTAGGGTACTCTATATGGTTGCTATGGTGTGATTATACAGTTTATGATATTATATTTAAAGACTAGTTGACAGTCTAAGTCAAAAAAGTCAAAATCCATGTTTTCTCTGTTTTCTGGAGCTGAGAAATGGCTTGAATATGTTGTTTTATGGTTGCTAGGCTGCCCTAACTGGTTGCTAGGGGCTAAATATGAAGTTATTATGTCACTACTTATTGGCTGCTTGACAGGCCGAATCAAAAAAGCCCAACCCCTAGTCTCTTTGACCTTCTGGTCAAAAGATATGATATAACAAATTTTGTGCCAATGTTAAGTCTATGGGAATTTTTTCGTCTTATTTATCGCCCGCCAGACGAACATCATACACCAGATCTCTTAGAAAAGTCATAGCACACCTCTCCTCAATGAGCCGGTCGATTTGACACCTCATTCGTGGGTCTACGACAAAAAATGCGAGAGGAGTAGCATGCCAAAGTTTTGTCTAGGAGAATAGTATTCACAACACTAGAATGTACATTTCCAGAAGAAAATGTGAAGTGGTGCTTGCAGTGGCAAAACTCACCACCCGGTTGCTAGGGTGTTCTGGGTGGTTGCTAGGGTGTTGCTAGGTGGTTGCTAGGGTGTTTCTAGGGTGTTCTGGGTGGTTGCTAAGGTGTTGCTAGGTGGTTGCTAGGGTATTGATAGGTGGTTGCTAGGGTGTTCTGGTGGTTGCTAGAGTGTTGCTAGGTGGTTGCTAGGGTGTTGCTAGGCAGTTGCTAGGGTGTTCTGGGTGGTTGCTAAGGTGTTGCTAGGTTGTTGCTAGGGTGTTCTGGGTGGTTGCTAGGGTGTTGCTAGGCGGTTGCTAGGGTGTTCTGGTTGGTTGCTAGGGTGTTGCTAGGCAGTTGCTAGGGTGTTCTGAGTGGTTGCTAGGGTGTTGCTAGGTGGTTGCTAGGGTCTTCTTGATGGTTGCTAGGGTGTTGCTAGGCACTTGCTAGGGTTTCTGGGTGGTTGCTACGGTGTTGCTAGGCGGTTGCTAGGGTGTTTTGGGTGGTTGCTAGGCAGTTGCTAGGGTGTTCTGGGTGGTTGCTAGGCGGTTGCTAGGTGGTTGCTATGGTGTTCTGGGTGGTTGCTATGCGGTTGCTAGGGTGTTCTGGATGGTTGCTAGGGTGTTGCTAGGCAGTTGCTAGGGTTTTCTGGGTGGTTGCTATGGTGTTGCTAGGGTGTTTTGGGTGGTTGCTAGGCGGTTGCTAGGGTGTTCTGGGTGGTTGCTAGGCGGTTGCTATATTGTTGCTAGGGTGTTCTGGGTGGTTGCTAGGCGGTTGCTAGGGTGTTCTGGATGGTTGCTATGGTGTTGCTAGGTGGTTGCTAGGGTATTCTGGGTGGTTGCTATGGTATTCTGGGTGGTTGCTATGGTGTTACTGGGTGGTTGGTAGTGTTCACAGATGGTTACTATAGAGTTTTTATAATGTTCATGGCATGATTTAGCACTTAGCTAATCAATATTAGCATGTAGCTATTCACTGCTAGCATGTGTAGCATGTAGCAAATCCTGTTTGTTAGCATGAGTAATAAGATCCAACCCCCATCTCTATACGATGTTTTGATGCAGAGATACAGGTCTTGCAAAACGGTTGCTAGGGTACTCTGTTTGGTTGTTAGGGAGTGGCTTGGCAGCTACCAATCATGAAGACCAAAGTCAATGTGAATGTATAAACCAACCCCCATCTCTATACGATGTTCTGATGCAGAGATGTAGGCCTTGCAAAATGGTTGCTAGGGTACTCTTTTTGGTTGCTAGGGAGTGGCTTGGCAGCTGCCAATCATGAATCTCCAAAGGCTGCTTTTCAGTATGATTGATATAATACAACTTCCATGCCTGTATGACATTCAGAATGGAAGATATCCCTCTTTAAAATTTGGTTGCTAAGGTCCTCTATAATGGTTACTAGGGCGTGGCCAAAAATTGTTGAGGTGATTCATGATTGGCTGTTTGCTACTCCGTGGTCAAACGAGACCACCCTTGTGTTTCTATGACACTTATATCCTGAGATATCCCTTTGATCTTTTTTAATGGAAGTCTATTGGAGTTGTTGCTAAGGTGTGCTAAATGGTTGCTAGGGCGTGGCTTAATAGCTTCACAATGATCCTGAGAGACTGATTGGTCGTCGGAGTAAAATGAGCCCGCCCCTTTGTCTCTACGACACTCTGATCCAGAGCTATGTTCAATACAAAATCCCAATGCAATTTACCATAGTAGGAAAAACATGCATTTGATGGGACGTCCTTCACCATAGTAAGTCAATGGGGGAAACTTTGGGCCACTCCTGTCCCCCAGGGGTGCAACTTTTACCCCATTGTGAGGTATATTCTTACAGAGCCTGCCAGCCTCTTCAAATGTGGCAAATCACACGTTTTTCCGAAATCGTTGTTCGGAGCTATGAGTCGTCAAAGTTTGTCGCAATGTTAAGTCAATGGGATTTTTTGGAAATTCGTTCGCCCCTGGGGCGAACACCGTACCCCCGATCTCTTATAAAAGTGATATGACAATTCTCCTCAATAGGCCGCACGATTCGATGCCTCATTTATGTGTCTCTGACAAAAACTGTGGACGTAGGAGGGCGCCAAAATTTTTCCTGGAATAGTATAATGCTATACTAGAAATTTTGAATGGGAAAAAATTTTGGGGAGCTCCTGCCCCCCAGGGGTGCAACTTTTACACCATTGTGAGGTATTTTCTTAAAGAGCCTGTCAGCCTCTTCAAATGTGGTAAATCGCAGGTTTCTGCGAAATCCTCGCTCAGAGCTATGAGTCGCCAAAATTTGTCGTAATGTTAAGTCAATGGGATTTTTTGGGCCGTTTTTCGCCCCTGGGGCGACCATCGTACCCCCGATTGCTTAGAAAAGTCATAGCACACCATTCCCGAACAGGCCGCACGTTTTGACAACTCATTCATGGGTCTGTGACAAAAACTGCGGGAGGAGTAGCGTGCCGAAATTTTGTCCGGAAGAATAATAATAATAACTAGAATGTACATTTCCAGAAGAAAATGTGAAGTGGTGCTTGCAGTGGCAAAACTCACCACCCGGTTGCTAGAGTGTGGTACAGAATTCCATACAAGCCAACAACCATGCCTGTACGATGTTCTGGTGCTGAGATATGGCTTATTCTTGTGTTTGTAGGGTTGCTAGGGTACCCTATGTGGTTGCTATGGTGTGCTTATACAGTTTATGAGAAAATATTTAAAGATTAGTTGAGAGTCTGAGTCAAAAAGGCAAAACTCCATGTTTCTTCTTTTTTCTGGAGCTGAGATATGGCTTGAATATGTTGTTTTATGGTTGCTAGGCTGCCCTAAGTGGTTGCTAGGGCGTTAATATGAAGTTATTATATCACTACTTGTTGGCTGCATGATAGGCCGAGTCAAAAGAGCACAACCCCAAGTCTCTATGACCTTCTGGTCAAAAGATATGATCTCTCAAATTTTGTGCCAATGTTAAGTCTATGGGACTTTTTTCGTCCGATTTATCGCCCGCCAGACGAACATAGTACACCAGATCTCTTAGAAAAGTCATAGCACACCTCTCCTAAACGAGCCGGTCGATTTGACACCTCATTCCTGGGTCTACGACAAAAAATGCGGGAGGAGTAGCGTGCCAAAGTTTTGTCTAGGAGAATAGTAATCACAACTCTAGAATGTACATTTCCAGAAGAAAATGTGAAGTGGTGCTTGCAGTGGCAAAACTCACCACCCGGTTGCTAGAGTGTGGTACATTATTGCATATGAGCCAACAACCATGTCTGTACGATATTTTGGTGCTGAGATATGGCTTATTCATGTGTTTGTTTGGTTACTAGGGTACTCTATATGGTTGCTATGGTGTGATTATATAGTTTATGATATTATATTTAAAGACTAGTTGACAGTCTAAGTCAAAAAAGTCAAAATCCATGTTTTCTCTGTTTTCTGGAGCTGAGAAATGGCTTGAATATGTTGTTTTATGGTTGCTAGGCTGCCCTAACTGGTTGCTAGGGGCTAAATATGAAGTTATTATGTCACTACTTATTGGCTGCTTGACAGGCCGAATCAAAAAAGCCCAACCCCTAGTCTCTTTGACCTTCTGGTCAAAAGATATGATATAACAAATTTTGTGCCAATGTTGTCTATGGGAATTTTTTCGTCTTATTTATCGCCCGCCAGACGAACATCATACACCAGATCTCTTAGAAAAGTCATAGCACACCTCTCCTCAATGAGCCGGTCGATTTGACACCTCATTCGTGGGTCTACGACAAAAAATGCGAGAGGAGTAGCATGCCAAAGTTTTGTCTAGGAGAATAGTATTCACAACACTAGAATGTACATTTCCAGAAGAAAATGTGAAGTGGTGCTTGCAGTGGCAAAACTCACCACCCGGTTGCTAGGGTGTTCTGGGTAGTTACTAGGGTGTTGCTAGGTGGTTGCTAGGGTGTTTCTAGGGTGTTCTGGATGGTTGCTAGGGTGTTGCTAGGTGGTTGCTAGGGTGTTGCTAGGGTGTTGCTAGGCGGTTGCTAGGGTATTCTGGGTGGTTGCTAGGGTGTTGCTAGGTGGTTGCTAGGGTGTTCTGGTTGGTTGCTAGGGTGTTGCTAGGCAGTTGCTAGGGTGTTCCGGGTGGTTGCTAGGGTGTTGCTAGGTGGTTGCTAGGGTGTTCTGGATGGTTGCTAGGGTGTTGCTAGGCAGTTGCTAGGGTGTTCTGGGTGGTTTCTAGGTGGTTGCTAGGGTGTTTTGGGTGGTTGCTAGGCGGTTCTGGGTGGTTGCTAGGCGGTTGCTAGGGTGTTCTGGGTGGTTGCTAGGCTGTTGCTAGGCAGTTGCTAGGGTGTTCCAGGTGGTTGCTAGGGTGTTGCTAGGCGGTTGCTAGGGTATTCTGGGTGGTTGCTAGGTGGTTGCTAGGGTGTTCTGGGTGGTTGCTAGGGTGTTGCTAGGCAGTTGCTAGGGTGTTCCAGGTGGTTGCTAGGGTGTTGCTAGGTGGTTGCTAGGGTGTTCTGTATGGTTGCTAGGGTGTTGTTAGGCAGTTGCTAGGGTGTTCTGGGTGGTTGCTAGGTGGTTGCTAGGGTGTTTTGGGTGGTTGCTAGGCGGTTGCTAGGCGGTTCTGGGTGGTTGCTAGGCGGTTGCTAGGGTGTTCTGGCTGGTTGCTATGGTGTTGCTAGGTGGTTGCTAGGGTATTCTGGGTGATTGCTATGGTATTCTGGGTGGTTGCTATGGTGTTACTAGGTGGTTGGTAGTGTTCACAGATGGTTACTATAGAGTTTTTATAATGTTCTTGGCATGATTTAGCAGTTAGCTAATCAATATTAGCATGTAGCTATTCACTGCTAGCATGTGTATCATGTAGCAAGTCCTGCTTGCTAGCATGAGTAAAAAGATCCAACCCCCATCTCTATACGATGTTTTGATGCAGAGATATAGGTCTTTTAAAACGGTTGCTAGGGTACTCTGTTTGGTTGCTAGGGAGTGGCTTGGCAGCTGCCAATCATGAAGCTCCAAAGTCAATGTGAATGTATAAACCAACCCCTTTCTCTATACAATGTTTTGATGCAGAGATATAGGTCTCACAAAATGGTTGCTAGGGTACTCTGTTTGGTTGCTAGGGAGTGGCTTGGCAGCTGCCAATCATGAAACACCAAAGGCTGCTTGTCAGTATAAATGATATAAACCAACTTCCATGCCTGTATGACATTCAGAATGGAAGATATCCCTCTTTGGATTTTGGTTGCTAAGGTGCTTGACATTGGTTGCTAGGGCGTGACCAGTAAGTGTAGAGGTGATTCAGGATTGGCTGTTTGCTGGCCCGAGTCAAACGAGCCCACCCTCATTTTTCTATGACACTTATATCCTGAGATATCCCTTTCATCTTTTTTAATGGAAGTCTATGGGAGTTGTTGCTAAGGAGTGCTAAATGGTTGCTAGGGCGTGGCTTAATAGCTTCACAATGATCCTGAGAGACTGATTGGCTGTCTGAGTAAAATGAGCCCGCCCCTTTGTCTCTACGACACTGTGATCCAGAACTATGTTCAATACAAAATCCCTATGCAATTTACCATAGTAGGAAAAACACATGCATTTGATGGGACGTCCTTCACCATAGTAAGTCAATGGGGGAGACTTGGGGCAGCTCCTGCCCCCCAGGGGTGCAACTTTTACCCCATTGTGAGGTATATTCTTACAGAGCCTGCCAGCCTCTTCAAATGTGGCAAATCACACGTTTTTCCGAAATCGTTGTTCGGAGCTATGACTCGTCAAAGTTTGTCACAATGTTAAGTCTATGGGATTTTTTGGAAATTCGTTCGCCCCTGGGGCGAACACAGTACCCCCGATCTCTTAAAAAAGTGATATGACAATTCTCCTCAATAGGCCGCACGATTTGATGCCTCATTTATGTGTCTGTGACAAAAACTGTGGACGTAGGAGTGCGCCAAACTTTTTCCTGGAATAGTATAATGCTATACTAGAAATTTTGAATGGGAAAAATTTTTGGGGAGCTCCTGCCCCCCAGGGGTGCAACTTTTACCCCATTGTGAGGTATTTTCTTAAAGAGCCTGTCAGCCTCTTCAAATGTGGTAAATCGCAGGTTTCTGCGAAATCCTCGTTTCGAGCTATGACTCGTCAAAGTTTTTCGCAATGTTAAGTCTATGGGATTTTTTTTGGCCGTTTTTCGCCCCTGGGGCGACCATCGTACCCCCGATCGCTTAGAAAAGTCATAGCACACCTCTCCTAAATGAGCCGCTCGATTTGACGCCTCACCCATGGGTCTGTGACAAAAACTGCGGGAGGAGTAGCGTGCCAAAAAACGCACGGAAGTTGAAAAAAAAAAAAAAAAAAAATAATAAACCATTGGGGTCAATGGGGAAAATTCGGGCAGCTCCTGTCCCCCAGGGGTGCAACTTTTACCCCATTGTGATGTATTTTCTTAAAGAGCCTGTCAGCCTCTTCAAATGTGGTAAATCGCAGGCTTCTGTGAAATTCTCGCTCGGAGCTATGACTCGTCAAAGTTTGTCGCAATGTTAAGTCTATGGGATTTTTTGGAAATTCGTTCGCCCCTGGGGCGAACACCGTACCCCCAATCGCTTAGAAAAGTCATAGCACACCATTCCCGAATAATCCGCACGTTTTGAGACCTCATTCATGGGTCTGTGACAAAAACTGCGGGAGGAGTAGCGTGCCGAAATTTTTGGCCGACTCATCAAACACAATAGTAATAGTGTTGCTTTGCAAGCACCACTAATAAATAACATTGGGGTCTATGGGGAAAATTTGGGGAGCTCCTGCCCCCCAGGGGTGCAACTTTTACCCCATTGTGAGGTATGTTCTTACAGAGCCTGTCAGCCTCTTCAAATGTGGTAAATCGCAGGCTTCTGTGAAATCCGAGCTCAGAGCTATGACTCGTCAAAGTTTGTCGCAATGTTAAGTCTATGGGATTTTTTGGAAATTCGTTCGCCCCTGGGGCGAACATCGTACCCCCGATCGCTTAGAAAAGTCATAGCACACCATTCCCGAATAATCCGCACGTTTTGAGACCTCATTCATGGGTCTGTGACAAAAACTGCGAGAGCAGTAGCGTGCCGAAATTTTTGGCCGACCCAAAAAACACAATAGTAATAGTGTTGCTTTGCAAGCACCACTAATAAGTATGGAGGATAACAATAGTGTTGCTTTGCAAGCACCACTAACTAGAATGTACATTTCCAGAAGAAAATGTGAAGTGGTGCTTGCAGTGGCAAAACTCACCACCCGGTTGCTAGGGTGTTCTGGGTGGTTGCTAGGGTGTTGCTAGGTGGTTGCTAGGGTGTTTCTATGGTGTTCTGGATGGTTGCTAGGGTGTTGCTAGGTGGTTGCTAGGGTGTTGCTAGGGTGTTGCTAGGCGGTTGCTAGGGTACTCTGGGTGGTTGCTAGGGTGTTGCTAGGCAGTTGCTAGGGTGTTCTGGGTGGTTGCTAGGTGGTTGCTAGGGTGTTTTGGGTGGTTGCTAGGGTGTTGCTAGGCAGTTGCTAGGGTGTTCCAGGTGGTTGCTAGGGTGTTGCTAGGCGGTTGCTAGGGTATTCTGGGTGGTTGCTAGGCTGTTGCTAGGTGGTTGCTAGGGTGTTCTGGGTGGTTGCTAGGGTGTTGCTAGGCAGTTGCTAGGGTGTTCCAGGTGGTTGCTAGGGTGTTGCTAGGCGGTTGCTAGGGTATTCTGGGTGGTTGCTAGGCTGTTGCTAGGTGGTTGCTAGGGTGTTCTGGGTGGTTGCTAGGGTGTTGCTAGGCAGTTGCTAGGGTGTTCCAGGTGGTTGCTAGGGTGTTGCTAGGTGGTTGCTAGGGTGTTCTGTATGATTGCTAGGGTGTTGCTAGGCAGTTGCTAGGGTGTTCTGGGTGGTTGCTAGGTGGTTGCTAGGGTGTTTTGGGTGGTTGCTAGGCGGCTGCTAGGCGGTTCTGGGTGGTTGCTAGGCGGTCACTAGGGTGTTCTGGCTGGTTGCTATGGTGTTGCTAGGTGGTTGCTAGGGTATTCTGGGTGGTTGCTATGGTATACTGGGTGGTTGCTATATTGTTACTAGGTGGTTGGTAGTGTTCACAGATGGTTACTATAGAGTTTTTATAATGTTCATGGCATGATTTAGCAGTTAGCTAATCAATATTAGCATGTAGCTATTCACTGCTAGCATGTGTAGCATGTAGCAAGTCCTGTTTGCTATCATGAGTAAAAAGATCCAACCCCCATCTCTATACGATGTTTTGATGCAGAGATATAGGTCTTTTAAAACGGTTGCTAGGGTACTCTGTTTGGTTGCTAGGGAGTGGCTTGGCAGCTGCCAATCATGAAGCTCCAAAGTCAATGTGAATGTATAAACCAACCCCCATTTGTATACGATGTTTTGATGCAGAGATATAGGTCTTGCAAAATGGTTGCTAGGGTACTCTGTTTTGTTGCTAGGGAGTGGCTTGGCAGCTGCCAATCATGTATCTCCAAAGGCTGCTTGTCAGTATGAATGATATAAACCAACTCCCATGCCTGTATGACATTCAGAATGGAAGATATCCCTCTTTGGATTTTGGTTGCTAAGGTGGTCGATAATGGTTGCTATGGCGTTGCCAGTAAGTGTTGAGGTAATTCAGGATTGGCTGTTTGCTGGCCCAAGTCAAACGAGCCCACCCTTATGTTTCTATGACACTTATATCCTGAGATATCCCTTTGATCTTTTTTAATGGAAGTCTATGGGACTTGTTGCTAAGGAGCTCTAAATGGTTGCTAGGGCGTGGCTTAATAGCTTCACAATGATCCTGAGAGACTGATTGGCTGTCTGAGTAAAATAAGCCCGCCCCGTTGTCTCTACGACACTGTGATCCAGAGCTATGTTCAATACAAAATCCCTATGCAATTTACCATAGTAGGAAAAACACATGCATTTGATGGGACGTCCTTTACCATAGTAAGTCAATGGGGAAATTTTGGGCAGCCCCTGCCCCCCAGGGGTGCAACTTTTACCCCATTGTGAGGTATATTCTTACAGAGCCTGCCAGCCTCTTCAAATGTGGTAAATTACACGTCTCTGCGACATCCTCGTTTGTAGCTATGAGTCGTCAAAGTTTTTCGCAATGTTAAGTCAATGGGCCTTTTTTTGGCCGGTTTTTCGCCCCTGGGGCGAACATCGTACCCCCGATCTCTTAGAAAAGTCATAGCACACCTCTCCTAAATGAGCCGGTCGATTTGACACCTTACCCATGGGTCTGTGACAAAAGCTGCGGGAGGATTAGCGTGCCAAAAAAGTGCACGGAAGTTGAAAAAAAAAAAAATAAATAACTAGAATGTACATTTCCAGAAGAAAATGTGAAGTGGGCAAAACTCACCACCCGGTTGCTAGGGTGTTCTGGGTGGTTGCTAGGGTGTTGCTAGGTGGTTGCTAGGGTGTTACTAAGTGGTTGCTTTGGTGTTTCTAGTCGGTTGCTAGGGTGTTCGGGGTGGTTGCTAAGGTGTTGCTAGGTGGTTGCTAGGGTGTTCTGGGTGGTTGCTATGGTGTTGCTAGGCAGTTGCTAGGGTGTTATAGGTGGTTGCTAGGGTGTTGCTAGGTGGTTGCTAGGGTGTTCTGGATAGTTGCTAGGGTGTTGCTAGGTGGTTGCTAGGGTGTTCTGGGGTGGTTGCTATGGTGTTGCTAGGTAGTTGCTAGGGTGTTCCGGGTGGTTGCTAGGGTGTTGCTAGGGTGTTCTGGGTGGTTGCTAGGGTGTTGCTAGGCAGTTGCTAGGGTGTTCTATGTGGTTGCTAGGGTGTTGCTAGGTGGTTGCTAGGGTGTTCTGGATAGTTGCTAGGGTGTTGCTAGGTGGTTGCTAGGGTGTTCTGGGTGGTTGCTATGGTGTTGCTAGGCGGTTGCTAGGGTGTTCTGGGTGGTTGCTAGGCGGATGCTAGGGTGTTCTAGATGGTTGCTAGGGTTTTTCTAGGTGGTTGCTAGGGTGTTCTGGATAGTTGCTAGGGTGTTACTAGGTGGTTGCTAGGGTGTTCTGGGTGGTTGCTATGGTGTTGCTAGGCGGTTGCTAGGGTGTTCTGGGTGGTTGCTATGGTGTTGCTAGGCGGTTGCTAGGGTGTTCTGGGTGGTTGCTAGGCGGTTGCTAGGGTGTTCTAGGTGGTTGCTAGGCGGTTGCTAGGGTGTTCTGGGTAGTTGCTATGGTGTTGCTAGGTTGTTGCTAGGGTATTCTGGGTGGTTGCTATGGTATTCTGGGTGGTTGCTATGGTGTTACTAGGTGGTTGGTAGTGTTCACAGATGGTTACTATAGAGTTTTTATAATGTTCATGGTATGATTTAGCACTTAGCTAATCAATATTAGCATGTAGCTATTCACTGCTAGCATGTGTAGCATGTAGCAAGTCCTGTTTGCTAGCATGAGTAATAAGATCCAACCCCCATCTCTATACGATGTTTTGATTCAGAGATATAGGTCTTGCAAAACGGTTGCTAGGGTACTCTGTTTGGTTGCTAGGGAGTGGCTTGGCAGCGGCCAATCATGAAGCTCCAAAGTCAATGTGAATGTATAAACCAACCCCTATCTCTATACAATGTTTTGATGCAGAGATATAGGTCTCACAAAATGGTTGCTAGGGTACTCTGTTTGGTTGCTAGGGAGTGGCTTGGTAGCTGCCAATCGTGAAACACCAAAGGCTGCTTGTTAGTATGAATGATATAAACCAACTCCCATGCCTGTATGATATTCAGAATGGAAGATATCCCTCTTTGGATTTTGGTTGCTAAGGTGCTTGACAATGGTTGCTAGGGCGTGACCAGTAAGTGTTGAGGTGATTCAGTATTGGCTGCTTGCTGGCCCAAGTCAAACAAGACCACCCTCGTGTTTCTATTACACTTCTATCCGGAGATATCGCTTTGATCTATTTCAATAGAAGTCTATGGGACTTGTTGCTAAGGTGCTCTATATGGTTGCTAGGGCGTGGCTTAATAGCTTCACAATGATCCTGAGAGACTGATTGGTCGTCTGAGTAAAATTAGCCCGCCCCCTTGTTTCTATGACACTGTGATCCAGAGCTATGTTCAATACAAAATCCCTATGCAATTTACCATAGTAGGAAAAACACATGCATTTGATGGGACATCCTTCACCATAGTAAGTCAATGGGGCAACTTTGGGCTGCTCCTGCCCCCCAGGGGTGCAACTTTTACCCCATTGTGAGGTATATTCTTACAGAGCCTGCCAGCCTCTTCAAATGTGGCAAATCACACGTTTTTCCGAAATCGTTGTTCGGAGCTATGAGTCGTCAAAGTTTGTCGCAATGTTAAGTCTATGGGATTTTTTGGAAATTCGTTCGCCCCTGGGGCGAACACCGTACCCCCGATCTCTTATAAAATTGATATGAAAATTCTCCTCAATAGGCCGCACGATTCGATGCCTCATTTATGTGTCTGTGACAAAAACTGTGGACGTAGGAGCTCTCCAAACTTTTTCCTGGAATAGTATAATGCTATACTAGAAAATTTTCAATGGGAAAAATTCGGGGAGCTCCTGCCCCCCAGGGGTGCAACTTTTACCCCATTGTGAGGTATTTTCTTAAAGAGCCTGTCAGCCTCTTCAAATGTGGTAAATTGCAAGTTTCTGCGAAATCCACGCTCAGAGCTAGGACTCGTCAAAGTTTTTCGCAATGTTAAGTCTATGGGATTTTTTTTGGCCGTTTTTCGCCCCTGGGGCGACCATCGTACCCCCGATCGCTTAGAAAAGTCATAGCACACCTCTCCTAAATAAGCCGGTCGATTTGACGCCTCACCCATGGGTCTGTGACAAAAACTGCGGGAGGAGTAGCGTGCCAAAAAACGCACGGAAGTTGAAAAAAAAAAAAAATAATAAATAACATTGGGGTCTATGGGGAAAATTTAGGCAGCTCCTGCCCCCCAGGGGTGCAACTTTAACCCCATTGTGTGGTATGTTCTTACAGAGCCTGTCAGCCTCTTCAAATGTGGTAAATCGCAGGCTTCTGTGAAATCCTCGCTCTGAGCTATGACTCGTCAAAGTTTGTCGCAATGTTAAGTCTATGGGATTTTTTGGAAATTTGTTCGCCCCTGGGGCGAACACCGTACCCCCGATCGCTTCGAAAAGTCATAGCACACCATTCCCGAATAATCCGCACGTTTTGAGACCTCATTCATGGCTCTGTGACAAAAACTGCGGGAGGAGTAGCGCGTCAAACTTTTTGGCCGACTCAAAAAACACAATAGTAATAGTGTTGCTTTGCAAGCACCACTAACTAGAATGTACATTTCCAGAAGAAAATGTGAAGTGGTGCTTGCAGTGGCAAAACTCACCACCCGGTTGCTAGGGTGTTCTGGGTGGTTGCTAGGGTATTGCTAGGTGGTTGCTAGGGTGTTCTGGGTGGTTGCTAGGGTGTTACTAAGTGGTTGCTAGGGTGTTGCTAGTCGGTTGCTAGGGTGTTCGGGGTGGTTGCTAAGGTGTTGCTAGGTGGTTGCTAGGGTGTTCTGGGTGGTTGCTATGGTGTTGCTAGGCAGTTGCTAGGGTGTTATAGGTGGTTGCTAGGGTGTTGCTAGGTGGTTGCTAGGGTTTTCTGGATAGTTGCTAGGGTGTTGCTAGGTGGTTGCTAGAGTGTTCTGGGCTGTTGCTATGGTGTTGCTAGGGTGTTCCGGGTGGTTGCTAGGGTGTTGCTAGGGTGTTCTGGGTGGTTGCTAGGGTGTTGCTAGGCAGTTGCTAGGGTGTTCTAGGTGGTTGCTAGGGTGTTGCTAGTTGGTTGCTAGGGTGTTCTGGATAGTTGCTAGGGTGTTGCTAGGTGGTTGCTAGGGTGTTCTGGGTGGCTGCTATGGTGATGCTAGGCGGTTGCTAGGGTGTTCTGGGTGGTTGCTAGGCGGATGCTAGGGTGTTCTAGGTGGTTGCTAGGGTGTAGCTAGGTGGTTGCTAGGGTGTTCTGGATAGTTGCTAGGGTGTTGCTAGATGGTTGCTAGGGTGTTCTGGGTTGTTGCTATGGTGTTGCTAGGCGGTTGCTAGCGTGTTCTGGGTGGTTGCTATGGTGTTGCTAGGCGGTTGCTAGGGTGTTCTGGGTGGTTGCTAGGTGGTTGCTAGGCGGTTGCTAGGGTGTTCTAGGTGGTTGCTAGGCGGTTGCTAGGGTGTTCTGGGTAGTTGCTATGGTGTTGCTAGGTTGTTGCTAGGGTATTCTGGGTGGTTGCTATGGTATTCTGGGTGGTTGCTATGGTGTTACTAGGTGGTTGGGAGTGTTCACAGATGGTTACTATAGAGTTTTTATAATGTTCATGGTATGATTTAGCACTTAGCTAATCAATTTTAGCATGTAGCTATTCACTGCTAGCATGTGTAACATGTAGCAAGTCCTGTTTGCTAGCATGAGTAAAAAGATCCAACCCCCATCTCTATACGATGTTTTGATACAGAGATATAGGTCTTGAAAAATGGTTGCTAGGGTACTCTGTTTGGTTGCTAGGGAGTGGCTTGGTAGCTGCCAATCGTGAAACACCAAAGGCTGCTTGTTAGTATGAATGATATAAACCAACTCCCATGCCTGTATGATATTCAGAATGGAAGATATCCCTCTTTGGATTTTGGTTGCTAAGGTGCTTGACAATGGTTGCTAGGGCGTGACCAGTAAGTGTTGAGGTGATTCAGTATTGGCTGCTTGCTGGCCCAAGTCAAACAAGACCACCCTCGTGTTTCTATTACACTTCTATCCGGAGATATCGCTTTGATCTATTTCAATAGAAGTCTATGGGACTTGTTGCTAATGTGCTCTTTATGGTTGCTAGGGCGTGGCTTAATAGCTTCACAATGATCCTGAGAGACTGATTGGTCGTCTGAGTAAAATTAGCCCGCCCCCTTGTTTCTATGACACTGTGATCCAGAGCTATGTTCAATACAAAATCCCTATGCAATTTACCATAGTAGGAAAAACACATGCATTTGATGGGACGTCCTTCACCATAGTAAGTCAATGGGGCAACTTTGGGCTGCTCCTGCCCCCCAGGGGTGCAACTTTTACCCCATTGTGAGGTATATTCTTACAGAGCCTGCCAGCCTCTTCAAATGTGGCAAATCACACGTTTTTCCGAAATCGTTGTTCGGAGCTATGAGTCGTCAAAGTTTGTCGCAATGTTAAGTCTATGGGATTTTTTGGAAATTCGTTCGCCCCTGGGGCGAACACCGTACCCCCGATCTCTTATAAAATTGATATGAAAATTCTCCTCAATAGGCCGCACGATTCGATGCCTCGTTTATGTGTCTGTGACAAAAACTGTGGACGTAGGAGTGCGCCAAACTTTTTCCTGGAATAGTATAATGCTATACTAGAAATTTTGAATGGGAAAAAATTTTGGGGAGCTCCTGCCCCCCAGGGGTGCAACTTTTACCCCATTGTGAGGTATTTTCTTAAAGAGCCTGTCAGCCTCTTCAAATGTGGTAAATCGCAGGTTTCTGCGAAATCCTCGCTCAGAGCTATGAGTTGCCAAAATTTGCCGTAATGTTAAGTCAATGGGATTTTTTGGGCCGTTTTTCGCCCCTGGGGCGACCATCGTACCCCCGATTGCTTAGAAAAGTCATAGCACACCATTCCCGAACAGGCCGCACGTTTTGACAACTCATTCATGGGTCTGTGACAAAAACTGCGGGAGGAGTAGCGTGCCGAAATTTTGCTAGGGTGTTGCTAGGCGGTTGCTAGGGTGTTCTGGGTGGTTGCTATGGTGTTGCTATGCGGTTGCTAGGGTATTATGGGTGGTTGCTAAGGTGCTCTGAGTGGTTGCTAGGGTTTTGCTAGGTGGTTGCTAAGGTGTTCTATGTGGTTGCTAGGGTGTTGCTAGTCAGTTGCTAGGGTGTTCTTGGTGGTTTCTAGGGTGTTGCTAGGTGGTTGCTAGGGTGTTCTGGGTGGTTGCTAGGATGTTGCTAGGTGGTTGCTAGGGTGTTGCTAGGGTGTTGCTAGGTGGTTGCTAGGGTGTTGCTAGGGTGTTGCTAGGTGGTTGCTAGGGTGTTGCTAGGCGGTTGCTAGGCGGTTGCAAGGGTGTTCTGGCTGGTTGCTATGATGTTTCTAGGTGGTTGCTAGGGTATTCTGGGTGGTTGCTATGGTATTCTGGGTGGTTGTTATGGTGTTACTAGGTGGTTGGTAGTGTTCACAGATGGTTACTATAGAGTTTTTATAATGTTCATGGCATGATTTAGCACTTAGCTAATCAATATTAGCATATAGCTATTCACTGCTAGCATGTGTAGCATGTAGCAAGTCCTGTTTGCTAGCATGAGTAAAAAGATCCAACCCCCATCTCTATACGATGTTTTGACGCAGAGATATAGGTATTGCAAAATGGTTGCTAGGGTACTCTGTTTGGTTGCTAGGGAGTGGCTTGGCATCTGCCAATCATGAGGCTCCAAAGTCAATGTGAATGTATAAACAAACCCCCATCTCTATATGATGTTTTGATGCAGAGATATAGGTCTTGAAAATGGTTGCTAGGGTACTCTGTTTGGTTGCTAGGGAGTGGCTTGGCAGCTGACAATCATGAATATCCAAAGGCTGCTTGTCAGTATGAATGATATAAACCAACTCCCATGCCTGTATGACATTCAGAATGGAAGATATCCCTCTTTGGATTTTGGTTGCTAAGGTGCTTGACAATGGTTGCTAGGGCGTGACCAGTAAGTGTAGAGGTGCTGAGGTCCTGAGATATCCCTTTGATCTTTTTTAATGGAAGTCTATGGGAGTTGTTGCTAAGGTGTGCTAAATGGTTGCTAGGGAGTGGCTTAATAGCTTCACAATGATCCTGAGAGACTGATTGGTCGTCTGAGTAAAATGAGCCCGCCCCTTTGTCTCTACGACACTGTGATCCAGAGCTATGTCCAATACAAAATCCCTATGCAATTTACCATAGTAGGAAAAACACATGCATTTGATGGGACGTCCTTCACCATAGTAAGTCAATGGGGGAAACTTTGGGCCGCTCCTGCCCCCCAGGGGTGCAACTTTTACCCCATTGTGAGGTATATTCTTACAGAGCCTGCCAGCCTCTTCAAATGTGGCAAATCACACGTTTTTCCGAAATCGTTGTTCGGAGCTATGAGTCGTCAAAGTTTGTCGCAATGTTAAGTCTATGGGATTTTTTGGAAATTCGTTCGCCCCTGGGGCGAACACCGTACCCCCGATCTCTTATAAAAGTGATATGACAATTCTCCTCAATAGGCCGCACGATTTGATGCCTCATTTATGTGTCTGTGACAAAAACTGTGGACGTAGGAGTGCTCCAAAATTTTTCCTGGAATAGTATAATGCTATACTAGAAATTTTGAATGGGAAAAAATTTTGGGGAGCTCCTGCCCCCCAGGGGTGCAACTTTTACCCCATTGTGAGGTATTTTCTTAAAGAGCCTGTCAGCCTCTTCAAATGTGGTAAATCGCAGGTTTCTGCGAAATCCTCGCTCGGAGCTATGAGTCGCCAAAATTTGTCGTAATGTTAAGTCAATGGGATTTTTTGGGCCGTTTTTCGCCCCTGGGGCGACCATCGTACCCCCGATTGCTTAGAAAAGTCATAGCACACCATTCCCGAACAGGCCGCACGTTTTGACACCTCATTCATGGGTCTGTGACAAAAACTGCGGGAGGAGTAGCGCGCCGAAATTTGTGTGGAAGAAAAAAAAAAAGAAAATAATAAGTATGGAGGATAACAATAGTGTTGCTTTGCAAGCACCACTAATAAACCAATGGGGGTCAATGGGGAACATTTGGGCAGCTCCTGCCCCCCAGGGGTGCAACTTTTACCCCCTTCTGAGGTATGTTCTTACAGAGCCTGTCAGCCTCTTCAAACGTGGTAAATCGCAGGCTTCTGTGAAATCCGAGCTCAGAGCTATGACTCGTCAAAGTTTGTCGCAATGTTAAGTCTATGGGATTTTTTGGAAATTCGTTCGCCCCTGGGGCGTACATCGTACCCCCGATCACTTAGAAAAGTCATAGCACACCATTCCCGAATAATCCGCATGTTTTGAGACCTCATTCATGGGTCTGTGACAAAAACTGCGGGAGGAGTAGCGCGTCAAACTTTTTGGCCGACTCAAAAAACACAATAGTAATAGTGTTGCTTTGCAAGCACCACTAACTAGAATGTACATTTCCAGAAGAAAATGTGAAGTGGTGCTTGCAGTGGCAAAACTCACCACCCGGTTGCTAGAGTGTGGTACATTATTGCATATGAGCCAACAACCATGTCTGTACGATATTTTGGTGCTGAGATATGGCTTATTCATGTGTTTGTTTGGTTACTAGGGTACTCTATATGGTTGCTATGGTGTGATTATACAGTTTATGATATTATATTTAAAGACTAGTTGACAGTCTAAGTCAAAAAAGTCAAAATCCATGTTTCCTCTATTTTCTGGAGCTGAGAAATGGCTTGAATATGTTGTTTTATGGTTGCTAGGCTGCCCTAACTGGTTGCTAGGGGCTAAATATGAAGTTATTATGTCACTACTTATTGGCTACTTGACAGGCCGAATCAAAAAAGCCCAACCCCTAGTCTCTTTGACCTTCTGGTCAAAAGATATGATCTCACAAATTTTGTGTCAATGTTAAGTCTATGGGACTTTTTTCGGCTGATTTATCGCCCGCCGGACGAACATCGTACACCCAATCTCTTAGAAAAGTCATAGCACACCTCTCCTTAACGAGCCGGTCGATTTAACACCTCATTCATGGGTCTACGACAAAAAATGTGGGAGGAGTAGCATGCCAAAGTTTTGTCTAGGAGAATAGTAATCACAACACTAGAATGTACATTTCCAGAAGAAAATGTGAAGTGGTGCTTGCAGTGGCAAAACTCACCACCCGGTTGCTAGGGTGTTCTGGGTGGTTGCTAGGGTGTTGCTAGGTGGTTGCTAGGGTGTTTCTAGGGTGTTCTGGGTGGTTGCTAGGGTGTTGCTAGGTGGTTGCTAGGGTGTTCTGAGTGGTTGCTAGGTGGTTGCTATGGTGTTATGGGTGGTTGCTAGGGTGTTGCTAGGTGGTTGCTAGGGTGTTTCTAGGGTGTTCTGGGTGGTTGCTAGGGTGTTGCTAGGGTGTTGCTAGGTGGTTGCTAGGGTGTTCTGAGTGGTTGCTAGGTGGTTGCTATGGTGTTATGGGTGGTTCCTAGGTGTTTGCTAGGGTGTTGCTAGGTGGTTGCTAGGGTGTTCTGAGTGGTTGCTAGGGTGTTGCTAAGGTGTTCTGGATGGTTGCTAGGCGGTTGCTATGGTGTTCTGGGTGGTTGCTAGGGTGTTGCTAGGTGGTTGCTAGGGTGTTCTGGGTGGTTGCTAGGGTGTTGCTAGGCAGTTGCTAGGGTGTTCTGGATGGTTGCTAGGGTGTTGCTAGGCAGTTGCTAGGGTGTTCTGGGTGGTTGCTATGGTCTCGCTAGGCGGTTGCTAGGGTGTTCTGGGTGGTTGCTAGGGTGTTGCTAGGTTGTTCTGGGTGGTTGCTATGGTGTTGCTAGGTGGTTGGTAGTGTTCACAGATGGTTACTATAGAGTTTTTATAATGTTCATAGCATGATTTAGCACTTAGCTAATCAAAATTAGCATGTAGCTATTCACTGCTAGCATGTGTAGCATTTAGCAAGTCCTGTTTGCTAGCATGAGTAAAAAGATCCAACCCCCATCTCTATACGCTGTTTTGATTCAGAGATATAGGTCTTGCAAAACGGTTGCTAGGGTAATCTGTTTGGTTGCTAGGGAGTGGCTTGGCAGCTGCCAATCATGAAGCTCCAAAGTCAATGTGAATGTATAAACCAACCCCTTTCTCTATACAATGTTTTGATGCAGAGATATAGGTCTCACAAAATGGTTGCTAGGGTACTCTGTTTGGTTGCTAGGGAGTGGCTTGGCAGCTGCCAATCATGAAACACCAAAGGCTGCTTGTCAGTATAAATGATATAAACCAACTTCCATGCCTGTATGACATTCAGAATGGAAGATATCCCTCTTTGGATTTTGGTTGCTACGGTGCTTGACATTGGTTGCTAGGGCGTGACCAGTAAGTGTAGAGGTGATTCAGGATTGGCTGTTTGCTGGCCCGAGTCAAACGAGCCCACCCTCATGTTTCTATGACACTTATATCCTGAGATATCCCTTTCATCTTTTTAATGGAAGTCTATGGGAGTTGTTGCTAAGGAGTGCTAAATGGTTGCTAGGGCGTGGCTTAATAGCTTCACAATGATCCTGAGAGACTGATTGGCTGTCTGAGTAAAATGAGCCCGCCCCTTTGTCTCTACGACACTGTGATCCAGAGCTATGTTCAATACAAAATCCCTATGCAATTTACCATAGTAGGAAAAACACATGCATTTGATGGGACGTCCTTCACCATAGTAAGTCAATGGGGGAAACTTTGGGCAGCTCCTGCCCCCCAGGGGTGCAACTTTTACCCCATTGTGAGGTATATTCTTACAGAGCCTGCCAGCCTCTTCAAATGTGGCAAATCACACGTTTTTCCGAAATCGTTGTTCGGAGCTATGACTCGTCAAAGTTTGTCGCAATGTTAAGTCTATGGGATTTTTTGGAAATTCGTTCGCCCCTGGGGCGAACACCGTACCCCCGATCTCTTAAAAAAGTGATATGACAATTCTCCTCAATAGGCCGCACGATTTGATGCCTAATTTATGTGTCTGTGACAAAAACTGTGGACGTAGGAGTGCGCCAAACTTTTTCCTGGAATAGTATAATGCTATACTAGAAATTTTGAATGGGAAAAATTTTTGGGGAGCTCCTGCCCCCCAGGGGTGCAACTTTTACCCCATTGTGAGGTATTTTCTTAAAGAGCCTGTCAGCCTCTTCAAATGTGGTAAATCGCAGGTTTCTGCGAAATCCTCATTTCGAGCTATGACTCGTCAAAGTTTTTCGCAATGTTAAGTCTATGGGATTTTTTTTGGCCGTTTTTCGCCCCTGGGGCGACCATCGTACCCCCGATCGCTTAGAAAAGTCATAGCACACCTCTCCTAAATAAGCCGGTCGATTTGACGCCTCACCCATGGGTCTGTGACAAAAACTGCGGGAGGAGTAGCGTGCCAAAAAACGCACGGAAGTTGAAAAAAAAAAAAAAAAATAATAAATAACATTGGGGTCTATGGGGAAAATTTAGGCAGCTCCTGCCCCCCAGGGGTGCAACTTTTACCCCATTGTGTGGTATGTTCTTACAGAGCCTGTCAGCCTCTTCAAATGTGGTAAATCGCAGGCTTCTGTGAAATCCTCGCTCTGAGCTATGACTCGTCAAAGTTTGTCGCAATGTTAAGTCTATGGGATTTTTTGGAAATTCGATCGCCCCTGGGGCGAACATCGTACCCCCGATCGCTTAGAAAAGTCATAGCACACCATTCCCGAATAATCCGCACGTTTTGAGACCTCATTCATGGGTCTGTGACAAAAACTGCGGGAGGAGTAGCGTGCCGAAATTTTTGGCCGACTCAAAAAACACAATAGTAATAGTGTTGCTTTGCAAGCACCACTAACTAGAATGTACATTTCCAGAAGAAAATGTGAAGTGGTGCTTGCAGTGGCAAAACTCACCACCCGGTTGCTAGGGTGTTCTGGGTGGTTGCTAGGGTGTTGCTAGTTGGTTGCTAGGGTGTTCTGAGTGGTTGCTAGGTGGTTGCTATGGTGTTATGGGTGGTTGCTAGGTTTTTGCTAGGGTGTTGCTAGGTGGTTGCTAGGGTGTTCTGAGTGGTTGCTAGGGTGATGCTAAGGTGTTCTGGATGGTTGCTATGCGGTTGCTAGGCGGTTGCTATGGTGTTCTGGGTGGTTGCTAGGGTGTTGCTAGGTGGTTGCTAGGGTGTTCTGGGTGGTTGCTAGGGTGTTGCTAGGCAGTTGCTAGGGTATTCTGGATGGTTGCTAGGGTGTTGCTAGGCAGTTGCTAGGGTGTTTTGGGTGGTTGCTATGGTCTCGCTAGGCGGTTGCTAGGGTGTTCTGGGTGGTTGCTAGGGTGTTGCTAGGGTGTTCTGGGTGGTTGCTATGGTGTTGCTAGGTGGTTGGTAGTGTTCACAGATGGTTACTATAGAGTTTTTATAATGTTCATGGCATGATTTAGCACTTAGCTAATCAATATTAGCATGTAGCTGTTCACTGCTAGCATGTGTAGCATGTAGCAAGTCCTGTTTGCTATCATGAGTAAAAAGATCCAACCCCCATCTCTATACGATGTTTTAATGCAGAGATGTAGGTCTTGCAAAACGGTTGCTAGGGTAATCTGTTCGGTTGCTAGGGAGTGGCTTGGCAGCTGCCAATCATGAAGCTCCAAAGTCAGTGTGAATGTATAAACCAACCCCCATCTCTTTACGATGTTTTGATGCAGAGATATAGGTCTTGAAAAATGGTTGCTAGGGTACTCTGTTTGGTTGCTAGGGAGTGGCTTGGCAGCTGCCAATCATGAAACACCAAAGGCTGCTTGTCAGTATGAATGATATAAACCAACTCCCATGCCTGTATGACATTCAGAATGGAAGATATCCCTCTTTGGATTTTGGTTGCTAAGGTGCTTGAAAATGGTTGCTAGGGCGTGACCAGTAAGTGTAGAGGTGATTCAGGATTCTCTGTTTGCTGGCCCGAGTCAAACGAGCCCACCCTCATGTTTCTATGACACTTATATCCTGAGATATCCCTTTCATCTTTTTTAATGGAAGTCTATGGGAGTTGTTGCTAAGGTGTGCTAAATGGTTGCTAGGGCGTGGCTTAATAGCTTCACAATGATCCTGAGAGACTGATTGGTCGTCTGAGTAAAATGAGCCCGCCTCTTTGTCTCTACGACACTGTGATCCAGAGCTATGTTCAATACAAAATCCCTATGCAATTTACCATAGTAGGAAAAACACATGCATTTGATGGGACATCCTTCACCATAGTAAGTCAATGGGGGAAACTTTGGGCCCCTCCTGCCCCCCAGGGGTGCAACTTTTTCCCCATTGTGAGGTATATTCTTAAAGAGCCTGCCAGCCTCTTCAAATGTGGCAAATTACACGTTTTTCCGAAATCGTTGTTCGGAGCTATGACTTGTCAAAGTTTGTCGCAATGTTAAGTCAATGGGATTTTTTGGAAATTCGTTCGCCCCTGGGGCGAACACCGTACCCCCGATCTCTTATAAAAGTGATATGACAATTCTCCTCAATAGGCCGCACGATTCGATGCCTCATTTATGTGTCTCTGACAAAAACTGTGGACGTAGGAGGGCGCCAAAATTTTTCCTGGAATAGTATAATGCTATACTAGAAATTTTGAATGGGAAAAAATTTTGGGGAGCTCCTGCCCCCCAGGGGTGCAACTTTTACACCATTGTGAGGTATTTTCTTAAAGAGCCTGTCAGCCTCTTCAAATGTGGTAAATCGCAGGTTTCTGCGAAATCCTCGCTCAGAGCTATGAGTCGCCAAAATTTGTCGTAATGTTAAGTCAATGGGATTTTTTGGGCCGTTTTTCGCCCCTGGGGCGACCATCGTACCCCCGATTGCTTAGAAAAGTCATAGCACACCATTCCCGAACAGGCCGCACGTTTTGACAACTCATTCATGGGTCTGTGACAAAAACTGCGGGAGGAGTAGCGTGCCGAAATTTTGTCCGGAAGAATAATAATAATAACTAGAATGTACATTTCCAGAAGAAAATGTGAAGTGGTGCTTGCAGTGGCAAAACTCACCACCCGGTTGCTAGAGTGTGGTACAGAATTCCATACAAGCCAACAACCATGCCTGGACGATGTTCTGGTGCTGAGATATGGCTTATTCATGTGTTTGTAGGGTTGCTAGGGTACCCCATGTGGTTGCTCTGGTGTGCTTATACAGTTTATGAGAAAATATTTAAAGAGTAGTTGAGAGTCTGAGTCAAAGCTAAAACTCCATGTTTCTTATATTTTCTGGAGCTGAGATATGGCTTGAATATGTTGTTTTATGGTTGCTAGGGTGCCCTAAGTGGTTGCTAGGGGCTAAATATGAAGTTATTATGTCACTACTTATTGGCTGCTTGACAGGCCGAATCAAAAGAGCCCAACCCCAAGTCTCTGTGACCTTCTTGTCAAAAGATATGATATAACAAATTTTGTGCCAATGTTAAGTCTATGGGAATTTTTTCGTCTTATTTATCGCCCGCCAGACAAACATCGTACACCCGATCTCTTAGAAAAGTCATAGCACACCTCTCCTCAATGAGCCGGTCGATTTGACACCTCATTCGTGGGTCTACGACAGAAAATGCAGGAGGAGTAGCATGCCAAAGTTTTGTCTAGGAGAATAGTAATCACAACACTAGAATGTAAATTTCCAGAAGAAAATGTGAAGTGGTGCTTGCAGTGGCAAAACTCACCACCCGGTTGCTAGGGTGTTCTGGGTGGTTGCTAGGGTGCTGCTAGGTGGTTGCTAGGGTGTTCTAAGTGGTTGCTAGGGTGGTTGCTAGGGTGTTGCTAGGTGGTTGCTAGGGTGTTGCTAGGCGGTTGCTAGGGTGTTGCTAGGCAGTTGCTAGGGTGTTCTGGATGGTTGCTAGGGTGTTGCTAGGCGGTTGCTAGGGTGTTCTGGATGGTTGCTAGGGTGTTGCTAGGCGGTTGCTAGGGTGTCTAGGTGGTTGCTAGGGTGTTGCTAGGTGGTTGCTAAGGTGTTGCTAGGGAGTTGCTAGGGTATTCTGGATGGTTGCTAGGGTGTTGCTAGGTGGTTGCTAAGGTGTTCTGGATGGTTGCTAGGGTGTTGCTAGGCAGTTGCTAGGGTGTCTAGGTGGTTGCTAGGGTGTTGCTAGGTGGTTGCTAGGGCGTTGCTAGGCGGTTGCTAGGGTATTCTGGATGGTTGCTAGGGTGTTGCTAGGTGGTTGCTAAGGTGTTCTGGGTGATTGCTAGGGTGTTGCTAGGTGGTTGCTAAGGTGTTCTGGGTTGTTGCTAGGGTGTTGCTAGGCGGTTGCTAGGGTGTTCTGGGTGGTTGCTATGGTGTTGCTAGGCGGTTGCTAGGGTGTTCTGGGTGGTTGCTAGGCGGTTGCTAGGCGGTTGCTAGGGTGTTCTAGGTGGTTGCTAGGGTGTTATGGGTGGTTGCTAAGGTGTTAGTAGGTGGTTGCTAGGGTATTCTGGGTGGTTGCTAGGGTGTTGCTAGGCAGTTAATAGGGTGTTCTGGGTGGTTGCTAGGCGGTTGCTAGGCAGTTGCTAGGGTGTTCTGGCTGGTTGCTATGGTTTTGCTAGGTGGTTGCTAGGGTATTCTGGGTGGTTGCTATGGTATTCTGGGTTGTTGCTATGGTGTTACTAGGTGGTTGGTAGTGTTCACAGATGGTTACTATAGAGTTTTTATAATGTTCATGGCATGATTTAGCACTTAGCTAATCAATATTAGCATGTAGCTATTCACTGCTAGCATGTGTAGCATGTAGCAAGTCCTGTTTGCTAGCATGAGTAAAAAGATCCAATCCCCATCTCTATACGATGTTTTGATGCAGAGCTATAGGTCTTGCAAAACGGTTGCTAGGGTAATCTGTTTGGTTGCTAGGGAGTGGCTTGGCAGCTGCCAATCATGAAGCTCCAAAGTCAATGTGAATGTATAAACCAACCCCCATCTCGATACGATGTTTTGATGCAGAGTTATAGGTCTTGCAAAATGGTTGCTAGGGTACTCTGTTTGGTTGCTAGGGAGTGGCTTGGCAGCTGCCAATCATGAATATCCAAAGGCTGCTTGTCAGTATGAATGATATAAACCAACTCCCATGCCTGTATGACATTCAGAATGGAAGATATCCCTCTTTGGATTTTGGTTGCTAAGGTGCTTGAAAATGGTTGCTAGGGCGTGACCAGTAAGTGTAGAGGTGATTCAGGATTGGCTGTTTGCTGGCCCGAGTCAAACGAGCCCACCCTCATGTTTCTATGACACTTATATCCTGAGATATCACTTTCATCTTTTTTAATGGAAGTCTATGGGAGTTGTTGCTAAGGTGTGCTAAATGGTTGCTAGGGCGTGGCTTAATAGCTTCACAATGATCCTGAGAGACTGATTGGTCGTCTGAGTAAAATGAACCCGCCCCCTTGTCTCTACGACACTGTGATCCAGAGCTATGTTCAATACAAAATCCCTATGCAATTTACCATAGTAGGAAAAACACATGCATTTGATGGGACGTCCTTCACCATAGTAAGTCAATGGGGCAACTTTGGGCCCCTCCTGCACCCCAGGGGTAAAACTTTTACCCCATTATGAGGTATGTTCTTACAGAGCCTGTCAGCCTCTTCAAATGTGGTAAATCGCAGGTTTCTGCGAAATCCTCGCTCAGAGCTATGAGTCGTCAAAGTTTGTCATAATGTTAAGTCTATGGGACTTTTTTGGCCGGTTTTTCGCCCCTGGGGTGAACATCGTACCCCCGATCTCTTAGAAAAGTCATACCACACCATTCCCGAACAAGCCGCACGTTTTGACACCTCATTCATGGTGCTGTGACAAAAACTGCGGGAGGAGTAGCGCGCCAAAAAAGTGGCAGAATAAAGAGAATAAGAATAACTAGAATGTACATTTCCAGAAGAAAATGTGAAGTGGTGCTTGCAGTGGCAAAGCTCACCACCCGGTTGCTAGGGTGTTCTGGGTGGTTGCTAGGGTGTTGCTAGGTGGTTGCTAGGGTGTTAATAGGTGGTTGCTAGGCAGTTGCTAAGGTGTTCTGGGTGGTTGCTATGGTGTCGCTAGGCGGTTGCTAGGGTGTTCTGGGTGGTTGCTAGGCGGTTGCTAGGCGTTTGCCAGGCAGTTGCTAGGGTGTTCTGGGTGGTTGCTAGGCGGTTGCTAGGGTGTTCTGGGTGGTTGCTAGGCGGTTGCTAGGCGTTTGCCAGGCAGTTGCTAGGGTGTTCTCGGTGGTTGCTAGGCGGTTGCTAGGGTGTTCTGGGTGGTTGCTATGGTGTTGCTAGTTGGTTGCTAGGGTATTCTGTGTGGTTGCTAGGGTGTTACTAGGTGGTTGGTAGTGTCCACAGATGGTTACTATAGAGTTTTTGTAATGTTAATGACATGATTTAGCACTTAGCTAATCAATATTAGCATGTAGCTATCCACTGTTAGCATGTGTAGCATGTAGCAAGTCCTGTTTGCTAGCATGAGTAAAAAGAGCCAACCCCCATCTCTATTCGATGTTTTGATGCAGAAATATAGGTCTTGCAAAACGGTTGCTAGGGTACTCTGTTTGGTTACTAAGGAGTGACTTAGCAGCTGCCAATCATGAAGCTCCAAAGTCAATGTGAACGTATAAACCAACCCCCATCTCTATTCAATGTTTTGATGCAGAGATATAGGTCTTGCAAAATGGTTGCCAGGGTACTCTGTTTGGTTGCTAGGGAGTGGCTTGGCAGCTGCCAATCATGAAACACCAAAGGCTGCTTGTCAGTATGAATGATATAAACCAACTCCCATGCCTGTATGACATTCAGAATGGAAGATATCCCACTTTGGATTTTGGTTGTTAAGGTGCTTGACAATGGTTGCTAGGGCGTGACCAGTAAGTGTTGAGGTGATTCAGGATTGGCTGTTTGCTGGCCCAAGTCAAACTAGCCCACCCTTATGTTTCTATGACACTTATATCCTAAGATATCCCTTTGATCTTTTTCAATAAAAGTCTATGGGAGTTGTTGCTAAGGTGTGCTAAATGGTTGCTAGGGCGTGGCTTAATAGCTTCACAATGATCCTGAGAGACTGATTGGTCGTCTGAGTAAAATGAGCCCGCCCCTTTGTCTCTACGACACTGTGATCCAGAGCTATGTTCAATACAAAATCCCTATGCAATTTGCCATAGTAGGAAAAACACATGCATTTGATGGGACGTCCTTCACCATAGTAAGTCAATGGGGGAAACTTTGGGCCCCTCCTGCCCCCCAGGGGTGCAACTTTTTCCCCATTGTGAGGTATATTCTTAAAGAGCCTGCCAGACTCTTCAAATGTGGCAAATTACACGTTTTTCCGAAATCGTTGTTTGGAGCTATGAGTCGTCAAAGTTTGCCGCAATGTTAAGTCTATGGGATTTTTTGGAAATTCGTTCGCCCCTGGGGCGAACACCGTACCCCCGATCTCTTATAAAAGTGATATGAAAATTCTCCTCAATAGGCCGCACGATTCGATGCCTCATTTATGTGTCTGTGACAAAAACTGTGGACGTAGGAGCTCTCCAAACTTTTTCCTGGAATAGTATAATGCTATACTAGAAAATTTTCAATGGGAAAAATTCAGGGAGCTCCTGCCCCCCGGGGGTGCAACTTTTACCCCATTGTGAGGTATTTTCTTAAAGAGCCTGTCAGCCTCTTCAAATGTGGTAAATCGCAGGTTTCTGCGAAATCCTCGTTTCGAGCTATGACTCGTCAAAGTTTGTCGTAATGTTAAGTCAATGGGATTTTTCGGCCGGTTTTTCGCCCCTGGGGCGAACATCGTACCCCCGATCCCTTATAAAAGTCATAGCACACCTCTCCTAAATAATCCAGTCGATTTGACGCCTCACCCATGGGTCTGTGACAAAAGCTGCGGGAGGAGTAGCGAACCAAAAAACGGCGGAACAATAAGAATAAGAATAAGAATAATAAACAACATTGGGGTCTATGGGGAAAATTTGGGCAGCTCCTGCCCCCCAGGGGTGCAACTTTTACCCCATTGTGAGGTATGTTCTTACAGAGCCTGTCAGCCTCTTCAAATGTGGTAAATCGCAGGCTTCTGTGAAATTCTCGCTCGGAGCTATGACTCGTCAAAGTTTGTCGCAATGTTAAGTCTATGGGATTTTTTGGAAATTCGTTCGCCCCTGGGGCGAACACCGTACCCCCGATCGCTTCGAAAAGTCATAGCACACCATTCCAGAATAATCCGCACGTTTTGAGACCTCATTCATGGGTCTGTGACAAAAACTGCGGGAGGAGTAGCGTGCCGAAATTTTTGGCCGACCCAAAAAACACAATAGTAATAGTGTTGCTTTGCAAGCACCACTAATAAGTATGGAGGATAACAATAGTGTTGCTTTGCAAGCACCACTAATAATAAATAACATTGGGGTCTATGGGGAAAATTTGGGGAGCTCCTGCCCCCCAGGGGTGCAACTTTTACCCCATTGTGAGGTATGTTCTTACAGAGCCTGTCAGCCTCTTCAAATGTGGTAAATCGCAGGCTTCTGTGAAATCCGAGCTCAGAGCTATGACTCGTCAAAGTTTGTCGCAATGTTAAGTCTATGGGATTTTTTGGAAATTCGTTCGCCCCTGGGGCGACCATCGTACCCCCGATCGCTTAGAAAAGTCATAGCACACTATTCCCGAATAATCCGCACGTTTTGAGACCTCATTCATGGGTCTGTGACAAAAACTGCGGGAGGAGTAGCGTGCCGAAATTTTTGGCCGACTCAAAAAACACAATAGTAATAGTGTTGCCTTGCTTTCAGCAAGCACCACTAATAAATAACATTGGGGTCTATGGGGAAAATTTGGGGAGCTCCTGCCCCCCAGGGGTGCAACTTTTACCCCATTGTGAGGTATGTTCTTACAGAGCCTGTCAGCCTCTTCAAATGTGGTAAATCGCAGGCTTCTGTGAAATCCGAGCTCAGAGCTATGACTCGTCAAAGTTTGTCGCAATGTTAAGTCTATGGGATTTTTTGGAAATTCGTTCGCCCCTGGGGCGAACATCGTACCCCCGATCGCTTAGAAAAGTCATAGCACACCATTCCCGAATAATCCGCACGTTTTGAGACCTCATTCATGGGTCTGTGACAAAAACTGCGAGAGCAGTAGCGTGCCGAAATTTTTGGCCGACCCAAAAAACACAATAGTAATAGTGTTGCTTTGCAAGCACCACTAACTAGGGTGTTCTGGGTGGTTGCTAGGGTGTTGCTAGGTGGTTGCTAGGGTGTTTCTAGGGTGTTCTGGATGGTTGCTAGGGTGTTGCTAGGTGGTTGCTAGAGTGTTGCTAGGCGGTTGCTAGGGTATTCTGGGTGGTTGCTAGGGTGTTGCTAGGTGGTTGCTAGGGTGTTCTGGTTGGTTGCTAGGGTGTTGCTAGGCAGTTGTTAGGGTGTTCCAGGTGGTTGCTAGGGTGTTGCTAGGTGGTTGCTAGGGTGTTCTGGATGGTTGCTAGGGTGTTGCTAGGCAGTTGCTAGGGTGTTCTGGGTGGTTGCTAGGTGGTTGCTAGGGTGTTTTGGGTGGTTGCTAGGCGGTTGCTAGGCGGTTCTGGGTGGTTGCTAGGCGGTTGCTAGGGTATTCTGGGTGGTTGCTAGGGTGTTGCTAGGCAGTTGCTAGGGTGTTCCAGGTGGTTGCTAGGGTGTTGCTAGGCGGTTGCTAGGGTATTCTGGGTGGTTGTTAGGGTGTTGCTAGGTGGTTGCTAGGGTGTTCTGGGTGGTTGCTAGGGTGTTGCTAGGTAGTTGCTAGGGTGTTGCTAGGTTGTTGCTAGGGTGTTCTGGATGGTTGCTAGGGTGTTGCTAGGCAGTTGCTAGGGTGTTCTGGGTGGTTGCTAGGTGGTTGCTAGGGTGTTTTGGGTGGTTGCTAGGCGGTTGTTAGGCGGTTGCTAGGCGGTTGCTAGGGTGTTGCTAGGGTGTTCTGGGTGGTTGCTAGGGTGTTAATAGTTAGTTGCTAGGGTGCTCTGGGTGGTTGCTAGGTGGTTGCTAGGGTGTTGCTAAGGTGTTCTGGATTGTTGCTAGGGTGTTGCTAGGCGGTTGCTAGGGTGTTGGTAGGTGGTTGCTAGGGTGTTGGTAGGCGGTTGCTAGGGTATTATGGGTGGTTGCTGGGGTGTTGCTAGGCAGTTGCTAGGGTGTTCTGAGTGGTTGCTAGGGTGTTGCTAGGTGGTTGCTAGGGTGTTCTGGATGGTTGTTATGGTGTTGCTAGGGTGTTCTGGGTGGTTGCTATGGTGTTGATAGGCGGTTGCTAGGGTGTTCTGGGTGGTTGCTAGGCGGTTGCTAGTCGGTTGCTAGGGTGTTCTGGGTGGTTGCTAGGCAGTTGCTAGGTGGTTGCTAGGGTATTCTGGGTGGTTGCTATGGTGTTACTAGATGGTTGGTAGTGTTCACAGATGGTTACTATAGAGTTTTTATAATGTTCATGGCATTATTTAGCACTTAGCTAATCAATATTAGCATGTAGCTATTCACTGCTAGCATGTGTAGCATGAAGCAAGTCCTGTTTGCTAGAATGAGTAAAAAGATCCAACCCCCACCTCTATACGATGTTTTGATGCAGAGATATAGGTCTTGCAAAACGGTTGCTAGGGTACTCTGTTTGGTTGCTAGGGAGTGGCTTGGCAGTTGCCAATCATGAAGCTTCAAAGTCAATGTGAATGCATAAACCAACCCCCATCTCTTTACGATGTATTGATGCAGAGATATAGGTCTTGAAAAATGGTTGCTAGGGTACTCTGTTTGGTTGCTAGGGAGTGGCTTGGCAGCTGCCAATCATGAATGTCCAAAGGGTGCTTGTCAGTATGAATGATATAAACCAACTCCCATGCCTGTATGACATCCAGAATGGAAGATATCCCTCTTTGGATTTTGGTTGCTAAGGTGCTTGACATTGGTTGCTAGGGCGTGACCAGTAAGTGTAGAGGTGATTCAGGATTGGCTGTTTGCTGGCCCGAGTCAAACGAGCCCACCCTCATGTTTCTATGACACTTATATCCTGAGATATCCCTTTCATCTTTTTTAATGGAAGTCTATGGGAGTTGTTGCTAAGGTGTGCTAAATGGTTGCTAGGGCGTGGCTTAATAGCTTCACAATGATCCTGAGAGACTGATTGGCCGTCTGAGTAAAATGAGCCCGCCCCCTTGATTTTGTATTGAACATAGCTCTGGATCACAGTGTCATAGAGATGACACTGTGATCCAGAGCTATGTTCAATACAAAATCCCTATGCCCACGGTTGCTAGGGTGCTGTAATTGGTTGCTATGGTGTGGCTATGAAGATTTTAGGCCATTACTTATTAGCTTCTTGATTAAATAAATCCTCCTAGGGAGAGAGAGAGGTCTGCCCCACAGCAGGGCAGTCAGGCCCTTTTGTGTCTGTGAGAAAGTGACAGTTGGGATTTGAATTGACTAGGGAGAGAGAGAGAGAAATTTTGATAGATCCCCATTGGAAAGACGATGGGACTTTTTTGGCCGGTTTATCGTCCGCTGTGCGAACATCGTACACCCGATCTCTTAGAAAAGTCATAGCACACCTCTCCTAAATGAGCCGGTCGATTTGACGCCTCACCCATGGGTCTGTGACAAAAGCTGCGGGAGGAGTAGCGTGCCAAAAAGTGTCCAGAATAAAAAGAATAATAATAAGTATGGAGGATAACAATAGTGTTGCTTTGCAAGCACCACTAACTAGAATGTACATTTCCAGAAGAAAATGTGAAGTGGTGCTTGCAGTGGCAAAACTCACCACCCGGTTGCTAGGGTGTTCTGGGTGGTTGCTAGGGTGTTGCTAGGTGGTTGCTAGGGTGTTCTGGGTGGTTGCTAGGGTGTGACTAAGTGGTTGCTAGGGTGTTGCTAGTCGGTTGCACAGGTGTCCTGGGTGGTTGCTAAGGTGTTTCTAGGTGGTTGCTAGGGTGTTCTGGGTGGTTGCTATGGTGTTGCTAGGCAGTTGCTAGGGTGTTATAGGTGGTTGCTAGGGTGTTGCTAGGTGGTTGCTAGGGTGTTCTGGATAGTTGCTAGGTGGTTGCTAGGGTGTTCTGGGCTGTTGCTATGGTGTTGCTAGGCGGTTGCTAGGGTTTTCCGGGTGGTTGCTAGGGTGTTGCTAGGGTGTTCTGGGTGGTTGCTAGGGTGTTGCTAGGCAGTTGCTAATGTGTTCTAGGTGGTTGCTAGGGTGTTGCTAGGTGGTTGCTAGGGTGTTCTGGATAGTTGCTAGGGTGTTGCTAGGTGGTTGCTAGGGTGTTCTGGGTGGTTGCTATGGTGTTGCTAGGCGGTTGCTAGGGTGTTCTGGGTGGTTGCTAGGCGGATGCTAGGGTGTTCTAGGTGGTTGCTAGGGTGTTGCTAGGTGGTTGCTAGGGTGTTCTGGGTGGTTGCTATGGTGTTGCTAGGTGGTTACTATGGTATTCTGGGTGGTTGCTATGGTGTTAGTAGGTGATTGTTAGTGTTCACATATGGTTACAATAGAGTTTTTATAATGTTCATGGCATGAATTAGCACTTAGCTAATCAATATTAGCATGTAGCTATTCACTGCTAGCATGTGTAGCATGTAGCAAGTCCTGTTTGCTAGCATGAGTAAAAAGATACAACCCCCATTTCTATCCAATGTTTTGATGCAGAGATATAGGTCTTGCAAAACGGTTGCTAGGGTAATCTGTTTGGTTGCTAGGGAGTGGCTTGGCAGCTGCCAATCATGAAGCTCCAAAGTCAATGTGAATGTATAAACCAACCCCCATCTCTATACGATGTTTTGATGCAGAGTAATAGGTCTTGCAAAATGGTTGCTAGGGTACTCTGTTTGGTTGCTAGGGAGTGGCTTGGCAGCTGCCAATCATGAATCTCCAAAGGCTGCTTGTCAGTATGAATGATATATACCAACTCCCATGCCTGTATGACATTCAGAATGGAAGATATCCCTCTTTGGATTTTGGTTGCTAAGGTGCTTGACAATGGTTGCTAGGGCGTGACCAGTAAGTGTAGAGGTGATTCAGGATTGGCTGTTTGCTGGCCCGAGTCAAACGAGCCCACCCTCATCTTTCTATGACACTTATATCCTGAGTTATCACTTTCATCTTTTTTAATGGAAGTCTATGGGAGTTGTTGCTAAGGTGTGCTAAATGGTTGCTAGGGCGTGGCTTAATAGCTTCACAATGATCCTGAGAGACTGATTGGTCGTCTGAGTAAAATGAGCCCGCCCCCTTGTCTCTACGACACTGTGATCCAGAGCTATGTTCAATACAAAATCCCTATGCAATTTACCATAGTAGGAAAAACACATGCATTTGATGGGACGTCCTTCACCATAGTAAGTCAATGGGGCAACTTTGGGCCCCTCCTGCACCCCAGGGGTGCAACTTTTACCCCATTGTGAGGTATATTCTTACAGAGCCTGTCAGCCTCTTCAAATGTGGTAAATTACACATTTCTGCGACATCCTCGTTTTGAGCTACGATTCGTCAAAGTTTGACGCAATGTTAAGTCTATGGGATTTTTCGGGCGGTTTTTCGCCCCTGGGGCGAACATCGTACCCCCGATCTCTTAGAAAAGTCATAGCACACCATTCCCGAATAAGCCGCACGTATTGACACCTCATTCATGGGTCTGTGACAAAAACTGTGGGAGGAGTAGCGCGTCAAAAAGTGACCAGAACAATAAGAATAATAAGTATGGAGGATAACAATAGTGTTGCTTTGCAAGCACCACTAACTAGAATGTACATTTCCAGAAGAAAATGTGAAGTGGTGCTTGCAGTGGCAAAACTCACCACCCGGTTGCTAGGGTGTTCTGGGTGGTTGCTAGGGTGCTGCTAGGTGGTTGCTAGGGTGTTGCTAGGAGGTTGCTAGGGTGTTGCTAGGCGGTTGCTAGGGTATTCTGGGTGGTTGCTATGGTGTTGCTAGGTGGTTGCTAGGGTGTTCTGGGGGTTGCTAGGGTGTTGCTAGGCAGTTGCTAGGGTGTTCTGGGTGGTTGCTATGGTGTTGCTAGGCGGTTGCTAGGGTGTTTTGGGTGGTTGCTAGGCAGTTGCTATGATGTTCTGGGTGATTGCTAGGCGGTTGCTAGGTGGTTGCTAGGGTGTTCTGGGTGGTTGCTAGGCGGTTGCTAGGGTGTTCTGGATGGTTGCTAGGGTGTTACTAGGCAGTTGCTAGGGTGTTCTGGGTGGTTGCTATGGTGTTGCTAGGTGGTTGCTAGGGTGTTCTGGGTGATTGCTAGGCGGTTGCTAGGTGGTTGCTAGGGTGTTTCTAGGATGTTCTGGGTGGTTGCTAGGGTGTTGCTAGGGTGTTGTTAGGTGGTTGCTAGGTGGTTGTTAGGGTGTTCTGAGTGGTTGCTAGGTGGTTGCTATGGTGTAATGGGTGGTTGCTAGGTGGTTGCTTGGGTGTTGCTAGGTGGTTGCTAGGGTGTTCTGAGTGGTTGCTAGGGTGTTGCTAGGCGGTTGCTATGGTGTTCTGGGTGGTTGCTAGGGTGTTGCTAGGTGGTTGCTAGGGTGTTCTGGATGGTTGCTAGGGTGTTGCTAGGCAGTTGCTAGGGTGCTCTGGGTGGTTGCTATGGTGTCGCCAGGTGGTTGCTAGGGTGTTCTTGATGGTTGCTAGGGTGTTGCTAGGGTGTTCTGGGTGGTTGCTTGGGTGTTACTAGGTGGTTGGTAGTGTTCACAGATGGTTACTATAGAGTTTTTATAATGTTCATGTCATGATTTAGCACTTAGCTAATCAATATTAGCATGTAGCTGTTCACTGCTAGCATGTGTAGCATGTAGCAAGTCCTGTTTGCTATCATGAGTAAAAAGATCCAACCCCCATCTCCATACGATGTTTTAATGCAGAGATGTAGGTCTTGCAAAACGGTTGCTAGGGTAATCTGTTCGGTTGCTAGGGAGTGGCTTGGCAGCTGCCAATCATGAAGCTCCAAAGTCAGTGTGAATGTATAAACCAACCCCCATCTCTTTACGATGTTTTGATGCAGAGATATAGGTCTTGAAAAATGGTTGCTAGGGTACTCTGTTTGGTTGCTAGGGAGTGGCTTGGCAGCTGCCAATCATGAAACACCAAAGGCTGCTTGTCAGTGTGAATGATATAAACCAACTCCCATGCCTGTATGACATTCAGAATGGAAGATATCCCTCTTTGGATTTTGGTTGCTAAGGTGCTTGAAAATGGTTGCTAGGGCGTGACCAGTAAGTGTAGAGGTGATTCAGGATTCTCTGTTTGCTGGCCCGAGTCAAACGAGCCCACCCTCATGTTTCTATGACACTTATATCCTGAGATATCCCTTTCATCTTTTTTAATGGAAGTCTATGGGAGTTGTTGCTAAGGTGTGCTAAATGGTTGCTAGGGCGTGGCTTAATAGCTTCACAATGATCCTGAGAGACTGATTGGTCGTCTGAGTAAAATGAGCCCGCCTCTTTGTCTCTACGACACTGTGATCCAGAGCTATGTTCAATACAAAATCCCTATGCAATTTACCATAGTAGGAAAAACACATGCATTTGATGGGACGACCTTCACCATAGTAAGTCAATGGGGCAACTTTGGGCCCCTCCTGCACCCCAGGGGTGCAACTTTTACCCCATTGTGAGGTATATTCTTAAAGAGCCTGCCAGCTTCTTCAAATGTGGCAAATTACACGTTTTTCCGAAATCGTTGTTCGGAGCTATGACTTGTCAAAGTTTGTCGCAATGTTAAGTCTATGGGATTTTTTGGAAATTCGTTCGCCCCTGGGGCGAACACCGTACCCCCGATCTCTTATAAAAGTGATATGACAATTCTCCTCAATAGGTCGCACGATTTGATGCCTCATTTATGTGTCTGTGACAAAAACTGTGGACGTAGGAGTGCTCCAAAATTTTTCCTGGAATAGTATAATGCTATACTAGAAATTTTGAATGGGAAAAAATTTTGGGGAGCTCCTGCCCCCCAGGGGTGCAACTTTTACCCCATTGTGAGGTATTTTCTTAAAGAGCCTGTCAGCCTCTTCAAATGTGGTAAATCGCAGGTTTCTGCGAAATCCTCGCTCGGAGCTATGAGTCGCCAAAATTTGTCGTAATGTTAAGTCAATGGGATTTTTTGGGCCGTTTTTCGCCCCTGGGGCGACCATCGTACCCCCGATTGCTTAGAAAAGTCATAGCACACCATTCCCGAACAGGCCGCACGTTTTGAGACCTCATTCATGGGTCTGTGACAAAAACTGCGGGAGGAGTAGCGTGCCGAAAAAGTGTCCGGAAGAAGAATAAGAATAACTAGAATGTACATTTCCAGAAGAAAATGTGAAGTGGTGCTTGCAGTGGCAAAACTCACCACCCGGTTGCTAGAGTGTGGCACATGATTGCATACCTGCGGCCTCGTGCCTATTGCCCACGGTTGCTAGGGTGCTGTAAATGGTTGCTATGGTGTGGCTATGAAGATTTTAGGCCATTATTCATTGGCAGCTTGATTAAATAAATCCTCCTAGGGAGAGAGAGATGTCTGCCTGACAGCAGGGCTGTCAGGCCCTTTTGTGTCTGTGAGAAAGTGACAGTTGGGATTTGAATTTTTGAAAATTCCCCAATGTTTAGTCAAAATCGCTGATACTTGGCCTCGAACAAACCTCCCTAGAGACAAAACTATAGGTTGTATCAGTGAAATGACCTGACCGTGAGCGAGACAAGGCCTTTGTGAACGCTGTGATATATTTTTTGTGTGGATAGAGTTGAAAAAAGGGACCACTTTGACAAGTTAAAAAACTGGTCCGTAATGCTCTGATTACTAAAGTTTGACCTGAATTTATAATTGCTGCCAATGGAGTTTTGTCTGTCACTCCTGTCGTTTGGAAGGACACAGAGAAAAAACTATAAATCCGAGGGATTTACTAAACACACGAGAGGAACCACAACAAAAATACCTACGTTTTAAGTATAATTTCATGGCCAAAGAGTGAAGATTGTGGCCAGGCCAGCGAGTTAAAAATTATTTTTTAGCATTAGTTTTCAAGCTGGCTCACTCTAGCTTATGACATCACGTGCTCTAGCTCTGAACAGTCTCTCTCATTCACTCCCATTATAATTTCAGAAACTGCTTGAAAATCATCGTGCGACTAAAGTAGAGATTGTGAAAAAAGTATAATAGACATAAAAAAAAGTTCAATACAACTTTAATAGCTTACAAATTTCTCAACATTTTAAAGTTTTAATGGCTGAAATAGCTGTCAAAATAGGGCTGCTAGGCCCTTTTGTGTCTGTGAGAAAATGACAGTTGGGATTTGAATTTTTGAATAGAAGTCAATGGGCCTTTTTTTGGCCTCTTTTTCGTCCGCTGTGCGAACATCGTACACCCGATCTCTTAGAAAAGTCATAGCACACCTCTCCTAAATGAGCCGGTCGATTTGACACCACACCCGTGGGTCTGTGACGAAAGCTGCGGGAGGAGTAGCGCGCCGAAGAAGTGTCCGGAATAATAAGAATAAGAATAATAAGTATGGAGGATAACAATAGTGTTGCTTTGCAAGCACCACTAACTAGAATGTACATTTCCAGAAGAAAATGTGAAGTGGTGCTTGCAGTGGCAAAACTCACCACCCGGTTGCTAGGGTGTTGCTAGGCGGTTGCTAGGGTGTTCTGGGTGGTTGCTATGGTGTTGCTATGCGGTTGCTAGGGTATTATGGGTGGTTGCTAAGGTGCTCTGAGTGGTTGCTAGGGTGTTGCTAGGTGGTTGCTAAGGTGTTCTATGTGGTTGCTAGGGTGTTGCTAGTCAGTTGCTAGGGTGTTCTTGGTGGTTGCTAGGGTGTTGCTAGGTGGTTGCTAGGGTGTTCTGGGTGGTTGCTAGGATGTTGCTAGGTGGTTGCTAGGGTGTTGCTAGGGTGTTTCTAGGTGGTTGCTAGGGTGTTGCTAGGGTGTTGCTAGGTGGTTGCTAGGGTGTTGCTAGGCGGTTGCTAGGCGGTTACAAGGGTGTTCTGGCTGGTTGCTATGGTGTTTCTAGGTGGTTGCTAGGGTATTCTGGGTGGTTGCTATGGTATTCTGGGTGGTTGTTATGGTGTTACTAGGTGGTTGGTAGTGTTCACAGATGGTTACTATAGAGTTTTTATAATGTTCATGGCATGATTTAGCACTTAGCTAATCAATATTAGCATATAGCTATTCACTGCTAGCATGTGTAGCATGTAGCAAGTCCTGTTTGCTAGCATGAGTAAAAAGATCCAACCCCCATCTCTATACGATGTTTTGATGCAGAGATATAGGTATTGCAAAATGGTTGCTAGGGTACTCTGTTTGGTTGCTAGGGAGTGGCTTGGCATCTGCCAATCATGAGGCTCCAAAGTCAATGTGAATGTATAAACAAACCCCCATCTCTATACGATGTTTTGATGCAGAGATATAGGTCTTGAAAATGGTTGCTAGGGTACTCTGTTTGGTTGCTAGGGAGTGGCTTGGCAGCTGCCAATCATGAATATCCAAAGGCTGCTTGTCAGTATGAATGATATAAACCAACTCCCATTCCTGTATGACATTCAGAATGGAAGATATCCCTCTTTGGATTTTGGTTGCTAAGGTGCTTGACAATGGTTGCTAGGGCGTGACCAGTAAGTGTAGAGGTGATTCAGGATTGGCTGTTTGCTGGCCCGAGTCAAACGAGCCCACCCTCATGTTTCTATGACACTTATATCCTGAGATATCCCTTTGATCTTTTTTAATGGAAGTCTATGGGAGTTGTTGCTAAGGTGTGCTAAATGGTTGCTAGGGCATGGCTTAATAGCTTCACAATGATCCTGAGAGACTGATTGGTCGTCTGAGTAAAATGAGCCCGCCCCTTTGTCTCTACGACACTGTGATCCAGAGCTATGTCCAATACAAAATCCCTATGCAATTTACCATAGTAGGAAAAACACATGCATTTGATGGGACGTCCTTCACCATAGTAAGTCAATGGGGGAAACTTTGGGCCGCTCCTGCCCCCCAGGGGTGCAACTTTTACCCCATTGTGAGGTATATTCTTACAGAGCCTGCCAGCCTCTTCAAATGTGGCAAATCACAAGTTTTTCCGAAATCGTTGTTCGGAGCTATGAGTCGTCAAAGTTTGTCGCAATGTTAAGTCTATGGGATTTTTTGGAAATTCGTTCGCCCCTGGGGCGAACACCGTACCCCCGATCTCTTATAAAAGTGACATGACAATTCTCCTCAATAGGCCGCACGATTTGATGCCTCATTTATGTGTCTGTGACAAAAACTGTGGACGTAGGAGTGCTCCAAAATTTTTCCTGGAATAGTATAATGCTATACTAGAAATTTTGAATGGGAAAAAATTTTGGGGAGCTCCTGCCCCCCAGGGGTGCAACTTTTACCCCATTGTGAGGTATTTTCTTAAAGAGCCTGTCAGCCTCTTCAAATGTGGTAAATCGCAGGTTTCTGCGAAATCCTCGCTCGGAGCTATGAGTCGCCAAAATTTGTCGTAATGTTAAGTCTATGGGATTTTTTGGGCCGTTTTTCGCCCCTGGGGCGACCATCGTACCCCCGATTGCTTAGAAAAGTCATAGCACACCATTCCCGAACAGGCCGCACGTTTTGAGACCTCATTCATGGGTCTGTGACAAAAACTGCGGGAGGAGTAGCGTGCCGAAAAAGTGTCCGGAAGAAGAATAAGAATAACTAGAATGTACATTTCCAGAAGAAAATGTGAAGTGGTGCTTGCAGTGGCAAAACTCACCACCCGGTTGCTAGGGTGTTCTGGGTGGTTGCTAGGCTGTTGCTAGGCCATTGCTAGGGTGTTCTGGGTTGTTGCTAGGGTGTTTGTAAGCGGTTGCTAGGGTGTTGCTAGGTGGTTGCTAGGGTGTTCTGGGTGGTTGCTAGGATGTTGCTAGGTCGTTGCTAGGGTGTTGCTAGGTCGTTGCTAGGGTGTTCGGGGTGGTTGCTAAGGTGTTGCTAGGTGGTAGCTAGGGTGTTCTGGGTGATTGCTATGGTGTTGCTAGGCAGTTGCTAGGGTGTTATAGGTGGTTGCTAGGGTGTTGCTAGGTGGTTGCTAGGGTTTTCTGGATAGTTGCGAGGGTGTTGCTAGGTGGTTGCTAGGGTGTTCTGGGCTGTTGCTAGGCGGTTGCTAGGGTGTTCCGGGTGGTTGCTATGGTGTTGCTAGGGTGTTCTGGGTGGTTGTTTGGGTGTTGCTAGGCAGTTGCTAGGGTGTTCTAGGTGGTTGCTAGGGTGTTGCTAGGTGGTTGCTAGGGTGTTCTGGATAGTTGCTAGGGTGTTGCTAGGTGGTTGCTAGGGTGTTCTGGGTGGTTGCTATGGTGTTGCTAGGCGGTTGCTAGGGTGTTCTGGGTGGTTGCTATGGTGTTGCTATGTGGTTGCTAGGGTGTTCTGGGTGGTTGCTAGGGTGATACTAAGTGGTTGCTAGGGTGTTGCTAGTCGGTTGCTAGGGTGTTCGGGGTGGTTGCTAAGGTGTTGCTAGGTGGTTGCTAGGGTGTTCTGGGTGATTGCTATGGTGTTGCTAGGCAGTTGCTAGGGTGTTATAGGTGGTTGCTATGGTGTTGCTAGGCGGTTGCTAGGGTGTTCTGGGTGGTTGCTATGGTGTTGCTATGTGGTTGCTAGGCGGTTGCTAGGCGGTTGCTAGGGTGTTCTGGGTGGTTGCTAGGCAGTTGCTAGGCAGTTGCTAGGGTGTTCTGGCTGGTTGCTATGGTGTTGCTAGGTGGTTGCTAGGGTATTCTGGGTGGTTGCTATGGTATTCTGGGTGGTTGCTATGGTGTTCCTAGGTGGTTGGTAGTGTTCACAGATGGTTACTATAGAGTTTTTATAATGTTCATGGCATGATTTAGCACTTAGCTAATCACTATTAGCATGTAGCTATTCACTGCTAGCATGTGTAGCATGTAGCAAGTCCTGTTTGCTAGAATGAGTAAAAAGATCCAACCCCCATCTCTATACGATGTTTTGATGCAGAGATATAGGTCTTGCAAAACGGTTGCTAGGGTAATCTGTTTGGTTGCTAGGGAGTGGCTTGGCAGCTGCCAATCATGAAGCTCCAAAGTCAATGTGAATGTATAAACCAACCCCTATCTCTATACGATGTTTTGATGCAGAGATATAGGTCTTGCAAAATGGTTGCTAGGGTACTCTGTTTGGTTGTTAGGGAGTGGCTTGGCTGCTGCCAATCATGAAACACCAAAGGTTGCTTGTCAGTATGAATGATATAAACCAACTCCCATGCCTGTATGACATTCAGAATGGAAGATATCCCTCTTTGGATTTGGTTGCTAAGGTGCTTGACAATGGTTGCTAGGGCATGACCAGTAAGTTTTGAGGTGATTCGGGATTGGCTGTTTGCTGGCCCGAGTCAAACGAGCCCACCCTCATGTTTCTATGACACTTCTACCCGGAGATATCCCTTTGATCTCTTTCAATGGAAGTCTATGGGACTTGTTGCTAAGGTGCTCTAAATGGTTGCTAGGGTGTGGCTTAATAGCTTCACAATGATCCTGATAGACTGATTGGTCGTCTGAGTAAAATGAGCCTGCCCCTTGTCTCTATGACACTGTGATCCAGAGCTATGTTCAATACAAAATCCCTATGCAATTTACCATAGTAGGAAAAACACATGAATTTGATGGGACGTCCTTCACCATAGTAAGTCAATGGGGCAACTTTGGGCCCCTCCTGCACCCCAGGGGTGCAACTTTTACCCCATTGTGAGGTATGTTCTTACAGAGCCTGCCAGCCTCTTCAAATGTGGTGACCCACACGTTTCTGCGAATTCCTCACTCTGAGGTACGAGTGGTCAAAGTTCATCGCAATGTTAAGTCAATGGGATTTTTCGGCCGGTTTTTCGCCCCTGGGGCGAACATCGTACACCCGATCCCTTAGAAAAGTCATAGCACACCTCTCCTAAATGAGCCGATCGATTTGACGCCTCATCCATGGGTCTGTGACAAAAGCTGCGGGAGGAGTAGCGTGCCAAAAAGCGGCGGAAGTATAAGAAGAATAAGAATAATAAGTATGGAGGATAACAATAGTGTTGCTTTGCAAGCACCACTAATAAACCAATGGGGGTCAATGGGGAACATTTGGGCAGCTCCTGCCCCCCAGGGGTGCAACTTTTACCCCCTTCTGAGGTATGTTCTTACAGAGCCTGTCAGCCTCTTCAAACGTGGTAAATCGCAGGCTTCTGTGAATTCCGAGCTCAGAGCTATGACTCGTCAAAGTTTGTCGCAATGTTAAGTCTATGGGATTTTTTGGAAATTCGTTCGCCCCTGGGGCGTACATCGTACCCCCGATCACTTAGAAAAGTCATAGCACACCATTCCCGAATAATCCGCACGTTTTGAGACCTCATTCATGGGTCTGTGACAAAAACTGCGGGAGGAGTAGCGCGTCAAACTTTTTGGCCGACTCAAAAAACACAATAGTAATAGTGTTGCTTTGCAAGCACCACTAACTAGAATGTACATTTCCAGAAGAAAATGTGAAGTGGTGCTTGCAGTGGCAAAACTCACCACCCGGTTGCTAGGGTGTTTTGGGTGGTTGCTAGGGTGTTGCTAGGTGGTTGCTAGGGTGTTCTGGGTGGTTGCTAGGGTGTTACTAAGCGGTTGCTAGGGTGTTGCTAGTCGGTTGCTAGGGTGTTCGGGGTGGTTGCTAAGGTGTTGCTAGGTGGTTGCTAGGGTGTTCTGGGTGGTTGCTATGGTGTTGCTAGGCAGTTGCTAGGGTGTTATAGGTGGTTGCTAGGGTGTTGCTAGGTGGTTGCTAGGGTGTTCTGGATGGTTGCTAGGGTGTTGCTAGGTGGTTGCTAGGGTGTTCTGGGCTGTTGCTATGGTGTTGCTAGGCGGTTGCTAGGGTGTTCCGGGTGGTTGCTAGGGTGTTGCTAGGGTGTTCTGGGTGGTTGCTAGGGTGTTGCTAGGCAGTTGCTAGGGTGTTCAAGGTGGTTGCTAGGGTGTTGCTAGGTGGTTGCTAGGGTGTTCTGGATAGTTGCTAGGGTGTTGCTAGGTGGTTGCTAGGGTGTTCTGGGTGGTTGCTATGGTGTTGCTAGGCGGTTGCTAGGGTATTCTGGGTGGTTGCTATGGTATTCTGGGTGGTTGCTATGGTGTTACTAGGTGGTTGTTAGTGTTCACAGATGGTTACTATAGAGTTTTTATAATGTTCATGGCATGATTTAGCACTTAGCTAATCAATATTAGCATGTAGCTATTCACTGCTAGCATGTGTAGCATGTAGCAAGTCCTGTTTGCTAGCATGAGTAAAAAGATACAACCCCCATTTCTATCCGATGTTCTGATGCAGAGATATAGGTATTGCAAAACGGTTGCTAGGGTAATCTGTTTGGTTGCTAGGGAGTGGCTTGGCAGCTGCCAATCATGAAGCTCCAAAATCAATGTGAATGTATAAACCAACCCCCATCTCTATACGATGTTTTGATGCAGAGTTATAGGTCTTGCAAAACGGTTGCTAGGGTACTCTGTTTGGTTGCTAGGGAGTGGCTTGTCAGCTGCCTATCATGAAGCTCCAAAGTCAATGTGAATGCATAAATCAACCCCCATCTCTATACGAGGTTTTGATGCAGAGATATAGGTCTTACAAAATGGTTGCTAGGGTACTCTGTTTGGTTGCTAGGGAGTGGCTTGGCAGCTGCCAATCATGAAGCAGCAAAGGCTGCTTGTCAGTATGAATGATATAAACCAACTCCCATGCCTGTATGACATTCAGAATGGAAGATTTCCCTCTTTGGATTTTGGTTGCTAAGGTGCTTGAAAATGGTTGCTAGGGCGTGACCAGTAAGTGTAGAGGTGATTCAGGATTCTCTGTTTGCTGGCCCAAGTCAAACGAGCCCACCCTCATGTTTCTATGACACTTATATCCTGAGATATCCCTTTGATCTTTTTTAATGGAAGTCTATGGGAGTTGTTGCTAAGGTGTGCTAAATGGTTGCTAGGGCGTGGCTTAATAGCTTCACAATGATCCTGAGAGACTGATTGGTCGTCTGAGTAAAATGAGCCCGCCTCTTTGTCTCTACGACACTGTGATCCAGAGCTATGTTCAATACAAAATCCCTATGCAATTTACCATAGTAGGAAAAACACATGCATTTGATGGGACATCCTTCACCATAGTAAGTCAATGGGGGAAACTTTGGGCCCCTCCTGCCCCCCAGGGGTGCAACTTTTTCCCCATTGTGAGGTATATTCTTAAAGAGCCTGCCAGCTTCTTCAAATGTGGCAAATTACACGTTTTTCCGAAATCGTTGTTCGGAGCTATGACTTGTCAAAGTTTGTCGCAATGTTAAGTCTATGGGATTTTTTGGAAATTCGTTCGCCCCTGGGGCGAACACCGTACCCCCGATCTCTTATAAAAGTGATATGACAATTCTCCTCAATAGGCCGCACGATTCGATGCCTCATTTATGTGTCTGTGACAAAAACTGTGGACGTAGGAGTGCTCCAAACTTTTTCCTGGAATAGTATAATACTATACTAGAAATTTTTAGTGAAAAAAAGCTCCTGCCCCCCAGGGGTGCAACTTTTACCCCATTGTGAGGTATTTTCTTAAAGAGCCTGTCAGCCAGTTCAAATGTGGTAAATCGCAGCTTTCTGCGAAATCCTCGCTCAGAGCTATGGCTCGTCAAGTTTTTTCGCCATGTTAAGTCAATGGGCCTTTTTTTGGCCTCTTTTTCGTCCGCTGTGCGAACATCGTACCCCCGATCGCTTAGAAAAGTCATAGCACACCATTCCCGAATAATCCACACGTTTTGACACCTCACCCATGGGTCTGTGACAAAAACTGCGGGAGGAGTAGCGCGTCAAAAAGTGACCAGAACAATAAGAATAAGAACCAGAAGAAAATGTGAAGTGGTGCTTGCAGTGGCAAAACTCACCACCCGGTTGCTAGGGTGTTCTGGGTGGTTGCTAGGGTGCTGCTAGGTGGTTGCTAGGGTGTTCTGTGTGGTTGCTAGGGTGGTTGCTAGGGTGTTGCTAGGTGGTTGCTAGGGTGTTGCTAGGAAGTTGCTAGGGTGTTCTGGATGGTTGCTAGGCGGTTGCTAGGGTGTCTAGGTGGTTGCTAGGGTGTTGCTAGGTGGTTGCTAGGGTGTTGCTAAGCGGTTGCTAGGGTATTCTGGGTGGTTGCTAGGGTGTTGCTAGGTGGTTGCTAGGGTGTTCTGGGTGGTTGCTAGGGTGTTGCCAGGCAGTTGCTAGGGTGTTCTGGGTGGTTGCTAGGGTGTTGCTAGGTGGTTGCTAGGGTGTTCTGGATGGTTGCTAGGGTGTTGCTAGGCAGTTGCTAGGGTGTTCTGGGTGGTTGCTATGGTGTTGCTAGGCGGTTGCTAGGGTGTACTGGGTGGTTGCTAGGGTGTTCTGGGTGGTTGCTATGGGTTTCTGGGTGGTTGCTAAGTGGTTGCTATGGTGTACTGGGTGGTTGCTAGGTTGTTTCTGGGGTGTTGCTAGGTGGTTGCTAGGGTGTTCTGAGTGGTTGCTAGGGTGTTGCTAGGCAGTTGCTAAGGTGTTCTGGGTGGTTGCTAGTCGGTTGCTATGCGGTTGCTAGGGTGTTCTGGGTGGTTGCTAGGCGGTTGCTAGGCGGTTTCTAGGGTGTTCTGGGTGGTTGCTAGGCAGTTGTTAGGCGGTTGCTAGGGTGTTGTGGGTGGTTGCTTGGCAGTTGCTAGGGTGTTCTGTCTGGTTTCTATGGTGTTGCTAAGTGGTTGCTAGGGTATTCTGGGTGGTTGCTATGGTGTTACTAGGTGGTTGGTAGTGTTCACAGATGGTTACTATAGAGTTTTTATAATGTTCTTGGCATGATTTAACACTTAGCTAATCAATATTAGCATGTAGCTATTCACTGCTAGCATGTGTAGCATATAGCAAGTCCTGTTTGCTAGCATGAGTAAAAAGATCCAACCCCTATCTCTATACGATGTTTTGATGCAGAGATATAGGTCTTGCAAAACGGTTGCTAGGGTACTCTGTTTGGTTGCTAGGGAGTGGCTTGTCAGCTGCCTATCATGAAGCTCCAAAGTCAATGTGAATGCATAAATCAACCCCCATCTCTATACGAGGTTTTGATGCAGAGATATAGGTCTTACAAAATGGTTGCTAGGGTACTCTGTTTGGTTGCTAGGGAGTGGCTTGGCAGCTGCCAATCATGAAGCACCAAAGGCTGCTTGTCAGTATGAATGATATAAACCAACTCCCATGCCTGTATGACATTCAGAATGGAAGATTTCCCTCTTTGGATTTTGGTTGCTAAGGTGCTCGATAATGGTTGCTAGGGCGTTGCCAGTAAGTGTTGAGGTGATTCAGGATTGGCTGTTTGCTGGCCCGAGTCAAACGAGCCCACCCTTATGTTTCTATGACACTTATATCCTGAGATATCCCTTTCATCTTTTTTAACGGAAGTCTATGGGAGTTGTTGCTAAGGTGTTCTAAATGGTTGCTAGGGCGTGGCTTAATAGCTTCACAATGATCCTGAGAGACTGATTGGTCGTCTGAGTAAAATGAGCCCGCCCCCTTGTCTCTATGACACTGTGATCCAGAGTTATGTTCAATACAAAATCCCTATGCAATTTACCATAGTAGGAAAAACACATGCATTTGATGGGACGTCCTTCACCATAGTAAGTCAATGGGGAAACTTTGGGGGCCTCCTGCCCCCCAGGGGTGCAACTTTTACCCCATTGTGAGGTATGTTCTTACAGAGCCTGTCAGCCTCTTCAAATGTGGTAAATCGCAGGTTTCTGCGAAATCCTCGCTCTGAGTTACGAGTGGTCAAAGTTCATCGCAATGTTAAGTCAATGGGATTTTTCGGCCGCTTTTTCGCCCCTGGGGCGAACATCGTACCCCCGATCCCTTATAAAAGTCATAGCACACCTCTCCTAAATGAACCGGTCGATTTGACGCCTCACCCATGGGTCAGTGACAAAAGCTGCGGGAGGAGTAGCGCGCCAAAAAGCGGCGGAAGTTTAAGAAAAAAAAAAAAAAATAAGTATGGAGGATAACAATAGTGTTGCTTTGCAAGCACCACTAACTAGAATGTACATTTCCAGAAGAAAATGTGAAGTGGTGCTTGCAGTGGCAAAACTCACCACCCGGTTGCTAGGGTGTTCTGGGTGGTTGCTAGGGTGCTGCTAGGTGGTTGCTAGGGTGTTCTGTGTGGTTGCTAGGGTGGTTGCTAGGGTGTTGCTAGGTGGTTGCTAGGGTGTTGCTAGGGTGTTGCTAGGCAGTTGCTAGGGTGTTCTGGATGGTTGCTAGGCGGTTGCTAGGGTGTCTAGGTGGTTGCTAGGGTGTTGCTAGGTGGTTGCTAGGGTGTTTCTAGGCGGTTGCTAGGGTATTCTGGGTGGTTGCTAGGGTGTTGCTAAGTGGTTGCTAGGGTGTTCTGGGTGGTTGCTAGGGTGTTGCTAGGCAGTTGCTAGGGTGTTCTGGGTGGTTGCTAGGGTGTTGCTAGGTGGTTGCTAGGGTGTTCTGGATTGTTGCTAAGGTGTTGCTAGGCAGTTGCTAGGGTGTTCTGGATGGTTGCTAGGCGGTTGCTAGGGTGTCTAGGTGGTTGCTAGGGTGTTGCTAGGTGGTTGCTAGGGTGTTGCTAGGCGGTTGCTAGGGTATTCTGGGTGGTTGCTAGGGTTTTGCAAGGTAGTTGCTAGGGTGTTCTGGGTGGTTGCTAGGGTGTTGCTAGGCAGTTGCTAGGGTGTTCTGGGTGGTTGCTAGGGTGTTGCTAGGTGGTTGCTAGGGTGTTCTGGATGGTTGCTAAGGTGTTGCTAGGCAGTTGCTAGGGTGTACTGGGTGGTTGCTAGGGTGTTCTGGGTGGTTGCTATGGGTTTCTGGGTGGTTGCTAAGTGGTTGCTATGGTGTACTGGGTGGTTGCTAGGTTCTTTCTGGGGTGTTGCTAGGTGGTTGCTAGGGTGTTCTGAGTGGTTGCTAGGGTGTTGCTAGGCAGTTGCTAAGGTGTTCTGGGTGGTTGCTAGTCGGTTGCTATGCGGTTGCTAGGGTGTTCTGGGTGGTTGCTAGGCGGTTGCTAGGCGGTTTCTAGGGTGTTCTGGATGGTTGCTAGGCAGTTGTTAGGCGGTTGCTAGGGTGTTGTGGGTGGTTGCTAGGCAGTTGCTAGGGTGTTCTGTCTGGTTTCTATGGTGTTGCTAGGTGGTTGCTAGGGTATTCTGGGTGGTTGCTATGGTGTTACTAGGATGTTGGTAGTGTTCACAGATGGTTACTATAGAGTTTTTATAATGTTCATGGCATGATTTAACACTTAGTTAATCAATATTAGCATGTAGCTATTCACTGCTAGCATGTGTAGCATGTAGCAAGTCCTGTTTGCTAGCATGAGTAAAAAGATCCAACCCCCATCTCTATACGATGTTTTGATGCAGAGATATAGGTCTTGCAAAACGGTTGCTAGGGTACTCTGTTTGGTTGCTAGGGAGTGGCTTGTCAGCTGCCTATCATGAAGCTCCAAAGTCAATGTGAATGCATAAATCAACCCCTATCTCTATACGAGGTTTTGATGCAGAGATATAGGTCTTACAAAATGGTTGCTAGGGTACTCTGTTTGGTTGCTAGGGAGTGGCTTGGCAGCTGCCAATCATGAAGCACCAAAGGCTGCTTGTCAGTATGAATGATATAAACCAACTCCCATGCCTGTATGACATTCAGAATGGAAGATTTCCCTCTTTGGATTTTGGTTGCTAAGGTGCTCGATAATGGTTGCTAGGGCGTTGCCAGTAAGTGTTGAGGTGATTCAGGATTGGCTGTTTGCTGGCCCGAGTCAAACGAGCCCACCCTTATGTTTCTATGACACTTATATCCTGAGATATCCCTTTCATCTTTTTTAATGGAAGTCTATGGGAGTTGTTGCTAAGGTGTTCTAAATGGTTGCTAGGGCGTGGCTTAATAGCTTCACAATGATCCTGAGAGACTGATTGGTCGTCTGAGTAAAATGAGCCCGCCCCCTTGTCTCTATGACACTGTGATCCAGAGTTATGTTCAATACAAAATCCCTATGCAATTTACCATAGTAGGAAAAACACATGCATTTGATGGGACGACCTTCACCATAGTAAGTCAATGGGGCAACTTTGGGCCCCTCCTGCACCCCAGGGGTGCAACTTTTACCCCATTGTGAGGTATGTTCTTACAGAGCCTGCCAGCCTCTTCAAATGTGGTAAATTATAGATTTCTGCGACATCCTCGTTTTGAGCTACGATCCGTCAAAGTTTGACGCAATGTTAAGTCTATGGGATTTTTTTCGGCCGTTTTTCGCCCCTGGGGCGAACATCGTACACCCGATCCCTTAGAAAAGTCATAGCACACCTCTCCTAAATGAGCCGGTCGATTTGACGCCTCACCCATGGGTCTGTGACAAAAACTGCGGGAGGAGTAGCGAACCAAAAAGTGGCCAGAAGTATAAAAAGAATAACTAGATTAAAAAGTTCGTCGAGACAAACTTTAAGTTGGCTTGTGAAAGTTTGTTACAGAAAGTTTGAAGTAGTTTGAAGATTAAATTAGTCTAAAGTTTAAATTAAATAAAGTTTAACTTAGTTTAAAGTAGTTTCAAGTTTAAAGTAGTTTAAAGTAATTTAGATAGATAGATAGATAGATAGATAGATAGATAGATAGATAGATAGATAGATAGATAGATAGATAGATAGATAGATAGATAGATAGATAGATAGATAGATAGATAGATAGATAGATAGATAGATAGATAGATAGATAGATAGATAGATAGATTATTAGAAAGAAAGAAAGAAAGAAAGAAAGAAAGAAAGAAAGAAAGAAAGAAAGAAAGAAAGAAAGAAAGAAAGAAAGAAGAAAGAAAGAAAGAAAGAAAGAAAGAAAGGATTAGTTAGAAAGAAAGAAATAAAGAAATAAAGAAAGAAAGAAAGAAAGGATTACTGAGAGAGAAAGAAAGAAAGGATTAGTTAGAAATAAGGAAAAAAGAGAGAAAGAAAGAAAGAAAGAACGAACGAAAGAAAGAAAGAAAGAAAGAAAGAAAGAAAGAAAGAAAGAAAGAAAGAAAGAAAGAAAGAAAGAAAGAAAGAAAGAAAGAAAGAAAGAAAGATGGATTAGGTAGAAAGAAAGAAAGAAAGAAAGAAAGAAAGAAAGAAAGAAAGAAAGAAAGAAAGAAAGAAAGAAAGAAAGAAAGAAAGAAAGAAAGAAAGAAAGAAAGAAAGATGGATTAGGTAGAAAGAAAGAAAGAAAGAAAGAAAGAAAGAAAGAAAGAAAGAAAGAAAGAAAGAAAGAAAGAAAGAAAGAAAGAAAGAAAGAAAGAAAGAAAGAAAGAAAGATTGAAAAAGAAAGAAAGAAAGATGGATTTGAAAGAAAGAAAGAAAGAAAGAAAGAAAGAAAGAAAGAAAGAAAGGATTAGTGAGAGAGAAAGAAAGAAAGAAAGAAAGAAAGAAAGAAAGAAAGAAAGAAAGAAAGAAAGAAAGAAAGAAAGAAAGAAAGAAAGAAAGATTAGGTAGAAAGAAAGAAAGAAAGAAAGAAAGAAAGAAAGAAAGAAAGAAAGAAAGAAAGAAAGAAAGAAAGATTAGGTAGAAAGAAAGAAAGAAAGAAAGAAAGAAAGAAAGAAAGATGATAGATAGATAGATAGATAGATAGATAGATAGATAGATAGATAGATAGATAGATAGATAGATAGATAGATAGATAGATGAAAGAAAGAAAGAAAGAAAGAAAGAAAGAAAGAAAGAAAGAAAGAAAGAAAGAAAGAAAGAAAGAAAGAAAGAAAGAAAGAAAGAAAGAAAGAAAGAAAGAAAGAAAGAAAGAAAGAAAGAAAGAAAGATGGATTAAAGAAAGAAAGAAAGAAAGAAAGAAAGAAAGAAAGAAAGAAAGAAAGAAAGAAAGAAAGAAAGAAAGAAAGAGAGATGGATTAAGGTAGAAAGAAAGAAAGAAAGAAGAAAGAAAGAAAGAAAGAAAGAAAGAAAGAAAGAAAGAAAGAAAGAAAGAAAGAAAGAAAGAAAGAAAGAAAGACAGATATATATATATATATATATATATATATATATATATATATATATATATATATATATATATATATATATATATATATATATATATATAGTTAGAAAGAAAGAATGAAAGATAGATTAATTAAAAAGAGAGATAGTATAGCTAGAAAGATAGATAGATTATTTAGAAATAAAGAAAGAAAGAAAGAAAGAAAGAAAGAAAGAAAGAAAGAGTATTTAAAAAGAAAGATAGATTAGATAGATAGGGTGCTGTAACTGGTTGCTATGGTGACTGTGTGAAAGTGACAGTTGGGATTTGAATTTTTGAAAATTCCCCAGCTTTCCTATGTAGACAGAGGCCAAAATCGCTGATACTAGGCCTCGAACAAACCATCCTAGAGACAAAACTATAGGTTGAATTGGCGAAATGACCTGACCGTGAGCGAGACAAGGCCTTTGTGAACGATGTGATGTATTTTTTGTGTGGATAGAGTTGAAAAAAGGGACCACTTTGGCAAGTTAAAAAAGTGGTTCGTAATGCTCTGATCACAAAAGTTTGACCTGAATTTATAATTGCTGCCAATGGAGGAATTTCTGTCACTCTTGTCCTTTGGAAGGACACAGAGAAAAAACTATAAGTCCCAGGGATTTAATAAACACACGAGAGGAACCACAACAAAAATACCTACGTTTTAAGTATAATTTTATGCCAGAGGAGTGAAAATTGTGGCCAGGCCAGCGATTTAAAAATTATTTTTTAGCATTAGTTTTCAAGCTGTCTCACTCTAGCTTATGACATCACGTGCTCTAGCTCTGAACAGTCTCTCTCATTGACTCCCATTATAATTTCAGAAACGGCTTGAAAAACATCGTGAGACTAAAGTAGAGATTGTGAAAAAAGTATAATAGATATAAAAAAAGTTGAATACAACTTTAATAGCTTACAAATTTCTCAACATTTTAAAGTTTTAATGGCTCAAATAGCTGTCAAAATAGGGCTGTCAGGCCCTTTTGTGTCTGTGTGAAAGTGACAGTTGGGATTTGAATTTTTGAACATTCCACAATGTTAAGTCAATGGGAGTTTTTTCCGACTTTGATCGTCATTTTTGGGAGAACCGTAAGTCCGATCAGTCTGAAAAGATATAGCACACTAAGTCAGAACAGTTTGAGTGTCCGTGCCGAGTTTGGAGTATGTGGAGTTAAAACTCTAGGAGGAGTTAGAGTCAGAAAATTTTCCGCTCAGAAAAAGAATAATAATAATAAGTTTAAATAGGATTTCAGTAAGTTGGCTCTCACAAGCCAACTTAATAATAAGTATGGAGGATAACAATAGTGTTGCTTTGCAAGCACCACTAATAAACCATTGGGGTCAATGGGGAAAATTCGGGCAGCTCCTGTCCCCCAGGGGTGAAACTTTTACCCCATTGTGATGTATTTTCTTAAAGAGCCTGTCAGCCTCTTCAAATGTGGTAAATCGCAGGCTTCTGTGAAATTCTCGCTCGGAGCTATGACTCGTCAAAGTTTGTCGCAATGTTAAGTCTATGGGATTTTTTGGAAATTCGTTCGCCCCTGGGGCGAACACCGTACCCCCGATCACTTAGAAAAGTCATAGCACACCATTCCCGAATAATCCGCACGTTTTTAGACCTCATTCATGGGTCTGTGACAAAAACTGCGGGAGGAGTAGCGTGCCGAAATTTTTGGCCGACTCACCAAACACAATAGTAATAGTGTTGCTTTGCAAGCACCACTAATAATAAGTATGGAGGATAACAATAGTGTTGCTTTGCAAGCACCACTAATAATAAGTATGGAGGATAACAATAGTGTTGCTTTGCAAGCACCACTAATAAGTATGGAGGATAACAATAGTGTTGCTTTGCAAGCACCACTAACTAGAGTGTGGTACAGAATTCTATACAAGCCAACAACCATGCCTGTGCGATATTCTGGTGCTGAGATATGGCGTATTCATGTGTTTGTAGGGTTGCTAGGGTACCCTATGTGGTTGCTATGTTGTGATTATACAATGTATTAGATGATATTTAAAGACTAGTCGACAGCCTAAGTAAAAAAAAGGCAAACTCCATGTTTCTTCTATTTTCTGGAGCTGAGATATGGCTTGATTATGTTGTTTTATGGTTGCTAGGCTGCCCTAAGTGGTTGCTAGGGCACGAATATGAAGTTATTATGTCAAAATTTGTTGGCGGCATGATAGGCCGAGTCAAAAGAGCCCAACCCCAAGTCTCTGTGACCTTCTGGTGAAAAGATATGTTCTCACAAACTTTCTGCCAATGTTAAGTCTATGGGAATTTTTTCATTCGATTTATCGCCCGGCAGGCGAACATCGTACAACCGATCACTTAGAAAAGTCATAGCACACCTCTCCTCAATAAACCGGTCGATTTGACACCTCATTCAAGGGTCTATGACAAAAAATGCGGGAGGAGTAGCGTGCCAAAGTTTTGTCTAGGAGAATAGTAATCACAACACTAGAATGTACATTTCCAGAAGAAAATGTGAAGTGGTGCTTGCAGTGGCAAAACTCACCACCCGGTTGCTAGAGTGTGGCACATGTTTGCATACGAGACACCAAACACGTCTGTACAATGTTTTTGTGATGAGATATGGCTTATTCGTGTTTTCAGGTGGTTACTAGGGTACTCAATATGGTTGCTATGGTGTGCTTATACAGTCTTTGAGATAATATTTAAAGACTAGCTGACAGTCTGAGTCAAAAAATGCAAAATCCATGTTTCTTCTATTTTCTGGAACTGAAATATGGCCTGAATATGTTGTTTTATGGTTGCTAGGCTGCCCTAAGTGGTTGCTAGGGTGTGAATATGAAGTTGTTATGTCACTACTTGTTGGCTGCATGACAGGCCAAGTCAAAAGAGCCCAACCCCAAGTCTCTATGACCTTCTGACCAAAAGATATGATCTCACAAATTTTGTGCCAATGTTAAGTCTATGGGACTTTTTTTGGCCGATTTATCGCCCGCCAGACAAACATCGTACAACCGATCGCTTAGAAAAGTCATAGCACACCTCTCCTCAATTAACCGGTCGATTTGACACCCCATTCAAGGGTCTATGACAAAAAATGCGGGAGGAGTAGTGTGCCAAAGTTTTGTCCAGGAGAATAGTAATCACAACACTAGAATGTACATTTCCAGAAGAAAATGTGAAGTGGTGCTTGCAGTGGCAAAACTCACCACCCGGTTGCTAGAGTGTGGTACATATTGCATATGAGCCAACAACCATGTCTGTACGATATTTTGGTGCTGAGCTATGGCTTATTCATGTGTTTGTTTGGTTACTAGGGTACTCTATATGGTTGCTATGGTGTGATTATACAGTTTATGATATTATATTTAAAGACTAGTTGACAGTCTAAGTCAAAAAAGTCAAAATCCATGTTTTCTCTGTTTTCTGGAGCTGAGAAATGGCTTGACTATGTTGTTTTATGGTTGCTAGGCTGCCCTAACTGGTTGCTAGGGGCTAAATGTGAAGTTATTATGTCACTACTTATTGGCTGCTTGACAGGCCGAATCAAAAAAGCCCAACCCCTAGTCTCTTTGACCTTCTGGTCAAAAGATATGATATAACAAATTTTGTGCCAATGTTAAGTCTATGGGAATTTTTTCGTCTTATTTATCGCCCGCCAGACGAACATCGTACACCAGATCTCTTAGAAAAGTCATAGCACACCTCTCCTCAATGAGCCGGTCGATTTGACACCTCATTCGTGGGTCTACGACAAAAAATGCGAGAGGAGTAGCATGCCAAAGTTTTGTCTAGGAGAATAGTATTCACAACACTAGAATGTACATTTCCAGAAGAAAATGTGAAGTGGTGCTTGCAGTGGCAAAACTCACCACCCGGTTGCTAGAGTGTGGTACATATTGCATATGAGCCAACAACCATGTCTGTACGATATTTTGGTGCTGAGCTATGGCTTATTCATGTGTTTGTTTGGTTACTAGGGTACTCTATATGGTTGCTATGGTGTGATTATACAGTTTATGATATTATATTTAAAGACTAGTTGACAGTCTAAGTCAAAAAAGTCAAAATCCATGTTTTCTCTGTTTTCTGGAGCTGAGAAATGGCTTGAATATGTTGTTTTATGGTTGCTAGGCTGCCCTAACTGGTTGCTAGGGGCTAAATGTGAAGTTATTATGTCACTACTTATTGGCTGCTTGACAGGCCGAATCAAAAAAGCCCAACCCCTAGTCTCTTTGACCTTCTGGTCAAAAGATATGATATAACAAATTTTGTGCCAATGTTAAGTCTATGGGAATTTTTTCGTCTTATTTATCGCCCGCCAGACGAACATCGTACACCAGATCTCTTAGAAAAGTCATAGCACACCTCTCCTCAATGAGCCGGTCGATTTGACACCTCATTCGTGGGTCTACGACAAAAAATGCGAGAGGAGTAGCATGCCAAAGTTTTGTCTAGGAGAATAGTATTCACAACACTAGAATGTACATTTCCAGAAGAAAATGTGAAGTGGTGCTTGCAGTGGCAAAACTCACCACCCGGTTGCTAGGGTGTTCTGGGTGGTTGCTACGGTGTTCTGGGTGGTTGCTAGGCGTTTGTTAGGGTATTCTTGGTGGTTGCTATGGTGTTGCTATGCGGCTGCTATGGTATTATGGGTGGGTGCTAAGGTACTCTGAGTGGTTGCTAAGGTGTTGCTAGGTGGTTGCTAAGGTGTTCTCTGTGGTTGCTATGGTGTTGCTACGCGGTTACTAGGGTGTTCTTGGTGGTTGCTAGGTGGTTGCTAGGGTGTTGCTAGGTGGTTGCTAGGGTGTTCTGGGTGGTTGCTTGGTGGTTGCTAGAGTGTTGCTAGGGTGTTGCTAGGTTGTTCTGGGTGGTTGCTAGGGTGTTGCTAGGTGGTTGCCAGGGTGTTGCTAAGGTGTTCTGGATGGTTTGTAGGGTGTTGCTAGGCGGTTGCTAGGGTGTCTAGGTGGTTGCTAGGTTGTTGCTAGGTGGTTGCTAGGGTGTTGGTAGGCGGTTGTTAGGGTGTTGTTAGGCGGTTGCTAGGGTATTCTGGGTGGTTGCTAGGGTGTTGCTAGGCAGTTGCTATGGTGTTCTGGGTGGTTGCTAGGGTGTTGCTAGGTGGTTGCTAGGGTGTTCTGGATGGTTGCTATGGTGTTGCTAGGCCGTTACTATGATGTTCTGGGTGGTTGCTATGGTGTTGCTAGGCGGTTGCTAGGGTGTTATGGGTGGTTTCTAGGCGGTTGCTAGGCAGTTGCTAGGGTGTTATGGGTGGTTTCTAGGCGGTTGCTAGGCGGTTGCTAGGGTGTTGCTAGGTGGTTGCTAGGGTGTTGCTAGGGTGTTATGGGTGGTTGCTAGGGTGTTGCTAGGCAGTTGCTATGGTGTTCTGGGTGGTTGCTAGGGTGTTGCTAGGTGGTTGCTAGGGTGTTCTGGATGGTTGCTATGGTGTTGCTAGGCCGTTACTATGATGTTCTGGGTGGTTGCTATGGTGTTGCTAGGCGGTTGCTAGGGTGTTATGGGTGGTTTCTAGGCGGTTGCTAGGCGGTTGCTAGGGTGTTATGGGTGGTTTCTAGGCGGTTGCTAGGGTGTTGCTAGGTGGTTGCTAGGGTGTTGCTAGGGTGTTATGGGTGGTTGCTAGGGTGTTGCTAGGCGGTTGCTAGGGTGTTCTGAGTGGTTGCTAGGCGGTTGCTAGGCGGTTGCTAGGGTGTTCTGGCTGGTTGCTATGGTGTTCTGTGTGGTTGCTAGGGTGTTGCTAGGTGGTTGCTAGGGTGTTCTGGGTGGTTGCTAGGGTGTTGCTAGGCAGTTGCTAGGGTGTTCTGGATGGTTGCTAGGGTGTTGCTAGGCAGTTGCTAGGGTGTTCTGGGTGGTTGCTATGGTGTCGCTAGGCGGTTGCTAGGGTGTTCTGGATGGTTGCTAGGGTGTTGCTAGGGTGTTCTGGGTGGTTGCTATTGTGTTGCTAGGTGGTTGGTAGTTTTCACAGATGGTTACCATAGAGTTTTTATAATGTTCACGGCATGATTTAGCACTTAGCTAATCAATATTAGCATGTAGCTATTCACTGCTAGCATGTGTAGCATGTAGCAAGTCCTGTTTGCTAGCATGATTAAAAAGATCCAACCCCCATCTGTTTATGATGTTTTGATGCAGAGATATAGGTCTTGCAAAACGGTTGCTAGGGTAATCTGTTTGGTTGCTAGGGAGTGGCTTGGCAGTTGCCAATCATGAAGCTTCAAAGTCAATGTGAATGCATAAACCAACCCCCATCTCGTTACGATGTTTTGATGCAGAGATATACGTCTTGAAAAATGGTTGCTAGGGTACTCTGTTTGGTTGCTAGGGAGTGGCTTGGTAGCTGCCAATTATGAAATTCCAAAGGCTGCTTGTCAGTATGAATGATATAAACCAACTCCCATGCCTGTATGACATTCAGAATGGAAGATATCCCTCTTTGGATTTTGGTTGCTAAGGTGCTTGATAATGGTTGCTAGGGCGTTGCCAGTAAGTGTTGAGGTGATTCAGGATTGGCTGTTTGCTGGCCCAAGTCAAACGAGCCCACCCTTATATTTCTATGACACTTATACCCTGAGATATCCCTTTGATCTTTTTTAATGGAAGTCTATGGGAGTTGTTGCTAAGGTGTGCTAAATGGTTGCTAGGGCGTGGCTTAATAGCTTAACAATGATCCTGAGAGACTGATTGGTCGTCTGAGTAAAATGAGCCTGCCCCCTTGTCTCTACGACACTGTGATCCAGAGCTTTGTTCAATACAAAATCCCTATGCAATTTACCATAGTAGGAAAAACACATGCATTTGATGGGACGTCCTTCACCATAGTAAGTCAATGGGGCAACTTTGGGCCCCTCCTGCACCCCAGGGGTGCAACTTTTACCCCATTGTGAGGTATATTCTTACAGAGCCTGTCAGCCTCTTCAAATGTGGTAAATTACACATTTCTGCGACATCCTCGTTTTGAGCTACGATTCGTCAAAGTTTGACGCAATGTTAAGTCTATGGGATTTTTCGGGCGGTTTTTCGCCCCTGGGGCGAACATCGTACCCCCGATCTCTTAGAAAAGTCATAGCACACCATTCCCGAATAAGCCGCACGTTTTGACACCTCATTCATGGGTCTGTGACAAAAAATGCGGGAGGAGTAGCGCGCCGAAATTTGTACGGAATAATAAGAAGAAGAATAATAAGTATGGAGGATAACAATAGTGTTGCTTTGCAAGCACCACTAACTAGAATGTACATTTCCAGAAGAAAATGTGAAGTGGTGCTTGCAGTGGCAAAACTCACCACCCGGTTGCTAGAGTGTGGCACATGATTGCATACGAGACACCAAACACGTCTGTACAATGTTTTTGTGATGAGATATGGCTTTTTCAGCTGAGATATGGCTTATTCATGTGTTCAGGTGGTTACTAGGGTACTCTATATGGTTGCTATGGTGTGCTTATACAATGCATGAGAGATTTAAAGACTAGTTGACAGTTTAAGTCAAACAAGGCAAAATCCATGTTTCTTCTATTTTCTGGAGCTGAGATATGGCTTGAACATGTTGTTTTATGGGTGCTAGGCTGCCCTAAGTGGTTGCTAGGGCGTGAATATGAAGTTATTGTGTCACTACTTGTTGGCTGCATGATAGGCCGATTCAAAAGAGCTCAACCCCAAGTCTCTATGACCTTCTGGTCAAAAGATATGATCCCACAAAGTTTTTGCCAATGTTAAGTCTATGGGACTTTTTTACCCAACGTTTTGCCCCTGGGGCGAACACCATACCCCCGATCACTACGAAAAGTCACAGTACACCTCTCCTCAATGAGCCGGTCGATTTGACACCTCAATCAGGGGTCTGTGATGTCGGCGTGTATTTTTTAACAGATATAAACAGTTTTAATGGAGTTTTTTTAGAGTTATTTAGTAGGGCACGAGGCCTGCGGCCTCGTGCCTATTGCCCACGGTTGCTAGGGTGCTGTAACTGGTTGCTATGGTGTGGCTATGAAGATTTTAGGCCATTATTCATTGGCTGCTTGATTAAATAAATCCTCCTAGGGAGAGAGAGATGCCTGCCTGACAGCAGGGCTGTCAGGCCCTTTTGTGTCTGTGAGAAAGTGACAGTTGGGATTTGAATTTTTGAAAATTCCCCAATGTTTAGTCAAAATCGCTGATACTTGGCCTCGAACAAACCTCCCTAGAGACAAAACTATAGGTTGTATCAGTGAAATGACCTGACCGTGAGCGAGACAAGGCCTTTGTGAACGCTGTGATGTATTTTTTGTGTGGATAGAGTTGAAAAAAGGGACCACTTTGACAAGTTAAAAAACTGGTCCGTAATGCTCTGATTACTAAAGTTTGACCTGAATTTATAATTGCTGCCAATGGAGGTTTGTCTGTCACTCCTGTCGTTTGGAAGGACACAGAGAAAAAACTATAAATCCGAGGAATTTACTAAACACACGAGAGGAACCACAACAAAAATACCTACGTTTTAAGTATAATTTCATGGCCAAAGAGTGAAGATTGTGGCCAGGCCAGCGAGTTAAAAATTATTTTTTAGCATTAGTTTTCAAGCTGTCTCACTCTAGCTTATGACATCACGTGCTCTAGCTCTGAACAGTCTCTCTCATTCACTCCCATTATAATTTCAGAAACGGCTTGAAAAACATAGTGAGACTAAAGTAGAGATTGTGAAAAAAGTATAATAGATATAAAAAAAAGTTCAATACAACTTTAATAGCTTACAAATTTCTCAACATTTTAAAGTTTTAATGGCTGAAATAGCTGTCAAAATAGGGCTGCTAGGCCCTTTTGTGTCTGTGAGAAAATGACAGTTGGGATTTGAATTTTTGAATGGAAGTCAATGGGCCTTTTTTTGGCCTCTTTTTCGTCCGCTGTGCGAACATCGTACACCCGATCTCTTAGAAAAGTCATAGCACACCTCTCCTAAATGAGCCGGTCGATTTGACACCACACCCGTGGGTCTGTGACGAAAGCTGCGGGAGGAGTAGCGCGCCGAAGAAGTGTCCGGAATAATAAGAATAAGAACTAGAATGTACATTTCCAGAAGAAAATGTGAAGTGGTGCTTGCAGTGGCAAAACTCACCACCCGGTTGCTAGGGTGTTCTGGGTGGTTGCAAGGGTGCTGTTAGGTGGTTGCTAGGGTGTTCTGAGTGGTGATAGGGTGGTTGCTAGGGTGTTGCTAGGTGGTTGCTAGGGTGTTGCTAGGCAGTTGCTAAGGTGTTCTGGATGGTTGTTAGGGTGTTGCTAGGCGGTTGCTAGGGTGTCTAGGTTGTTGCTAGGGTGTTGCTAGGAGGTTGCTAGGGTGTTGCTAGGCGGTTGCTAGGGTATTCTGGGTGGTTGCTATGCTGTTGCTAGGTGGTTGCTAGGGTGTTCTGGGTGGTTGCTAGGGTGTTGCTAGGCAATTGCTAGGGTGTTCTGGGTGGTTGCTATGGTGTTGCTAGGCGGTTGCTAGGGTGTTTTGGGTGGTTGCTAGGCGGTTGCTATGGTGTTCTGGGTGATTGCTAGGCGGTTGCTAGGTGGTTGCTAGGGTGTTCTGGGTGGTTGCTAGGCGGTTGCTAGGGTGTTCTGGATGGTTGCTAGGGTGTTGCTAGGCGGTTGCTAGGGTATTCTGGGTGGTTGCTATGGTGTTGCTAGGTGGTTGCTAGGGTGTTCTGGGTGGTTGCTAGGGTGTTGCTAGGCAGTTGCTAGGGTGTTCTGGGTGGTTGCTATGGTGTTGCTAGGCGGTTGCTAGGGTGTTTTGGGTGGTTGCTAGGCGGTTGCTATGGTGTTCTGGGTGAATGCTAGGCGGTTGCTAGGTGGTTGCTAGGGTGTTCTGGGTGGTTGCTAGGCGGTTGCTAGGGTGTTCTGGATGGTTGGTAGGGTGTTACTAGGCAGTTGCTAGGGTGTTCTGGGTGGTTGCTATGGTGTTGCTAGGTGGTTGCTAGGGTGTTTTGGGTGGTTGCTAGGCAGTTGCTATGGTGTTCTAAATGATTGCTAGGCGGTTTCTAGGTGGTTGCTAGGGTGTTCTGGGTGGTTGCTAGGTGGTTGCTAGGGTGTTCTGGATGGTTGCTAGGGTGTTACTAGGCAGTTGCTAGGGTGTTCTGGGTGGTTGCTATGGTGTTGCTAGGTGGTTGCTAGGGTGTTTTTGGTGGTTGCTAGGCGGTTGCTATGGTGTTCTGGGTGGTTGCTAGGCGGTTGCTATGTGGTTGCTAGGGTGTTCTGGGTGATTGTTAGGCGGTTGCTAGGGTGTTCTGGATGGTTGTTATGGTGTTACTAAGTGGTTGCTAGGCTATTCTGGGTGGTTGCCAGGTGTTACTAGGTGGTTGGTAGTGTTCACAGATGGTTAATATAGAGTTTTTATAATGTTCATGGCATGATTTAGCACTTAGCTAATCAATATTAGCATGTAGCTATTCACTGCTAGCATGTGTAGCATGTAGCAAGTCCTGTTTGCTAGCATGAGTAAAAAGATCCAACCCCCATTTCTATCCGATGTTTTGATGCAGAGATATAGGTCTTGCAAAACGGTTGCTAGGGTACTGTGTTTGGTTGCTAGGGAGTGGCTTGGCAGTTGCCAATCATGAAGCTTCAAAGTCAATGTGAATGCATAAACAAACCCCCATCTCTTTACAATGTTTTGATGCAGAGATATACGTCTTGAAAATTGGTTGCTAGGGTAATCTGTTTGGTTGCTAGGGAGTGGCTTGGCAGCTGCCAATCATGAAGCTCCAAAGTCAATGTGAATGTATAAACCAACCCCCATCTCTATACGATGTTTTAATGCAGAGTTATAGGTCTTGCAAAATGGTTGCTAGGGTACTCTGTTTGGTTGCTAGGGAGTGGCTTGGCAGCTGCCAATCGTGAAACAGCAAAGGCTGCTTGTCAGTATGAATGATATAAACCAACCCCCGTGCCTGTATGACATTCAGAATGGATGATATCTCTCTTTGGATTTTGGTTGCTAAGGTGCTTGACAATGGTTGCTAGGGCGTGACCAGTAAGTGTTGAGGTGATTCAGGATTGGCTGTTTGCTGGCCCGAGTCAAACGAGACCACCCTCGTGTTTCTATGACACTTATATCCGGAGAAATCGCTTTGATCTATTTCAATAGAAGTCTATGGGACTTGTTGCTAAGGTGCTCTATATGGTTGCTAGGGCGTGGCTTAATAGCTTCACAATGATCCTGAGAGGCTGATTGGTCGTCTGAGTAAAATGAGCCCACCCCCTTGTCTCTATGACACTGTGATCCAGAGCTATGTTCAATACAAAATCCCTATGCAATTTACCATAGTAGGAAAAACACATGCATTTGATGGGACAACCTTCACCATAGTAAGTCAATGGGGCAACTTTGGGGGCCTCTTGCCCCCCAGGGGTGCAACTTTTACCCCATTGTGTGGTATGTTCTTACAGAGCCTATCAGCCTCTTCAAATGTGGCAAATCACACGTTTGTCCGAAATCCTCGTTTGGAGCTATGAGTCGTCAAAGTTTTTCGCAATGTTAAGTCTATGGGATTTTTTTCGGCCGTTTTTCGCCCCTGGGGCGAACATCGTACCCCCGATCCCTTAGAAAAGTCATAGCACACCTCTCCTAAATGAGCCGGTCGATTTGACACCTCATTCATGGGTCTGTGACAAAAGCTGCGGGAGGAGTAGCGTGCCAAAAAACGCACGGAAGTTGAAAAAAAAAAAAAAAAATAATAAGTATGGAGGATAACAATAGTGTTGCTTTGCAAGCACCACTAACTAGAATGTACATTTCCAGAAGAAAATGTGAAGTGGTGCTTGCAGTGGCAAAACTCACCACCCGGTTGCTAGAGTGTGGTACATTATTGCATATGAGGCAACAAACACGACTGTACGATGTTCTGATGCTGAGATATAGCTGTTGCAAAATGGTTGCTAGGGTACTCTGTTTGGTTGGTAGGGAGTGGCTCGGCAGCTGCCAATCATGAAACTCCAAAGGCTGCTTGTCAGTATGAATGATATAAACCAACCCCTATCACGTTATGTTGTTCTGATGCTGAGATATAGCTCTTGCAAAATTGTTGCTAGGGAACTCTGTTTGGTTGCTAGGGAATGGCTTTGGAGCTGCCAATGATGAAACTCCAAAGGCTGCTTGTCAGTATGAATGATATAAACCAACCCCCATCTCTATATGATGTTCTGATGCAGAGATGTAGATCTTACAAAATGGTTGCTAGGGTACTCTGTTTGGTTGCTAGGGTGCGGCTTGGAAGCTGCCAATGATGAAATTCCAAAGGCCTCTTGTCACTATGAAAGATATAAACCAACTCCCATTCCTCTGTGACATTCAGAATGGAAGATATGACTCTATGGACTTTGGTTGCTAAGGTTCTCGATAATTGTTGCTAGGGAGGGGCTAGGAAGTGTTGAAGTGATTTGTGATTGGCTGTTTGCTGCCCCGAGTCAAACGAGACCACAATTGTGTGTTTATGCCACTTCTATCCAGTGATATCCTTTTCATTTCTTTCAATGGAAGTCTATGGAAATTGTTGCTAAGGTGCTCTAAATGGTTGCTATGGCGTGGCTTGATGGCTTTACAATTATCCCGAGAGACTGATTGGCTGTCTAAGTAAAATGAGCCCGCCCCTTTGTCTCTACGACACTGTGATCCAGAGCTATGTTCAATACAAAATCCCTATGCAATTTACCATAGTAGGAAAAACACATGCATTTGATGGGACGTCCTTCACCATAGTAAGTCAATGGGGGAAACTTTGGGCAGCTCCTGCCCCCCAGGGGTGCAACTTTTACCCCATTGTGAGGTATGTTCTTACAGAGCCTGCCAGCCTCTTCAAATGTGGCAAATTACACGTTTTTCCGAAATCGTTGTTCGGAGCTATGAGTCGTCAAAGTTTGTCGCAATGTTAAGTCTATGGGATTTTTTGGAAATTCGTTCGCCCCTGGGGCGAACACCGTACCCCCGATCTCTTATAAAAGTGATATGACAATTCTCCTCAATAGGCCGCACGATTTGATGCCTCATTTATGTGTCTGTGACAAAAACTGTGGACGTAGGAGTGCGCCAAACTTTTTCCTGGAATAGTATAATGCTATACTAGAAAATTTGAATGGGAAAAAATTTTGGGGAGCTCCTGCCCCCCAGGGGTGCAACTTTTACCCCATTGTGAGGTATTTTCTTAAAGAGCCTGTCAGCCTCTTCAAATGTGGTAAATCGCAGGTTTCTGCGAAATCCTCGCTCAGAGCTATGAGTCGCCAAAATTTGCCGTAATGTTAAGTCAATGGGATTTTTTGGGCCGTTTTTCGCCCCTGGGGCGACCATCGTACCCCCGATTGCTTAGAAAAGTCATAGCACACCATTCCCGAACAGGCCGCACGTTTTGACAACTCATTCATGGGTCTGTGACAAAAACTGCGGGAGGAGTAGCGTGCCGAAATTTTGTCCGGAAGAATAATAAAAATAACTAGAATATACATTTCCAGAAGAAAATGTGAAGTGGTGCTTGCAGTGGCAAAACTCACCACCCGGTTGCTAGAGTGTGGTACAGAATTCTATACAAGCCAACAACCATGCCTGTGCGATATTCTGGTGCTGAGATATGGTGTATTCATGTGTTTGTAGGGTTGCTAGGGTACCCTATGTGGTTGCTATGTTGTGATTATACAATTTATTAGATGATATTTAAAGACTAGTCGACAGCCTAAGTAAAAAAAAGGCAAACTCCATGTTTCTTCTATTTTCTGGAGCTGAGATATGGCTTGATTTTTTTTATGGTTGCTAGGCTGCCCTAAGTGGTTGCTAGGGCACGAATATGAAGTTATTATGTCAAAATTTGTTGGCGGCATGATAGGCCGAGTCAAAAGAGCCCAACCCCAAGTCTCTGTGACCTTCTGGTGAAAAGATATGTTCTCACAAACTTTCTGCCAATATTAAGTCTATGGGAATTTTTTTGGCCGATTTATCGCCCGCCAGGCGGACATCGTACAACCGATCGCTTAGAAAAGTCATAGCACACCTCTCCTCAATAAACCGGTCGATTTGACACCTCATTCAAGGGTCTATGACAAAAAATGCGGGAGGAGTAGCGTGCCAAAGTTTTGTCTAGGAGAATAGTAATCACAACACTAGAATGTACATTTCCAGAAGAAAATGTGAAGTGGTGCTTGCAGTGGCAAAACTCACCACCCGGTTGCTAGGGTGTTTTGGGTGGTTGCTAGGGTGTTGCTAGGTGGTTGCTAGGGTGTTCTGGGTGGTTGCTAGGGTGTTACTAAGTGGTTGCTAGGGTGTTGCTAGTCGGTTGCTAGGGTGTTCGGGGTGGTTGCTAAGGTGTTGCTAGGTGGTTGCTAGGGTGTTCTGGGTGGTTGCTATGGTGTTGCTAGGCAGTTGCTAGGGTGTTATAGGTGGTTGCTAGGGTGTTGCTAGGTGGTTGCTAGGGTGTTCTGGATAGTTGCTAGGGTGTTGCTAGGTGGTTGCTATGGTGTTCTGGGCTGTTGCTATGGTGTTGCTAGGCGGTTGCTAGGGTGTTCCGGGTGGTTGCTAGGGTGTTGCTAGGGTGTTCTGGGTGGTTGCTAGGGTGTTGCTAGGCAGTTGCTAGGGTGTTCAAGGTGGTTGCTAGGGTGTTCTGGATAGTTGCTAGGGTGTTGCTAGGTGGTTGCTAGGGTGTTCTGGGTGGTTGCTATGGTGTTGCTAGGCGGTTGCTAGGGTATTCTGGGTGGTTGCTATGGTATTCTGGGGGGTTGCTATGGTGTTACTAGGTGGTTGTTAGTGTTCACAGATGGTTACTATAGAGTTTTTAAAATGTTCATGGCATGATTTAGCACTTAGCTAATCAATATTAGCATGTAGCTATTCACTGCTAGCATGTGTAGCATGTAGCAAGTCCTGTTTGCTAGCATGAGTAAAAAGATACAACCCCCATTTCTATCCGATGTTCTGATGCAGAGATATAGGTATTGCAAAACGGTTGCTAGGGTAATCTGTTTGGTTGCTAGGGAGTGGCTTGGCAGCTGCCAATCATGAAGCTCCAAAATCAATGTGAATGTATAAACCAACCCCCATCTCTATACGATGTTTTGATGCAGAGTTATAGGTCTTGCAAAATGGTTGCTAGGGTACTCTGTTTGGTTGCTAGGGAGTGGCTTGGCAGCTGCCAATCGTGAAACAGCAAAGGCTGCTTGTCAGTATGAATGATATAAACCAACCCCCGTGCCTGTATGACATTCAGAATGGAAGATATCCCTCTTTGGATTTTGGTTGCTAAGGTGCTTGACAATGGTTGCTAGGGCGTGACCAGTAAGTGTTGAGGTGATTCAGGATTGGCTGTTTGCTGGCCCGAGTCAAACGAGACCACCCTCGTGTTTCTATGACACTTCTATCCGGAGAAATCGCTTTGATCTATTTCAATAGAAGTCTATGGGACTTGTTGCTAAGGTGCTCTATATGTTGCTAGGGCGTGGCTTAATAGCTTCACAATGATCCTGAGAGACTGATTGGTCGTCTGAGTAAAATGAGCCTACCCCCTTGCCCGCCCCCTTGATTTTGTATTGAACATAGCTCTGGATCACAGTGTCATAGAGATGACACTGTGATCCAGAGCTATGTACAATACAAAATCCCTATGCCCACGGTTGCTAGGGTGCTGTAATTGGTTGCTATGGTGTGGCTATGAAGATTTTAGGCCATTACTTATTGGCTGCTTGATTAAATAAATCCTCCTAGGGAGAGAGAGAGGTCTGCCCCACAGCAGGGCAGTCAGGCCCTTTTGTGTCTGTGAGAAAGTGACAGTTGGGATTTGAATTGACTAGGGAGAGAGAGAGAGAATTTTTGATAGATCCCCATTGGAAAGACGATGGGACTTTTTTGGCCGGTTTATCGTCCGCTGTGCGAACATCGTACACCCGATCTCTTAGAAAAGTCATAGCACACCTCTCCTAAATGAGCCGGTCGATTTGACGCCTCACCCATGGGTCTGTGACAAAAGCTGCGGGAGGAGTAGCGTGCCAAAAAGTGTCCAGAATAAAAAGAATAATAATAAGTATGGAGGATAACAATAGTGTTGCTTTGCAAGCACCACTAACTAGAATGTACATTTCCAGAAGAAAATGTGAAGTGGTGCTTGCAGTGGCAAAACTCACCACCCGGTTGCTAGGGTGTTCTGGGTGGTTGCTAGGGTGTTGCTAGGTGGTTGCTAGGGTGTTTCTAGGGTGTTCTGGGTGGTTGCTAGGGTGTTGCTAGGGTGTTGCTAGGTGGTTGCTAGGGTGTTCTGAGTGGTTGCTAGGTGGTTGCTATGGTGTTATGGGTGGTTGCTAGGTGTTTGCTAGGGTGTTGCTAGGTGGTTGCTAGGGTGTTCTGAGTGGTTGCTAGGGTGTTGCTAAGGTGTTCTGGATGGTTGCTAGGCGGTTGCTAGGCGGTTGCTATGGTGTTCTGGGTGGTTGCTAGGGTGTTGCTAGGTGGTTGCTAGGGTGTTCTGGGTGGTTGCTATGGTCTCGCTAGGCGGTTGCTAGGGTGTTCTGGGTGGTTGCTAGGGTGTTGCTAGGGTGTTCTGGGTGGATGCTATGGTGTTGCTAGGTGGTTTGTAGTGTTCACAGATGGTTACTATAGAGTTTTTATAATGTTCATGGCATGATTTAGCACTTAGCTAATCAATATTAGCATGTAGCTATTCACTGCTAGCATGTGTAGCATGTAGCAAGTCCTGTTTGCTAGCATGAGTTCAAAGATCCAACCCCCATCTCTATACGATGTTTTGATTCAGAGATGTAGGTCTTGCAAAACGGTTGCTAGGGTAATCTGTTTGGTTGCTAGGGAGTGGCTTGGCAGCTGCCAATCATGAAGCTCCAAAGTCAATGTGAATGTATAAACCAACCCCTTTCTCTATACAATGTTTTGATGCAGAGATATAGGTCTCACAAAATGGTTGCTAGGGTACTCTGTTTGGTTACTAGGGAGTGGCTTGGCAGCTGCCAATCATGAAACACCAAAGGCTGCTTGTCAGTATAAATGATATAAACCAACTTCCATGCCTGTATGACATTCAGAATGGAAGATATCCCTCTTTGGATTTTGGTTGCTAAGGTGCTTGACATTGGTTGCTAGGGCGTGACCAGTAAGTGTAGAGGTGATTCAGGATTGGCTGTTTGCTGGCCCGAGTCAAACGAGCCCACCCTCATGTTTCTATGACACTTATATCCTGAGATATCCCTTTCATCTTTTTTAATGGAAGTCTATGGGAGTTGTTGCTAAGGAGTGCTAAATGGTTGCTAGGGCGTGTTTTAATAGCTTCACAATGATCCTGAGAGACTGATTGGCTGTCTGAGTAAAATGAGCCCGCCCCTTTGTCTCTACGACACTGTGATCCAGAGCTATGTTCAATACAAAATCCCTATGCAATTTACCATAGTAGGAAAAACATGCATTTGATGGGACGTCCTTCACCATAGTAAGTCAATGGGGGAAACTTTGGGCAGCTCCTGCCCCCCAGGGGTGCAACTTTTACCCCATTGTGAGGTATATTCTTACAGAGCCTGCCAGCCTCTTCAAATGTGGCAAATCACACGTTTTTCCGAAATCGTTGTTCGGAGCTATGACTCGTCAAAGTTTGTCGCAATGTTAAGTCTATGGGATTTTTTGGAAATTCGTTCGCCCCTGGGGCGAACACCGTACCCCCGATCTCTTAAAAAAGTGATATGACAATTCTCCTTAATAGGCCGCATGATTTGATGCCTCATTTATGTGTCTGTGACAAAAACTGTGGACGTAGGAGTGCGCCAAACTTTTTCCTGGAATAGTATAATGCTATACTAGAAATTTTGAATGGGAAAAATTTTTGGGGAGCTCCTGCCCCCCAGGGGTGCAACTTTTACCCCATTGTGAGGTGTTTTCTTAAAGAGCCTGTCAGCCTCTTCAAATGTGGTAAATCGCAGGTTTCTGCGAAATCCTCGTTTCGAGCTATGACTCGTCAAAGTTTTTCGCAATGTTAAGTCTATGGGATTTTTTTTGGCCGTTTTTCGCCCCTGGGGCGACCATCGTACCCCCGATCGCTTAGAAAAGTCATAGCACACCTCTCCTAAATAAGCCGCTCGATTTGACGCCTCACCCATGGGTCTGTGACAAAAACTGCGGGAGGAGTAGCGTGCCAAAAAACGCACGGAAGTTGAAAAAAAAAAAAAAAAATAATAAACCATTGGGGTCAATGGGGAAAATTCGGGCAGCTCCTGTCCCCCAGGGGTGCAACTTTTACCCCATTGTGATGTATTTTCTTAAAGAGCCTGTCAGCCTCTTCAAATGTGGTAAATCGCAGGCTTCTGTGAAATTCTCTCTCGGAGCTATGACTCGTCAAAGTTTGTCGCAATGTTAAGTCTATGGGATTTTTTGGAAATTCGTTCGCCCCTGGGGCGAACACCGTACCCCCGATCGCTTAGAAAAGTCATAGCACACCATTCCCGAATAATCCGCACGTTTTGAGACCTCATTCATGGGTCTGTGACAAAAACTGCGGGAGGAGTAGCGTGCCGAAATTTTTGGCCGACTCACCAAACACAATAGTAATAGTGTTGCTTTGCAAGCACCACTAATAATAAGTATGGAGGATAACAATAGTGTTGCTTTGCAAGCACCACTAACTAGAATGTACATTTCCAGAAGAAAATGTGAAGTGGTGCTTGCAGTGGCAAAACTCACCACCCGGTTGCTAGGGTGTTCTGGGTGGTTGCTAGGGTGTTGCTGGGTGGTTGCTAGGGTGTTCTGGGTGGTTGCTAGGGTGTTACTAAGTGGTTGCTAGGGTGTTGCTAGTCGGTTGCTAGGGTGTTCGGGGTGGTTGCTAAGGTGTTGCTAGGTGATTGCTAGGGTGTCTGGGTGATTGCTATAGTGTTGCTAGGCAGTTGCTAGGGTGTTATAGGTGGTTGCTAGGGTGTTGCTAGGTGGTTGCTAGGGTGTTCCGGATAGTTGCTAGGGTGTTGCTAGGTGGTTGCTAGGGTGTTCTGGGTGGTTGCTAGGTTGTTGCTAGGTGGTTGCTAGGGTGTTCTGGATAGTTGCTAGGGTGTTGCTAGGTGGTTGCTAGGGTGTTCTGGGCTGTTGCTATGGTGTTGCTAGGTGGTTGCTAGGGTGTTCTGGGTGGTTGCTAGGGTGTTGCTAGGGTTTTCTGGGTGGTTGCTAGGGTGTTGCTAGGCAGTTGCTAGGGTGTTCTAGGTGGTTGCTAGGGTGTTGCTAGGTGGTTGCTAGGGTGTTCTGGATAGTTGCTAGGGTGTTGCTAGGTGGTTGCTTGGGTGTTCTGGGTGGTTGCTATGTTGTTGCTATGCGGTTGCTAGGGTGTTCTGGGTGGTTGCTAGTCGGTTGCTAGGCGGTTGCTAGGGTGTTCTGGGTGGTTGCTAGGCGTATGCTAGGGTGTTCTGGGTGGTTTCTATGGTGTTGCTAGGTGGTTGCTAGGGTATTCTGGGTGGTTGCTATGGTGTTAGTAGGTGGTTGTTAGTGTTCACATATGGTTACTGTAGAGTTTTTATAATGTACATGGCATGATTTAGCACTTAGCTAATCAATATTAGCATGTAGCTATTCACTGCTAGCATGTGTAGCATGTAGCAAGTCCTGTTTGCTAGCATGAGTAAAAAGATACAACCCCCATTTCTATCCGATGTTTTGATGCAGAGATATAGGTCTTGCAAAACGGTTGCTAGGGTAATCTGTTTGGTTGCTAGGGAGTGGCTTGGCAGCTGCCAATCATGAAGCTCCAAAGTCAATGTGAAAGTATAAACCAACCCCCATCTCTATACGATGTTTTGATGCAGAGTTATAGGTCTTGCAAAATGGTTGCTAGGGAACTCTTTTTGGTTGCTAGGGAGTTGCTTGGCAGCTGCCAATCGTGAAACACCAAAGGCTGCTTGTCAGTATGAATGATATAAACCAACCCCCATGCTCGTATGACATTCAGAATGGAAGATATCCCTCTTTGGATTTTGGTTGCTACGGTGCTTGACAATGGTTGCTAGGGCATGACCAGTAAGTGTTGAGGTGATTCAGGATTGGCTGTTTGCTGGCCCGAGTCAAACAAGACCATCCTCGTGTTTCTATGACACTTCTATCCGGAGATATCGCTTTGATCTATTTCAATAGAAGTCTATGGGACTTGTTGCTAAGGTGACCTATATGGTTGCTAGGGCGTGGCTTAATAGCTTCACAATGATCCTGAGAGACTGATTGGTTGTCTGAGTAAAATGAGCCTGCCCTTTTGTCTCTACGACACTGTGATACAGAGCTATGTTCAATACAAAATCCCTATGCAATTTACCATAGTAGGAAAAACACATGCATTTGATGGGACGACCTTCACCATAGTAAGTCAATGGGGAAACTTTGGGCCCCTCCTGCCCCCCAGGGGTGCAACTTTTACCCCATTGTGAGGTATGTTCTTACAGAGCCTGCCAGCCTCTTCAAATGTGGCAAATCACACGTTTGTCCGAAATCCTCGTTTGGAGCTATGAGTCGTCAAAGTTTTTCGCAATGTTAAGTCTATGGGATTTTTTTCGGCCGTTTTTCGCCCCTGGTGCGACCATCGTACCCCCGATCTCTTAGAAAAGTCATAGCACACCATTCCCGAACAGGCCGCACGTTTTGACACCTCATTCATGGGTCTGTGACAAAAACTGCAGGAGGAGTAGCGCGCCGAAAATTGAGCGGAAGAAAAAAAAAAATAATAAGTATGGAGGATAACAATAGTGTTGCTTTGCAAGCACCACTAACTAGAATGTACATTTCCAGAAGAAAATGTGAAGTGGTGCTTGCAGTGGCAAAACTCACCACCCGGTTGCTAGGGTGTTCTGGGTAGTTACTAGGGTGTTGCTAGGTGGTTGCTAGGGTGTTTCTAGGGTGTTCTGGATGGTTGCTAGGGTGTTGCTAGGTGGTTGCTAGGGTGTTGCTAGGGTGTTGCTAGGCGGTTGCTAGGGTATTCTGGGTGGTTGCTAGGGTGTTGCTAGGTGGTTGCTAGGGTGTTCTGGTTGGTTGCTAGGGTGTTGCTAGGCAGTTGCTAGGGTGTTCCAGGTGGTTGCTAGGGTGTTGCTAGGTGGTTGCTAGGGTGTTCTGGATGGTTGCTAGGGTGTTGCTAGGCAGTTGCTAGGGTGTTCTGGGTGGTTTCTAGGTGGTTGCTAGGGTGTTTTGGGTGGTTGCTAGGCGGTTCTGGGTGGTTGCTAGGCGGTTGCTAGGGTGTTCTGGGTGGTTGCTAGGCTGTTGCTAGGCAGTTGCTAGGGTGTTCCAGGTGGTTGCTAGGGTGTTGCTAGGCGGTTGCTAGGGTATTCTGGGTGGTTGCTAGGTGGTTGCTAGGGTGTTCTGGGTGGTTGCTAGGGTGTTGCTAGGCAGTTGCTAGGGTGTTCCAGGTGGTTGCTAGGGTGTTGCTAGGTGGTTGCTAGGGTGTTCTGTATGGTTGCTAGGGTGTTGTTAGGCAGTTGCTAGGGTGTTCTGGGTGGTTGCTAGGTGGTTGCTAGGGTGTTTTGGGTGGTTGCTAGGCGGTTGCTAGGCGGTTCTGGGTGGTTGCTAGGCGGTTGCTAGGGTGTTCTGGCTGGTTGCTAGGGTGTTCTGGGTGGTTGCTAGGGTGTTGCTAGGCAGTTGCTAGGGTGTTCTGGGTGGTTGCTAGGGTGTTGCTAGGTGGTTGCTAGGGTGTTCTGGATGGTTGCTAAGGTGTTGCTAGGCAGTTGCTAGGGTGTTCTGGGTGGTTGCTATGGTGTTGCTAGGCGGTTGCTAGGGTGTACTGGGTGGTTGCTAGGTTGTTTCTGGGGTGTTGCTAGGTGGTTGCTAGGGTGTTCTGAGTGGTTGCTAGGGTGTTGCTAGGCAGTTGCTAAGGTGTTCTGGGTGGTTGCTAGTCGGTTGCTATGCGGTTGCTAGGGTGTTCTGGGTGGTTGCTAGGCGGTTTCTAGGGTGTTCTGGGTGGTTGCTAGGCAGTTGTTAGGCGGTTGCTAGGGTGTTGTGGGTGGTTGCTTGGCAGTTGCTAGGGTGTTCTGTCTGGTTGCTATGGTGTTGCTAGGTGGTTGCTAGGGTATTCTGGGTGGTTGCTATGGTGTTACTAGGTGGTTGGTAGTGTTCACAGATGGTTACTATAGAGTTTTTATAATGTTCATGGCGTGATTTAGCACTTAGCTAATCAATATTAGCATGTAGCTATTCACTGCTAGCATGTGTAGCATGTAGCAAGTCCTGTTTGCTAGCATGAGTAAAAAGAGCCAACCCCAATCTCTATACGATGTTTTGATGCAGAGATATAGGTCTTGAAAAACGGTTGCTAGGGTACTCTGTTTGGTTGCTAGGGAGTGGCTTGGCAGTTGCCAATCATGAAGCTTCAAAGTCAATGTGAATGCATAAACAAACCCCCATCTCTTTACAATGTTTTGATGCAGAGATATATGTCTTGAAAAATGGTTGCTAGGGTACTCTGTTTGGTTGCTAGGGAGTGGCTTGGCAGTTGCCAATCATGAATCTCCAAAGGCTGCTTGTCAGTATGAATGATATAAACCAACTCCCATGCCTGTATGACATTCAGAATGGAAGATATCCCTCTTTGGATTTGGTTGCTAAGGTGCTCGATAATGGTTGCTAGGGCGTTGCCAGTAAGTGTGGAGGGGATTCAGGATTGGCTGTTTGCCGGCCCAAGTCAAACGAGCCCACCCTTATGTTTCTATGACACTTATATCCTGAGATATCCCTTTCATCTTTTTTAATGGAAGTCTATGGGAGTTGTTGCTAAGGTGTGCTAAATGGTTGCTAGGGCGTGGCTTAATAGCTTCACAATGATCCTAAGAGACTGATTGGTCGTCTGAGTAAAATGAGCCCGCCCCTTTGTCTCTACGACACTGTGATCCAGAGCTATGTTCAATACAAAATCCCTATGCAATTTACCATAGTAGGAAAAACACATGCATTTGATGGGACGTCCTTCACCATAGTAAGTCAATGGGGGAAACTTTGGGCCGCTCCTGCCCCCCAGGGGTGCAACTTTTACCCCATTGTGAGGTATATTCTTACAGAGCCTGTCAGCCTCTTCAAATGTGGCAAATCACACGTTTTTCCGAAATCGTTGTTCGGAGCTATGACTTGTCAAAGTTTGTCGCAATGTTAAGTCTATGGGATTTTTTGGAAATTCGTTCGCCCCTGGGGCGAACACCGTACCCCCGATCTCTTATAAAAGTGATATGACAATTCTCCTCAATAGGCCGCACGATTCGATGCCTCATTTATGTGTCTGTGACAAAAACTGTGGACGTAGGAGTGCTCCAAACTTTTTCCTGGAATAGTATAATACTATAGTAGAAATTTTGAATGGGAAAAATTTTTGGGGAGCTCCTGCCCCCCAGGGGTGCAACTTTTACCCCATTGTGAGGTATTTTCTTAAAGAGCCTGTCAGCCTCTTCAAATGTGGTAAATCGCAGGTTTCTGCGAAATCCTCGCTCAGAGCTATGAGTCGCCAAAATTTGTCGTAATGTTAAGTCAATGGGATTTTTTGGGCCGTTTTTCGCCCCTGGGGCGCACATCGTACCCCCGATCCCTTATAAAAGTCATAGCACACCTCTCCTAAATAAGCCGGTCGATTTGACGCCTCACCCATGGGTCTGTGAGAAAAGCTGCGGGAGGAGTAGCGTGCCAAAAAACGGCGGAACAATAAGAATAAGAACTAGAATGTACATTTCCAGAAGAAAATGTGAAGTGGTGCTTGCAGTGGCAAAACTCACCACCCGGTTGCTAGGGTGTTCTGGGTGGTTGCTAGGGTGTTTCTAGGGTGTTTTGAGTGGTTGCTAGGGTGTTGCTAGGTGGTTGCTAGGCAGTTGCACGGGTGTTCTGGGTGGTTGCTATGGTGTTGCTAGTTGGTTGCTAGGGTGTTCTGAGCGGTTGCTAGGTGGTTGCTAGGGTGTTCTGGGTGGTTGCTAGGGTGTTGCTAGGTGGTTACTAGGGTGTTCTGAGTGGTTGCTAGGTGGTTGCTAAGTGGTTGCTATGGTGTTCTGGGTGGTTGCTAGGTGGTTGCTAGGGTGTTGCTAAGGTGTTCTGGGTGGTTGCTAGGCAGTTGCTAACTGGTTGCTAGGGTGTTCGGGGTGGTTGCTAGGGTGTTCTGTGTGGTTGCTAGGGTGTTGCTAGGTGGTTGCTAGGGTGTTGATAGGTGGTTGCTAGGGTGTTCTGGGTGGTTGCTAGGGGGTTGCTAGGGTGTTCTGGGTGGTTGCTAGGGTGTTCTAGGTGGTTGCTAGGGTGTTGCTAGGTGGTTGCTAGGGTGTTCTGGATAGTTGCTAGGGTTTTGCTAGGTGGTTGCTAGGGTGTTCTGGGTGGTTGCTATGGTGCTGCTAGGTGGTTGCTAGGGTGTTCTGGGTGGTTGATATGGTGTTGCTAGGTGGTTGGTAGTGTTCACATATGGTTACTATAGAGTTTTTATAATGTTAATGGCATGATTTAGCACTTAGCTAATCAATATTAGCATGTAGCTATTCACTGCTAGCATGTGTAGCATGTAGCAAGTCCTGTTTGCTAGCATGAGTTCAAAGATCCAACCCCCATCTCTATACGATGTTTTGATTCAGAGATGTAGGTCTTGCAAAACGGTTGCTAGGGTAATCTGTTTGGTTGCTAGGGAGTGGCTTGGCAGCTGCCAATCATGAAGCTCCAAAGTCAATGTGAATGTATAAACCAACCCCTTTCTCTATACAATGTTTTGATGCAGAGATATAGGTCTCACAAAATGGTTGCTAGGGTACTCTGTTTGGTTGCTAGGGAGTGGCTTGGCAGCTGCCAATCATGAAACACCAAAGGCTGCTTGTCAGTATAAATGATATAAACCAACTTCCATGCCTGTATGACATTCAGAATGGAAGATATCCCTCTTTGGATTTTGGTTGCTAAGGTGCTTGACATTGGTTGCTAGGGCGTGACCAGTAAGTGTAGAGGTGATTCAGGATTGGCTGTTTGCTGGCCCGAGTCAAACGAGCCCACCCTCATGTTTCTATGACACTTATATCCTGAGATATCCCTTTCATCTTTTTTAATGGAAGTCTATGGGAGTTGTTGCTAAGGAGTGCTAAATGGTTGCTAGGGCGTGGCTTAATAGCTTCACAATGATTCTGAGAGACTGATTGGCTGTCTGAGTAAAATGAGCCCGCCCCTTTGTCTCTACGACACTGTGATCCAGAGCTATGTTCAATACAAAATCCCTATGCAATTTACCATAGTAGGAAAAACACATGCATTTGATGGGACGTCCTTCACCATAGTAAGTCAATGGGGGAAACTTTGGGCAGCTCCTGCCCCCCAGGGGTGCAACTTTTACCCCATTGTGAGGTATATTCTTACAGAGCCTGCCAGCCTCTTCAAATGTGGCAAATCACACGTTTTTCCGAAATCGTTGTTCGGAGCTATGAGTCGTCAAAGTTTGTCGCAATGTTAAGTCTATGGGATTTTTTGGAAATTCGTTCGCCCCTGGGGCGAACACCGTACCCCCGATCTCTTAAAAAAGTGATATGACAATTCTCCTCAATAGGCCGCACGATTTGATGCCTCATTTATGTGTCTGTGACAAAAACTGTGGACGTAGGAGTGCGCCAAACTTTTTCCTGGAATAGTATAATGCTATACTAGAAATTTTGAATGGGAAAAATTTTTGGGGAGCTCCTGCCCCCCAGGGGTGCAACTTTTACCCCATTGTGAGGTATTTTCTTAAAGAGCCTGTCAGCCTCTTCAAATGTGGTAAATCGCAGGTTTCTGCGAAATCCTCGTTTCGAGCAATGACTCGTCAAAGTTTTTCGCAATGTTAAGTCTATGGGATTTTTTTTGGCCGTTTTTCGCCCCTGGGGCGACCATCGTACCCCCGATCGCTTAGAAAAGTCATAGCACACCTCTCCTAAATAAGCCGCTCGATTTGACGCCTCACCCATGGGTCTGTGACAAAAACTGCGGGAGGAGTAGCGTGCCAAAAAACGCACGGAAGTTGAAAAAAAAAAAAAAAAAAATAATAAACCATTGGGGTCAATGGGGAAAATTCGGGCAGCTCCTGTCCCCCAGGGGTGCAACTTTTACCCCATTGTGAGGTATGTTCTTAAAGAGCCTGTCAGCCTCTTCAAATGTGGTAAATCGCAGGCTTCTGTGAAATTCTCGCTCGGAGCTATGACTCGTCAAAGTTTGTCGCAATGTTAAGTCTATGGGATTTTTTGGAAATTCGTTCGCCCCTGGGGCGAACACCATACCCCCGATCGCTTAGAAAAGTCATAGCACACCATTCCCGAATAATCTGCACGTTTTGAGACCTCATTCATGGGTCTGTGACAAAAACTGCGGGAGGAGTAGCGTGCCGAAATTTTTGCCCGACTCACCAAACACAATAGTAATAGTGTTGCTTTGCAAGCACCACTAATAAGAATAAGAACTAGAATGTACATTTCCAGAAGAAAATGTGAAGTGGTGCTTGCAGTGGCAAAACTCACCACCCGGTTGCTAGAGTGTGGTACATTATTGCATATGAGGCAACAAACACGACTGTACGATGTTCTGATGCTGAGATATAGCTGTTGCAAAATGGTTGCTAGGGTACTCTGTTTGGTTGGTAGGGAGTGGCTCGGCAGCTGCCAATCATGAAACTCCAAAGGCTGCTTGTCAGTATGAATGATATAAACCAACCCCTATCACGTTATGTTGTTCTGATGCTGAGATATAGCTCTTGCAAAATTGTTGCTAGGGAACTCTGTTTGGTTGCTAGGGAATGGCTTTGGAGCTGCCAATGATGAAACTCCAAAGGCTGCTTGTCAGTATGAATGATATAAACCAACCCCCATCTCTATATGATGTTCTGATGCAGAGATGTAGATCTTACAAAATGGTTGCTAGGGTACTCTGTTTGGTTGCTAGGGTGCGGCTTGGAAGCTGCCAATGATGAAATTCCAAAGGCCTCTTGTCACTATGAAAGATATAAACCAACTCCCATTCCTCTGTGACATTCAGAATGGAAGATATGACTCTATGGACTTTGGTTGCTAAGGTTCTCGATAATTGTTGCTAGGGAGGGGCTAGGAAGTGTTGAAGTGATTTGTGATTGGCTGTTTGCTGCCCCGAGTCAAACGAGACCACAATTGTGTGTTTATGCCACTTCTATCCAGTGATATCCTTTTCATTTCTTTCAATGGAAGTCTATGGAAATTGTTGCTAAGGTGCTCTAAATGGTTGCTATGGCGTGGCTTGATGGCTTTACAATTATCCCGAGAGACTGATTGGCTGTCTAAGTAAAATGAGCCCGCCCCTTTGTCTCTACGACACTGTGATCCAGAGCTATGTTCAATACAAAATCCCTATGCAATTTACCATAGTAGGAAAAACACATGCATTTGATGGGACGTCCTTCACCATAGTAAGTCAATGGGGGAAACTTTGGGCAGCTCCTGCCCCCCAGGGGTGCAACTTTTACCCCATTGTGAGGTATGTTCTTACAGAGCCTGCCAGCCTCTTCAAATGTGGCAAATTACACGTTTTTCCGAAATCGTTGTTCGGAGCTATGAGTCGTCAAAGTTTGTCGCAATGTTAAGTCTATGGGATTTTTTGGAAATTCGTTCGCCCCTGGGGCGAACACCGTACCCCCGATCTCTTATAAAAGTGATATGACAATTCTCCTCAATAGGCCGCACGATTTGATGCCTCATTTATGTGTCTGTGACAAAAACTGTGGACGTAGGAGTGCGCCAAACTTTTTCCTGGAATAGTATAATGCTATACTAGAAAATTTGAATGGGAAAAAATTTTGGGGAGCTCCTGCCCCCCAGGGGTGCAACTTTTACCCCATTGTGAGGTATTTTCTTAAAGAGCCTGTCAGCCTCTTCAAATGTGGTAAATCGCAGGTTTCTGCGAAATCCTCGCTCAGAGCTATGAGTCGCCAAAATTTGCCGTAATGTTAAGTCAATGGGATTTTTTGGGCCGTTTTTCGCCCCTGGGGCGACCATCGTACCCCCGATTGCTTAGAAAAGTCATAGCACACCATTCCCGAACAGGCCGCACGTTTTGACAACTCATTCATGGGTCTGTGACAAAAACTGCGGGAGGAGTAGCGTGCCGAAATTTTGTCCGGAAGAATAATAAAAATAACTAGAATATACATTTCCAGAAGAAAATGTGAAGTGGTGCTTGCAGTGGCAAAACTCACCACCCGGTTGCTAGAGTGTGGTACAGAATTCTATACAAGCCAACAACCATGCCTGTGCGATATTCTGGTGCTGAGATATGGTGTATTCATGTGTTTGTAGGGTTGCTAGGGTACCCTATGTGGTTGCTATGTTGTGATTATACAATTTATTAGATGATATTTAAAGACTAGTCGACAGCCTAAGTAAAAAAAAGGCAAACTCCATGTTTCTTCTATTTTCTGGAGCTGAGATATGGCTTGATTTTTTTTTATGGTTGCTAGGCTGCCCTAAGTGGTTGCTAGGGCACGAATATGAAGTTATTATGTCAAAATTTGTTGGCGGCATGATAGGCCGAGTCAAAAGAGCCCAACCCCAAGTCTCTGTGACCTTCTGGTGAAAAGATATGTTCTCACAAACTTTCTGCCAATATTAAGTCTATGGGAATTTTTTTGGCCGATTTATCGCCCGCCAGGCGGACATCGTACAACCGATCGCTTAGAAAAGTCATAGCACACCTCTCCTCAATAAACCGGTCGATTTGACACCTCATTCAAGGGTCTATGACAAAAAATGCGGGAGGAGTAGCGTGCCAAAGTTTTGTCTAGGAGAATAGTAATCACAACACTAGAATGTACATTTCCAGAAGAAAATGTGAAGTGGTGCTTGCAGTGGCAAAACTCACCACCCGGTTGCTAGGGTGTTCTGGGTGGTTGCTAGGGTGTTGCTAGGTGGTTGCTAGGGTGTTTCTAGGGTGTTCTGGGTGGTTGCTAGGGTGTTGCTAGGGTGTTGCTAGGTGGTTGCTAGGGTGTTCTGAGTGGTTGCTAGGTGGTTGCTATGGTGTTATGGGTGGTTGCTAGGTGTTTGCTAGGGTGTTGCTAGGTGGTTGCTAGGGTGTTCTGAGTGGTTGCTAGGGTGTTGCTAAGGTGTTCTGGATGGTTGCTAGGCGGTTGCTAGGCGGTTGCTATGGTGTTCTGGGTGGTTGCTAGGGTGTTGCTAGGTGGTTGCTAGGGTGTTCTGGGTGGTTGCTATGGTCTCGCTAGGCGGTTGCTAGGGTGTTCTGGGTGGTTGCTAGGGTGTTGCTAGGGTGTTCTGGGTGGATGCTATGGTGTTGCTAGGTGGTTTGTAGTGTTCACAGATGGTTACTATAGAGTTTTTATAATGTTCATGGCATGATTTAGCACTTAGCTAATCAATATTAGCATGTAGCTATTCACTGCTAGCATGTGTAGCATGTAGCAAGTCCTGTTTGCTAGCATGAGTTCAAAGATCCAACCCCCATCTCTATACGATGTTTTGATTCAGAGATGTAGGTCTTGCAAAACGGTTGCTAGGGTAATCTGTTTGGTTGCTAGGGAGTGGCTTGGCAGCTGCCAATCATGAAGCTCCAAAGTCAATGTGAATGTATAAACCAACCCCTTTCTCTATACAATGTTTTGATGCAGAGATATAGGTCTCACAAAATGGTTGCTAGGGTACTCTGTTTGGTTACTAGGGAGTGGCTTGGCAGCTGCCAATCATGAAACACCAAAGGCTGCTTGTCAGTATAAATGATATAAACCAACTTCCATGCCTGTATGACATTCAGAATGGAAGATATCCCTCTTTGGATTTTGGTTGCTAAGGTGCTTGACATTGGTTGCTAGGGCGTGACCAGTAAGTGTAGAGGTGATTCAGGATTGGCTGTTTGCTGGCCCGAGTCAAACGAGCCCACCCTCATGTTTCTATGACACTTATATCCTGAGATATCCCTTTCATCTTTTTTAATGGAAGTCTATGGGAGTTGTTGCTAAGGAGTGCTAAATGGTTGCTAGGGCGTGTTTTAATAGCTTCACAATGATCCTGAGAGACTGATTGGCTGTCTGAGTAAAATGAGCCCGCCCCTTTGTCTCTACGACACTGTGATCCAGAGCTATGTTCAATACAAAATCCCTATGCAATTTACCATAGTAGGAAAAACATGCATTTGATGGGACGTCCTTCACCATAGTAAGTCAATGGGGGAAACTTTGGGCAGCTCCTGCCCCCCAGGGGTGCAACTTTTACCCCATTGTGAGGTATATTCTTACAGAGCCTGCCAGCCTCTTCAAATGTGGCAAATCACACGTTTTTCCGAAATCGTTGTTCGGAGCTATGACTCGTCAAAGTTTGTCGCAATGTTAAGTCTATGGGATTTTTTGGAAATTCGTTCGCCCCTGGGGCGAACACCGTACCCCCGATCTCTTAAAAAAGTGATATGACAATTCTCCTTAATAGGCCGCATGATTTGATGCCTCATTTATGTGTCTGTGACAAAAACTGTGGACGTAGGAGTGCGCCAAACTTTTTCCTGGAATAGTATAATGCTATACTAGAAATTTTGAATGGGAAACATTTTTGGGGAGCTCCTGCCCCCCAGGGGTGCAACTTTTACCCCATTGTGAGGTGTTTTCTTAAAGAGCCTGTCAGCCTCTTCAAATGTGGTAAATCGCAGGTTTCTGCGAAATCCTCGTTTCGAGCTATGACTCGTCAAAGTTTTTCGCAATGTTAAGTCTATGGGATTTTTTTTGGCCGTTTTTCGCCCCTGGGGCGACCATCGTACCCCCGATCGCTTAGAAAAGTCATAGCACACCTCTCCTAAATAAGCCGCTCGATTTGACGCCTCACCCATGGGTCTGTGACAAAAACTGCGGGAGGAGTAGCGTGCCAAAAAACGCACGGAAGTTGAAAAAAAAAAAAATAATAATAATAAACCATTGGGGTCAATGGGGAAAATTCGGGCAGCTCCTGTCCCCCAGGGGTGCAACTTTTACCCCATTGTGATGTATTTTCTTAAAGAGCCTGTCAGCCTCTTCAAATGTGGTAAATCGCAGGCTTCTGTGAAATTCTCGCTCGGAGCTATGACTCGTCAAAGTTTGTCGCAATGTTAAGTCTATGGGATTTTTTGGAAATTCGTTCGCCCCTGGGGCGAACACCGTACCCCCGATCGCTTAGAAAAGTCATAGCACACCATTCCCGAATAATCCGCACGTTTTGAGACCTCATTCATGGGTCTGTGACAAAAACTGCGGGAGGAGTAGCGTGCCGAAATTTTTGGCCGACTCACCAAACACAATAGTAATAGTGTTGCTTTGCAAGCACCACTAACTAGAATGTACATTTCCAGAAGAAAATGTGAAGTGGTGCTTGCAGTGGCAAAACTCACCACCCGGTTGCTAGGGTGTTCTGGGTGGTTGCTAGGGTGTTGCTAGGTGGTTGCTAGGGTGTTTTGGGTGGTTGCTAGGCAGTTGCTATGGTGTTCTAGATGATTGCTAGGCGGTTGCTAGGTGGTTGCTAGGGTGTTCTGGGTGGTTGCTAGGGTGTTCTGGATGGTTGCTAGGGTGTTACTAGGCAGTTGCTAGGGTGTTCTGGGTGGTTGCTAGGGTGTTGCTAGGTGGTTGCTAGGGTGTTTTTGGTGGTTGCTAGGCGGTTGCTATGGTGTTCTGGGAGGTTGCTAGGCGGTTGCTATGTGGTTGCTAGGGTGTTCTGGGTGATTGCTAGGCGGTTGCTAGGGTGTTCTGGATGGTTGCTATGGTGTTACTAAGTGGTTGCTAGGGTATTCTGGGTGGTTGCCAGGTGTTACTAGGTGGTTGGTAGTGTTCACAGATGGTTAATATAGAGTTTTTATAATGTTCATGGCATGATTTAGCACTTAGCTAATCAATATTAGCATGTAGCTATTCACTGCTAGCATGTGTAGCATGTAGCAAGTCCTGTTTGCTAGCATGAGTAAAAAGATCCAACCCCCATCTCTATACGATGTATTGATGCAGAGATATAGGTCGTTCAAAATGGTTGCTAGGGTACTCTGTTTGGTTGCTAGGGAGTGGCTTGGCAGCTGCCAATCATGAAGCTCCAAAGTCAATGTGAATGTATAAACCAACCCCCGTCTCTATACGATGTTTTGATGCAGAGATATAGGTCTTGCAAAATGGTTGCTAGGGTACTCTGTTTGGTTGCTAGGGAGTGGCTTGGCTGCTGCCAATCATGAAACACCAAAGGCTGCTTGTCAGTATGAATGATATAAACCAACTCCCATGCCTCTGTGATATTCAGAATGGAAGATATCCCTCTTTGGATTTTGGTTGCTAAGGTGCTTGACAATGGTTGCTAGGGCGTGACCAGTAAGTGTTGAGGTGATTCAGGATTGGCTGTTTGCTGCCCCGAGTCAAACGAGACCTCCCTCATGTTTCTATGACACTTCTATCCGGAGATATCGCTTTGATCTATTTCAATGGAAGTCTATGGGACTTGTTGCTAAGGTGCTCTATATGGTTGCTAGGGCGTGGCTCAATAGCTTCACAATGATCCTTAGAGACTGATTGGCCGTCTGAGTAAAATGAGCCCGCCCCTTTGTCTCTACGACACTGTGATCCAGAGCTATGTTCAATACAAAATCCCTATGCAATTTACCATAGTAGGAAAAACACATGCATTTGATGGGACGTCCTTCACCATAGTAAGTCAATGGGGGAAACTTTGGGCAGCTCCTGCCCCCCAGGGGTGCAACTTTTACCCCATTTTGAGGTATATTCTTACAGAGCCTGCCAGCCTCTTCAAATGTGGCAAATCACACGTTTTTCCGAAATCGTTGTTCGGAGCTATGAGTCGTCAAAGTTTGTCGCAATGTTAAGTCTATGGGATTTTTTGGAAATTCGTTCGCCCCTGGGGCGAACACCGTACTCCCGATCTCTTATAAAAGTGATATGACAATTCTCCTCAATAGGCCGCACGGTTCAATGTCTCATTTGTGTGTCTGTGACAAAAACTGTGGACGTAGGAGTGCGCCAAACTTTTTCCCGGAATAGTATAATGCTATACTAGAAAATTTTCAATGGGAAAATTTGGGGAGCTCCTGCCCCCCATGGGTGCAACTTTTACCCCATTGTGAGGTATTTTCTTAAAGAGCCTGTCAGCCTCTTCAAATGTGGTAAATCGCAGGTTTCTGTGAAAACCGAGCTCAGAGCTATGACTCGTTAAAGTTTTTCGTAATGTTAAGTCTATGGGATTTTTTGGGCCGTTTTTCGCCCCTGGGGCGACCATCGTACCCCCGATCGCTTAGAAAAGTCATAGCACACCATTCCCGAACAAGCCGCACGTTTTGACGCCTCAATCAAGGGTTTGTGACAAAAGATGCGGGAGGAGTAGCGCGTCAAAAAGTGTCCAGAATAATAAGAATAATAAGAATAATAAACTAGAATGTACATTTCCAGAAGAAAATGTGAAGTGGTGCTTGCAGTGGCAAAACTCACCACCCGGTTGCTAGAGTGTGGTACATTATTGCATATGAGCCAACAACCATGTCTGTACGATATTTTGGTGCTGAGATCCAAAAAGATCCAACCCCCATCTCTATACGATGTTTTGATGCAGAGATACAGGTCTTGCAAAACGGTTGCTAGGGTATTTTGTTTGGTTGCTAGGGAGTGGCTTGGCAGCTGCCAATCATGAATCTCCAAAGTCAATGTGAATGTATAAACCAACCCCCATCTCTATTAGATGTTTTGATGCAGAGATATAGATCTTGCAAAATGGTTGCTAGGGTAATCTGTTTGGTTGCTAGGGAGTGGCTTGGCAGCTGCCAATCATAAAGCTCCAAAGTCAATGTGAATGTATAAACCAACCCCTATCTCTATACGATGTTTTGATGCAGAGATATAGGTCTTGCAAAATGGTTGCTAGGGTACTCTGTTTTGTTGCTAGGGAGTGGCATGGCAGCTGCCAATCATGAATCTCCAAAGGCTGCTTGTCAGTTTGATTGATATAAAACAACTCCCATGCCTCTGTGACATTCAGAATGGAAGATATCCCTCTTTGGATTTTGGTTGCTAAGGTACTTGACAATGGTTGCTAGGGGGTGACCAGTAAGTGTTGAGGTGATTCAGGATTGGCTGTTTGCTGGCCCGAGTCAAACGAGACCACCCTCGTGTTTCTATGACACTTATATCCGGAGATATCGCTTTGATCTATTTCAATGGAAGTCTATGGGAGTTGTTGCTAAGGTGCTCTATATGGTTGCTAGGGCGTGGCTTAATAGCTTCACAATGATCCTGAGAGACTGATTGGTCATCTGAGTAAAATGAGCCCGCCCCCTTGTGTCTATGACACGGTGATCCAGAGCTATGTTCAATACAAAATCCCTATGCAATTTACCATAGTAGGAAAAACACATGCATTTGATGGGACGTCCTTCACCATAGTAAGTCAAGGGGGAAACTTTGGGCCCCTCCTGCCCCCCAGGGGTGCAACATTTACCCCATTGTGAGGTATGTTCTTACAGAGCCTGCCAACCTTTTCAAATGTGGTAAATTGCAGGTTTCTGTGAAATTCTCGCTCAGAGCTACGAGTCGTCAAAGTTTGACGTAATGTTAAGTCAATGGGACTTTTTCGGCCGGTTTTTCGCCCCTGGGGCGACCATCGTACCCCCGATCGCTTAGAAAAGTCATAGCACACCATTCCCGAAAAGGCCGCACGTTTTGACACCTCATTCATGGGTCTGTGACAAAAACTGCGGGAGGAGTAGCGCGCCGAAATTTGTACGGAATAAAAAGAAAAAGAAAAATAATAATAAGTATGGAGGATAACAATAGTGTTGCTTTGCAAGCACCACTAATAACATTGGGGTCTATGGGGAAAATTTGGGCAGCTCCTGCCCCCCAGGGGTACACCTTTTACCCCATTGTGAGGTATGTTCTTGAAGAGCCTGTCAGCCTCTTCAAATGTGGTAAATCGCAGGCTTCTGTGAAATTCTCACTCGGAGCTATGACTCGTCAAAGTTTGTCGCAATGTTAAGTCTATGGGATTTTTTGGAAATTCGTTCGCCCCTGGGGCGAACACCGTACCCCCGATCGCTTAGAAAAGTCATAGCACACCATTCCCGAATAATCCGCACGTTTTGAGACCTCATTCATGGGTCTGTGACAAAAACTGCGGGAGGAGTAGCGTGCCGAAATTTTCGGCCGACTCAAAAAACACAATAGTAATAGTGTTGCTTTGCAAGCACCACTAATAATAAACCATTGGGGTCAATGGGGAAAATTTTTGGGCAGCTCCTGCCCCCCAGGGGTGCAACTTTTGCCCCATTGTGAGGTATTTTCTTACAGAGCCTGTCAGCCTCTTCAAATGTGGTAAATCGCAGGCTTCTGTGAAATCCTCGCTCGGAGCTATGACTCGTCAAAGTTTGTCGCAATGTTAAGTCTATGGGATTTTTTGGAAATTCGTTCGCCCCTGGGGCGAACATCGTACCCCCGATCGCTTAGAAAAGTCATAGCACACCATTCCCGAATAATCCGCACGTTTTGAGACCTCATTCATGGGTCTGTGACAAAAACTGCGGGAGGAGTAGCGTGCCGAAATTTTTGGCCGACTCAAAAAACACAATAGTAATAGTGTTGCTTTGCAAGCACCACTAACTAGAATGTACATTTCCAGAAGAAAATGTGAAGTGGTGCTTGCAGTGGCAAAACTCACCACCCGGTTGCTAGGGTGTTCTGGGTGGTTGCTAGCGTGTTGCTAGGTGGTTGCTAGGGTGTTCTGGGTGGTTGCTAGGGTGTGACTAAGTGGTTGCTAGGGTGTTGCTAGTCGGTTGCACAGGTGTCCTGGGTGGTTGCTAAGGTGTTTCTAGGTGGTTGCTAGGGTGTTCTGGGTGGTTGCTATGGTGTTGCTAGGCAGTTGCTAGGGTGTTATAGGTGGTTGCTAGGGTGTTGCTAGGTGGTTGCTAGGGTGTTCTGGATAGTTGCTAGGTGGTTGCTAAGGTGTTCTGGGCTGTTGCTATGGTGTTGCTAGGCGGTTGCTAGGGTTTTCCGGGTGGTTGCTAGGGTGTTGCTAGGGTGTTTTGGGTGGTTGCTAGGGTGTTGCTAGGCAGTTGCTAATGTGTTCTAGGTGGTTGCTAGGGTGTTGCTAGGTGGTTGCTAGGGTGTTCTGGATAGTTGCTAGGGTGTTGCTAGGTGGTTGCTAGGGTGTTCTGGGTGGTTGCTATGGTGTTGCTAGGCGGTTGCTAGGGTGTTCTCGGTGGTTGCTAGGCGGATGCTAGGGTGTTCTAGGTGGTTGCTAGGGTGTTGCTAGGTGGTTGCTAGGGTGTTCTGGATAGGTGCTAGGGTGTTGCTAGGTGGTTGCTAGGGTGTTCTGGGTGGTTGCTATGGTGTTGCTAGGCGGTTGCTAGGGTGTTCTGGGTGGTTGCTATGGTGTTGCTAGGCGGTTGCTAGGGTGTTCTGGGTGGTTGCTAGGCGGTTGCTAGGCGGTTGCTAGGGTGTTCTGTGTGGTTGCTAGGCGGATGCTAGGGTGTTCTGGGTGGTTGCTATGGTGTTGCTAGGTGGTTACTATGGTATTCTGGGTGGTTGCTATGGTGTTAGTAGGTGATTGTTAGTGTTCACATATGGTTACAATAGAGTTTTTATAATGTTCATGGCATGAATTAGCACTTAGCTAATCAATATTAGCATGTAGCTATTCACTGCTAGCATGTGTAGCATGTAGCAAGTCCTGTTTGCTAGCATGAGTAAAAAGATACAACCCCCATTTCTATCCGATGTTTTGATGCAGAGATATAGGTCTTGCAAAACGGTTGCTAGGGTAATCTGTTTGGTTGCTAGGGAGTGGCTTGGCAGCTGCCAATCATGAAGCTCCAAAGTCAATGTGAATGTATAAACCAACCCCCATCTCTATACGATGTTTTGATGCAGAGTAATAGGTCTTGCAAAATGGTTGCTAGGGTACTCTGTTTGGTTGCTAGGGAGTGGCTTGGCAGCTGCCAATCATGAATCTCCAAAGGCTGCTTGTCAGTATGAATGATATATACCAACTCCCATGCCTGTATGACATTCAGAATGGAAGATATCCCTCTTTGGATTTTGGTTGCTAAGGTGCTTGACAATGGTTGCTAGGGCGTGACCAGTAAGTGTAGAGGTGATTCAGGATTGGCTGTTTGCTGGCCCGAGTCAAACGAGCCCACCCTCATCTTTCTATGACACTTATATCCTGAGTTATTACTTTCATCTTTTTTAATGGAAGTCTATGGGAGTTGTTGCTAAGGTGTGCTAAATGGTTGCTAGGGCGTGGCTTAATAGCTTCACAATGATCCTGAGAGACTGATTGGTCGTCTGAGTAAAATGAGCCCGCCCCCTTGTCTCTACGACACTGTGATCCAGAGCTATGTTCAATACAAAATCCCTATGCAATTTACCATAGTAGGAAAAACACATGCATTTGATGGGACGTCCTTCACCATAGTAAGTCAATGGGGCAACTTTGGGCCCCTCCTGCACCCCAGGGGTGCAACTTTTACCCCATTGTGAGGTATATTCTTACAGAGCCTGTCAGCCTCTTCAAATGTGGTAAATTACACATTTCTGCGACATCCTCGTTTTGAGCTACGATTCGTCAAAGTTTGACGCAATGTTAAGTCTATGGGATTTTTCGGGCGGTTTTTTGCCCCTGGGGCGAACATCGTACCCCCGATCTCTTAGAAAAGTCATAGCACACCATTCCCGAATAAGCCGCACGTTTTGACACCTCATTCATGGGTCTGTGACAAAAACTGTGGGAGGAGTAGCGCGTCAAAAAGTGACCAGAACAATAAGAATAATAAGTATGGAGGATAACAATAGTGTTGCTTTGCAAGCACCACTAACTAGAATGTACATTTCCAGAAGAAAATGTGAAGTGGTGCTTGCAGTGGCAAAACTCACCACCCGGTTGCTAGGGTGTTCTGGGTGGTTGCTAGGGTGTTGCTAGGTGGTTGCTAGGGTGTTCTGGGTGGTTGCTAGGGTGTTGCTAAGTGGTTGCTAGGGTGTTGCTAGTCTGTTGCTAGGGTGTTCGGGGTGGTTGCTAAGGTGTTGCTAGGTGGTTGCTAGGGTGTTCTGGGTGGTTGCTATGGTGTTGCTAGGCAGTTGCTAGGGTGTTATAGGTAGTTGCTAGGGTATTGCTAGGTGGTTGCTAGGGTGTTTTGGATCGTTGCTAGGGTGTTGCTAGGTGGTTGCTAGGGTGTTCTGGGCTGTTGCTATGGTGTTGCTAGGCGGTTGCTAGGGTGTTCCGGGTGGTTGCTAGGGTGTTGCTAGGGTGTTCTGGGTGGTTGCTAGGGTGTTGCTAGGCAGTTGCTAGGGTGTTCTAGGTGGTTGCTAGGGTGTTGCTAGGTGGTTGCTAGGGTGTTCTGGATAGTTGCTAGGGTGTTGCTAGGTGGTTGCTAGGGTGTTCTGGGTGGTTGCTATGGTGTTGCTAGGCGGTTGCTAGGGTGTTCTGGGTGGTTGCTAGGCGGTTGCTAGGGTGTTCTAGGTGGTTGCTAGGCGGTTGCTAGGGTGTTCTGGTTGGTTGCTATGGTGTTTCTAGGTTGTTGCTAGGGTATTCTGGGTGGTTGCTATGGTATTCTGGGTGGTTGCTATGGTGTTACTAGGTGGTTGGTAGTGTTCACAGATGGTTACAATAGAGTTTTTATAATGTTCATGGTATGATTTAGCACTTAGCTAATCAATATTAGCATGTAGCTATTCACTGCTAGCATGTGTAGCATGTAGCAAGTCCTGTTTGCTAGCATGAGTAATAAGATCCAACCCCCATTTCTATCCGATGTTTTGATGCAGAGATATCGGTCTTGCAAAATGGTTGCTAGGGTAATCTGTTTGGTTGCTACGGAGTGGCTTGGCAGCTGCCAATCATGAAGCTCCAAAGTCAATGTGAATGTATAAACCAACCCCCATCTCGTTACGATGTTTTGATGCAGAGATATAGGTCTTGCAAAATGGTTGCTAGGGTACTCTGTTTGGTTGCTAGGGAGTGGCTTGGTAGCTGCCAATCGTGAAACACCAAAGGCTGCTTGTCAGTATGAATGATATAAACCAACTCCCATGCCTGTATGATATTCAGAATGGAAGATATCCCTCTTTGGATTTTGGTTGCTAAGGTGCTTGACAATGGTTGCTAGGGCGTGACCAGTAAGTGTAGAGGTGATTCAGGATTGGCTGTTTGCTGGCCTGAGTCAAACGAGCCCACCCTCATCTTTCTATGACACTTATATCCTGAGATATCACTTTCATCTTTTTTAATGGAAGTCTATGGGAGTTGTTGCTAAGGTGTGCTAAATGGTTGCTAGGGCGTGGCTTAATAGCTTCACAATGATCCTGAGAGACTGATTGGTCGTCTGAGTAAAATGAGCCCGCCCCCTTGTCTCTACGACACTGTGATCCAGAGCTATGTTCAATACAAAATCCCTATGCAATTTACCATAGTAGGAAAAACACATGCATTTGATGGGACGTCCTTCACCATAGTAAGTCAATGGGGCAACTTTGGGCCCCTCCTGCACCCCAGGGGTAAAACTTTTACCCCATTGTGAGGTATGTTCTTACAGAGCCTGTCAGCCTCTTCAAATGTGGTAAATCGCAGGTTTCTGCGAAATCCTCGCTCAGAGCTATGAGTCGTCAAAGTTTGTCGTAATGTTAAGTCTATGGGACTTTTTTGGCCGGTTTTTCGCCCCTGGGGTGAACATCGTACCCCCGATCTCTTAGAAAAGTCATACCACACCATTCCCGAACAAGCCGCACGTTTTGACACCTCATTCATGGTGCTGTGACAAAAACTGCGGGAGGAGTAGCGTGCCAAAAAAGTGGCAGAATAAAGAGAATAAGAATAATAAGTATGGAGGATAACAATAGTGTTGCTTTGCAAGCACCACTAACTAGAATGTACATTTCCAGAAGAAAATGTGAAGTGGTGCTTGCAGTGGCAAAACTCACCACCCGGTTGCTAGGGTGTTCTGGGTGGTTGCTAGGGTGTTGCTAGGTGGTTGCTAGGGTGTTTCTAGGGTGTTCTGGGTGGTTGCTAGGGTGTTGCTAGGGTGTTGCTAGGTGGTTGCTAGGGTGTTCTGAGTGGTTGCTAGGTGGTTGCTATGGTGTTATGGGTGGTTGCTAGGTGTTTGCTAGGGTGTTGCTAGGTGGTTGCTAGGGTGTTCTGAGTGGTTGCTAGGGTGTTGCTAAGGTGTTCTGGATGGTTGCTAGGCGGTTGCTAGGCGGTTGCTATGGTGTTCTGGGTGGTTGATAGGGTGTTGCTAGGCAGTTGCTAGGCTGTTCTGGATGGTTGCTAGGGTGTTGCTAGGCAGTTGCTAGGCTGTTCTGGATGGTTGCTAGGGTGTTGCTAGGCAGTTGCTAGGGTGTTCTGGGTGGTTGCTATGGTCTCGCTAGGTGGTTGCTAGGGTGTTCTGGGTGGTTGCTAGGGTGTTGCTAGGGTGTTCTGGGTGGTTGCTATGGTGTTGCTAGGTGGTTGGTAGTGTTCACAGATGGTTACTATAGAGTTTTTATAATGTTCATAGCATGATTTAGCACTTAGCTAATCAATATTAGCATGTAGCTATTCACTGCTAGCATGTGTAGCATGTAGCAAGTCCTGTTTGCTAGCATGAGTAAAAAGATCCAACCCCCATCTCTATACGATGTTTTGATTCAGAGATATAGGTCTTGCAAAACGGTTGCTAGGGTAATCTGTTTGGTTGCTAGGGAGTGGCTTGGCAGCTGCCAATCATGAAGCTCCAAAGTCAATGTGAATGTATAAACCAACCCCTTTCTCTATACAATGTTTTGATGCAGAGATATAGGTCTCACAAAATGGTTGCTAGGGTACTCTGTTTGGTTGCTAAGGAGTGGCTTGGCAGCTGCCAATCATGAAACACCAAAGGCTGCTTGTCAGTATAAATGATATAAACCAACTCCCATGCCTGTATGACATTCAGAATGGAAGATATCCCTCTTTGGATTTTGGTTGCTAAGGTGCTTGACATTGGTTGCTAGGGCGTGACCAGTAAGTGTAGAGGTGATTCAGGATTGGCTGTTTGCTGGCCCGAGTCAAACGAGCCCACCCTCATGTTTCTATGACACTTATATCCTGAGATATCCCTTTCATCTTTTTTAATGGAAGTCTATGGGAGTTGTTGCTAAGGAGTGCTAAATGGTTGCTAGGGCGTGGCTTAATAGCTTCACAATGATCCTGAGAGACTGATTGGCTGTCTGAGTAAAATGAGCCCGCCCCTTTGTCTCTACGACACTGTGATCCAGAGCTATGTTCAATACAAAATCCCTATGCAATTTACCATAGTAGGAAAAACACATGCATTTGATGGGACGTCCTTCACCATAGTAAGTCAATGGGGGACACTTTGGGCCGCTCCTGCCCCCCAGGGGTGCAACTTTTACCCCATTTTGAGGTATATTCTTACAGAGCCTGCCAGCCTCTTCAAATGTGGCAAATCAAAAGTTTTTCCGAAATCGTTGTTCGGAGCTATGAGTCGTCAAAGTTTGTCGCAATGTTAAGTCAATGGGATTTTTTGGAAATTCGTTCGCCCCTGGGGCGAACACCGTACCCCCGATCTCTTATAAAAGTGATATGACAATTCTCCTCAATAGGCCGCACGATTCGATGCCTCATTTATGTGTCTGTGACAAAAACTGTGGACGTAGGAGTGCGCCAAACTTTTTCCTGGAATAGTATAATACTATACTAGAAATTTTGAGTGAAAAATTGATTTGGGGAGCTCCTGCCCCCCAGCGGTGCAACTTTTACCCCATTGTGAGGTATTTTCTTAAAGAGCCTGTCAGCCTCTTCAAATGTGGTAAATTTGAAGTTTCTGCGAAATCTTATCTCAGAGCTATGACTCGTCAACGTTTTTCGCCATGTTAAGTCTATGGGATTTTTTTTGGCCGTTTTTCGCCCCTGGGGCGAACATCGTACCCCCGATCGCTTAGAAAAGTCATAGCACACCTCACCTAAATGAGCCTGTCGATTTGACACCTCACCCATGGGTCTGTGACAAAAGCTGCGGGAGGAGTAGCGAACCAAAAAGTGGCCAGAATAATAATAAGAAGAATAATAAATAACATTGGGGTCTATGGGGAAATTTTGGGCAGCTCCTGCCCCCCAGGGGTGCAACTTTTACCCCATTGTGAGGTATGTTCTTACAGAGCCTGTCAGCCTCTTCAAATGTGGTAAATCGCAGGCTTCTGTGAAATTCTCACTCGGAGCTATGACTCGTCAAAGTTTGTCGCAATGTTAAGTCTATGGGATTTTTTGGAAATTCGATCGCCCCTGGGGCGAACATCGTACCCCCGATCGCTTAGAAAAGTCATAGCACACCATTCCCGAATAATCCGCACGTTTTGAGACCTCATTCATGGGTCTGTGACAAAAACTGCGGGAGGAGTAGCGTGCCGAAATTTTTGGCCAACTCAAAAAACACAATAGTAATAGTGTTGCCTTGCTTTCAGCAAGCACCACTAACTAGAATGTACATTTCCAGAAGAAAATGTGAAGTGGTGCTTGCAGTGGCAAAACTCACCACCCGGTTGCTAGGGTGTTCTGGGTGGTTGCTAGGGTGTTGCTAGGTGGTTGCTAGGGTGTTTTGGGTGGTTGCTAGGCAGTTGCTATGGTGTTCTAGATGATTGCTAGGCGGTTGCTAGGTGGTTGCTAGGGTGTTCTGGGTGGTTGCTAGGTGGTTGCTAGGGTGTTCTGGATGGTTGCTAGGGTGTTACTAGGCAGTTGCTAGGGTGTTCTGGGTGGTTGCTAGGGTGTTGCTAGGTGGTTGCTAGGGTGTTTTTGGTGGTTTCTAAGCGGTTGCTATGGTGTTCTGGGAGGTTGCTAGGCGGTTGCTATGTGGTTGCTAGGGTGTTCTGGGTGATTGCTAGGCGGTTGCTAGGGTGTTCTGGATGGTTGCTATGGTGTTACTAAGTGGTTGCTAGGGTATTCTGGGTGGTTGCCAGGTGTTACTAGGTGGTTGGTAGTGTTCACAGATGGTTAATATAGAGTTTTTATAATGTTCATGGCATGATTTAGCACTTAGCTAATCAATATTAGCATGTAGCTATTCACTGCTAGCATATGTAGCATGTAGCAAGTCCTGTTTGCTAGCATGAGTAAAAAGATCCAACCCCCATCTCTATACGATGTATTGATGCAGAGATATAGGTCGTTCAAAATGGTTGCTAGGGTACTCTGTTTGGTTGCTAGGGAGTGGCTTGGCAGCTGCCAATCATGAAGCTCCAAAGTCAATGTGAATGTATAAACCAACCCCCGTCTCTATACGATGTTTTGATGCAGAGATATAGGTCTTGCAAAATGGTTGCTAGGGTACTCTGTTTGGTTGCTATGGAGTGGCTTGGCTGCTGCCAATCATGAAACACCAAAGGCTGCTTGTAAGTATGAATGATATAAACCAACTCCCATGCCTCTGTGATATTCAGAATGGAAGATATCCCTCTTTGGATTTTGGTTGCTAAGGTGCTTGACAATGGTTGCTAGGGCGTGACCAGTAAGTGTTGAGGTGATTCAGGATTGGCTGTTTGCTGCCCCGAGTCAAACGAGACCCCCCTCATGTTTCTATGACACTTCTATCCGGAGATATCGCTTTGATCTATTTCAATGGAAGTCTATGGGACTTGTTGCTAAGGTGCTCTATATGGTTGCTAGGGCGTGGCTCAATAGCTTCACAATGATCCTTAGAGACTGATTGGCCGTCTGAGTAAAATGAGCCCGCCCCTTTGTCTCTACGACACTGTGATCCAGAGCTATGTTCAATACAAAATCCCTATGCAATTTACCATAGTAGGAAAAACACATGCATTTGATGGGACGTCCTTCACCATAGTAAGTCAATGGGGGAAACTTTGGGCAGCTCCTGCCCCCCAGGGGTGCAACTTTTACCCCATTTTGAGGTATATTCTTACAGAGCCTGCCAGCCTCTTCAAATGTGGCAAATCACACGTTTTTCCGAAATCGTTGTTCGGAGCTATGAGTCGTCAAAGTTTGTCACAATGTTAAGTCTATGGGATTTTTTGGAAATTCGTTCGCCCCTGGGGCGAACACCGTACTCCCGATCTCTTATAAAAGTGATATGACAATTCTCCTCAATAGGCCGCACGGTTCAATGTCTCATTTGTGTGTCTGTGACAAAAACTGTGGACGTAGGAGTGCGCCAAACTTTTTCCCGGAATAGTATAATGCTATACTAGAAAATTTTCAATGGGAAAATTTGGGGAGCTCCTGCCCCCCATGGGTGCAACTTTTACCCCATTGTGAGGTATTTTCTTAAAGAGCCTGTCAGCCTCTTCAAATGTGGTAAATCGCAGGTTTCTGTGAAAACCGAGCTCAGAGCTATGACTCATTAAAGTTTTTCGTAATGTTAAGTCTATGGGATTTTTTGGGCCGTTTTTCGCCCCTGGGGCGACCATCGTACCCCCGATCGCTTAGAAAAGTCATAGCACACCATTCCCGAACAAGCCGCACGTTTTGACGCCTCAATCAAGGGTTTGTGACAAAAGATGCGGGAGGAGTAGCGCGTCAAAAAGTGTCCAGAATAATAAGAATAATAAGAATAATAAATAACATTGGGGTCTATGGGGAAAATTTGGGCAGCTCCTGCCCCCCAGGGGTACAACTTTTACCCCATTGTGAGGTATGTTCTTGAAGAGCCTGTCAGCCTCTTCAAATGTGGTAAATCGCAGGCTTCTGTGAAATTCTCGCTCGGAGCTATGACTCGTCAAAGTTTGTCGCAATGTTAAGTCTATGGGATTTTTTGGAAATTCGTTCGCCCCTGGGGCGAACACCGTACCCCCGATCGCTTAGAAAAGTCATAGCACACCATTCCCGAATAATCCGCACGTTTTGAGACCTCATTCATGGGTCTGTGACAAAAACTGCGGGAGGAGTAGCGTGCCGAAATTTTCGGCCGACTCAAAAAACACAATAGTAATAGTGTTGCTTTGCAAGCACCACTAACTAGAATGTACATTTCCAGAAGAAAATGTGAAGTGGTGCTTGCAGTGGCAAAACTCACCACCCGGTTGCTAGGGTGTTCTGGGTGGTTGCTATGGTGTTGCAATGAGGTTGCTAGGGTATTATGGGCGGTTGCTAAGGTGTTCTGGTTGGTTGCTAGGGTGTTGCTATGTGGTTGCTAGGGTGTTCTGGGTGGTTGCTAGGGTGTTCTGGGTGGTTGCTAAGGTGTTGCTAGGTGGTTGCTAGGTGGTTGCTAGGGTGTTGCTAGGGTGTTCTGGGTGGTTGCTAGGGTGTTGCTAGGTGGTTGCTAGGGTTTTGCTAGGTGGTTGCTAGGGTATTCTGGATGGTTGCTACGGTGTTGCTAGGTGGTTGCTAAGGTGTTATGGGTGGTTGCTAGGGTGTTGCTATGTGGTTGCAAGGGTGTTCTAGGTGGTTGCTAGGGTGTTGCTAGGGTGTTCTGGGTGGTTGCTAGGTGTTGCTAGGTGGTTGCTAGGGTATTCTGGATGGTTGCTAGGGTGTTGCTAGGCAGTTGCTATGGTGTTCTGGGTGGTTGCTATGGTGTTACTAGGTGGTTGGTAGTGTTCACAGATGGTTACTATAGAGTTTTTATAATGTTCATGGTATGATTTAGCACTTAGCTAATCGATATTAGCATTAGCTATTCACTGCTAGCATGTGTAGCATGTAGCAAGTCCTGTTTGCTAGCATGAGTAAAAAGATCCAACCCCCATCTCTATATGATGTTTTGATGCAGAGATATAGGTCTTGCAAATTGGTTGCTAGGGTACTCTGTTTGGTTGCTAGGGAGTGGCTTGTCAGCTGCCAATCATGAAGCTCCAAACTCAATGTGAATGTATAAACCAACCCCCATCTCTATACAATGTTTTGATGCAGAGTTATAGGTCTTGCAAAATGGTTGCTAGGGTACTCTGTTTGGTTGCTAGGGAGTGGCTTGGCAGCTGCCAATCGTGGAACACCAAAGGCTGCTTGTCAGTATGAATGATATAAACCAACTCCCATTCCTGTATGACATTCAGAACGGAAGATATCCCTCTTTGGATTCTGGTTGTTAAGGTGCTTGACAATGGTTGCTAGGGCGTGACCAGTAAATGGTAAGGTGATTCAGGATTGGCTGTTTGCTGGCCCGAGTCAAACGAGCCCACCCTCATGTTTCTATGACACTTATATCCTGAGATATCCCTTTCATCTTTTTTAATGGAAGTCTATGGGAGTTGTTGCTAAGGTGTGCTAAATGGTTGCTAGGGCGTGGCTTAATAGCTTCACAATGATCCTAAGAGACTAATTGGTCATCTGAGTAAAATGAGCCCGCCCCTTTGTCTCTACGACACTGTGATCTAGAGCTATGTTCAATACAAAATCCCTATGCAATTTACCATAGTAGGAAAAACACATGCATTTGATGGGACGTCCTTCACCATAGTAAGTCAATGGGGGAAACTTTGGGCCGCTCCTGCCCCCCAGGGGTGCAACTTTTACCCCATTGTGAGGTATATTCTTACAGAGCCTGTCAGCCTCTTCAAATGTGGCAAATCACACGTTTTTCTGAAATCGTTGTTCGGAGCTATGACTTGTCAAAGTTTGTCGCAATGTTAAGTCTATGGGATTTTTTGGAAATTCGTTCGCCCCTGGGGCGAACACCGTACCCCCGATCTCTTAAAAAAGTGATATGACAATTCTCCTCAATAGGCCGCACGATTTGATGCCTCATTTATATGTCTGTGACAAAAACTGTGGACGTAGGAGTGCGCCAAACTTTTTCCTGGAATAGTATAATACTATACTAGAAATTTTGAATGGAAAATTGATTTGGGGAGCTCCTGCCCCCCAGCGGTGCAACTTTTACCCCATTGTGAGGTATTTTCTTAAAGAGCCTGTCAGCCTCTTCAAATGTGGTAAATTTGAAGTTTCTGCGAAATCTTATCTCAGAGCTATGACTCGTCAACGTTTTTCACCATGTTAAGTCTATGGGATTTTTTTTGGCCGATTTTCGCCCCTGGGGCGAACATCGTACCCCCGATCGCTTAGAAAAGTCATAGCACACCATTCCCGAATAATCCACACGTTTTGACACCTCACCCATGGGTCTGTGACAAAAACTGCGGGAGGAGTAGCGCGCCGAAATTTGTGTGGAAGAAAAAAAATAAAAATAATAAATAACATTGGGGTCTATGGGGAATATTTGGGGAGCTCCTGCCCCCCAGGGGTGCAACTTTTACCCCATTGTGAGGTATTTTCTTACAGAGCCTGTCAGCCTCTTCAAATGTGGTAAATCGCAGGCTTCTGTGAAATCCGAGCTCAGAGCTATGACTCGTCAAAGTTTGTCGCAATGTTAAGTCTATGGGATTTTTTGGAAATTCGTTCGCCCCTGGGGCGAACACCGTACCCCCGATCGCTTAGAAAAGTCATAGCACACCATTCCCGAATAATCCGCACGTTTTGAGACCTCATTCATGGGTCTGTGACAAAAACTGCGGGAGGAGTAGCGTGCCGAAATTTTTGGCCGACTCAAAAAACACAATAGTAATAGTGTTGCCTTGCTTTCAGCAAGCACCACTAACTAGAATGTACATTTCCAGAAGAAAATGTGAAGTGGTGCTTGCAGTGGCAAAACTCACCACCCGGTTGCTAGGGTGTTGCTAGGTGGTTGCTAGGGTGTTCTGGGTGGTTGCTATGGTGTTGCTATGCGGTTGCTAGGGTATTATGGGTGGTTGCTAAGGTGCTCTGAGTGGTTGCTAGGGTGTTGCTAGGTGGTTGCTAAGGTGTTCTATGTGGTTGCTAGGGTGTTGCTAGTCAGTTGCTAGGGTGTTGTAGGTGGTTGCTAGGGTGTTGCTAGGTGGTTGCTAGGGTGTTCTGGGTGGTTGCTAGGATGTTGCTAGGTGGTTGCTAGGGTGTTGCTAGGGTGTTGCTAGGTGGTTGCTAGGGTGTTGCTAGGGTGTTGCTAGGTGGTTGCTAGGGTGTTGCTAGGCGGTTGCTAGGCGGTTGCAAGGGTATTCTGGCTGGTTGCTATGGTGTTTCTAGGTGGTTGCTAGGGTATTCTGGGTGGTTGCTATGGTATTCTGGGTGGTTGTTATGGTGTTACTAGGTGGTTGGTAGTGTTCACAGATGGTTACTATAGAGTTTTTATAATGTTCATGGCATGATTTAGCACTTAGCTAATCAATATTAGCATATAGCTATTCACTGCTAGCATGTGTAGCATGTAGCAAGTCCTGTTTGCTAGCATGAGTAAAAAGATCCAACCCCCATCTCTATACGATGTTTTGATGCAGAGATATAGGTATTGCAAAATGGTTGCTAGGGTACTCTGTTTGGTTGCTAGGGAGTGGCTTGGCATCTGCCAATCATGAGGCTCCAAAGTCAATGTGAATGTATAAACAAACCCCCATCTCTATACGATGTTTTGATGCAGAGATATAGGTCTTGAAAATGGTTGCTAGGGTACTCTGTTTGGTTGCTAGGGAGTGGCTTGGCAGCTGAAAATCATGAATATCCAAAGGCTGCTTGTCAGTATGAATGATATAAACCAACTCCCATGCCTGTATGACATTCAGAATGGAAGATATCCCTCTTTGGATTTTGGTTGCTAAGGTGCTTGACAATGGTTGCTAGGGCGTGAACAGTAAGTGTAGAGGTGATTCAGGATTGGCTGTTTGCTGGCCCGAGTCAAACGAGCCCACCCTCATGTTTCTATGACACATATATCCTGAGATATCCCTTTGATCTTTTTTAATGGAAGTCTATGGGAGTTGTTGCTAAGGTGTGCTAAATGGTTGCTAGGGCGTGGCTTAATAGCTTCACAATGATCCTGAGAGACTGATTGGTCGTCTGAGTAAAATGAGCCCGCCCCTTTGTCTCTACGACACTGTGATCCAGAGCTATGTCCAATACAAAATCCCTATGCAATTTACCATAGTAGGAAAAACACATGCATTTGATGGGACGTCCTTCACCATAGTAAGTCAATGGGGGAAACTTTGGGCCGCTCCTGCCCCCCAGGGGTGCAACTTTTACCCCATTGTGAGGTATATTCTTACAGAGCCTGCCAGCCTCTTCAAATGTGGCAAATCACAAGTTTTTCCGAAATCGTTGTTCGGAGCTATGAGTCGTCAAAGTTTGTCGCAATGTTAAGTCTATGGGATTTTTTGGAAATTCGTTCGCCCCTGGGGCGAACACCGTACCCCCGATCTCTTATAAAAGTGATATGACAATTCTCCTCAATAGGCCGCACGATTTGATGCCTCATTTATGTGTCTGTGACAAAAACTGTGGACGTAGGAGTGCTCCAAAATTTTTCCTGGAATAGTATAATGCTATACTAGAAATTTTGAATGGGAAAAAATTTTGGGGAGCTCCTGCCCCCCAGGGGTGCAACTTTTACCCCATTGTGAGGTATTTTCTTAAAGAGCCTGTCAGCCTCTTCAAATGTGGTAAATCGCAGGTTTCTGCGAAATCCTCGCTCGGAGTTATGAGTCGCCAAAATTTGTCGTAATGTTAAGTCAATCGGATTTTTTGGGCCGTTTTTCGCCCCTGGGGCGACCATCGTACCCCCGATTGCTTAGAAAAGTCATAGCACACCATTCCCGAACAGGCCGCACGTTTTGAGACCTCATTCATGGGTCTGTGACAAAAACTGCGGGAGGAGTAGCGTGCCGAAAAAGTGTCCGGAAGAAGAATAAGAATAACTAGAATGTACATTTCCAGAAGAAAATGTGAAGTGGTGCTTGCAGTGGCAAAACTCACCACCCGGTTGCTAGAGTGTGGCACATGATTGCATACGAGACACCAAACACGTCTGTACAATGTTTTTGTGATGAGATATGGCTTTTTCAGCTGAGATATGGCTTATTCATGTGTTCAGGTGGTTACTAGGGTACTCTATATGGTTGCTATGGTGTGCTTATACAATGCATGAGAGATTTAAAGACTAGTTGACAGTTTAAGTCAAACAAGGCAAAATCCATGTTTCTTCTATTTTCTGGAGCTGAGATATGGCTTGAACATGTTGTTTTATGGGTGCTAGGCTGCCCTAAGTGGTTGCTAGGGCGTGAATATGAAGTTATTGTGTCACTACTTGTTGGCTGCATGATAGGCCGATTCAAAAGAGCTCAACCCCAAGTCTCTATGACCTTCTGGTCAAAAGATATGATCCCACAAAGTTTTTGCCAATGTTAAGTCTATGGGACTTTTTTACCCAACGTTTTGCCCCTGGGGCGAACACCATACCCCCGATCACTACGAAAAGTCACAGTACACCTCTCCTCAATGAGCCGGTCGATTTGACACCTCAATCAGGGGTCTGTGATGTCGGCGTGTATTTTTTAACAGATATAAACAGTTTTAATGGAGTTTTTTTAGAGTTATTTAGTAGGGCCTATTGCCCACGGTTGCTAGGGTGCTGTAACTGGTTGCTATGGTGTGGCTATGAAGATTTTAGGCCATTATTCATTGGCTGCTTGATTAAATAAATCCTCCTAGGGAGAGAGAGATGCCTGCCTGACAGCAGGGCTGTCAGGCCCTTTTGTGTCTGTGAGAAAGTGACAGTTGGGATTTGAATTTTTGAAAATTCCCCAATGTTTAGTCAAAATCGCTGATACTTGGCCTCGAACAAACCTCCCTAGAGACAAAACTATAGGTTGTATCAGTGAAATGACCTGACCGTGAGCGAGACAAGGCCTTTGTGAACGCTGTGATGTATTTTTTGTGTGGATAGAGTTGAAAAAAGGGACCACTTTGACAAGTTAAAAAACTGGTCCGTAATGCTCTGATTACTAAAGTTTGACCTGAATTTATAATTGCTGCCAATGGAGGTTTGTCTGTCACTCCTGTCGTTTGGAAGGACACAGAGAAAAAACTATAAATCCGAGGAATTTACTAAACACACGAGAGGAACCACAACAAAAATACCTACGTTTTAAGTATAATTTCATGGCCAAAGAGTGAAGATTGTGGCCAGGCCAGCGAGTTAAAAATTATTTTTTAGCATTAGTTTTCAAGCTGTCTCACTCTAGCTTATGACATCACGTGCTCTAGCTCTGAACAGTCTCTCTCATTCACTCCCATTATAATTTCAGAAACGGCTTGAAAAACATCGTGAGACTAAAGTAGAGATTGTGAAAAAAGTATAATAGATATAAAAAAAAGTTCAATACAACTTTAATAGCTTACAAATTTCTCAACATTTTAAAGTTTTAATGGCTGAAATAGCTGTCAAAATAGGGCTGCTAGGCCCTTTTGTGTCTGTGAGAAAATGACAGTTGGGATTTGAATTTTTGAATGGAAGTCAATGGGCCTTTTTTTGGCCTCTTTTTCGTCCGCTGTGCGAACATCGTACACCCGATCTCTTAGAAAAGTCATAGCACACCTCTCCTAAATGAGCCGGTCGATTTGACACCACACCCGTGGGTCTGTGACGAAAGCTGCGGGAGGAGTAGCGCGCCGAAGAAGTGTCCGGAATAATAAGAATAAGAATAATAAGTATGGAGGATAACAATAGTGTTGCTTTGCAAGCACCACTAACTAGAATGTACATTTCCAGAAGAAAATGTGAAGTGGTGCTTGCAGTGGCAAAACTCACCACCCGGTTGCTAGGGTGTTTTGGGTGGTTGCTAGGGTGTTGCTAGGTGGTTGCTAGGGTGTTCTGGGTGGTTGCTAGGGTGTTACTAAGCGGTTGCTAGGGTGTTGCTAGTCGGTTGCTAGGGTGTTCGGGGTGGTTGCTAAGGTGTTGCTAGGTGGTTGCTAGGGTGTTCTGGGTGGTTGCTATGGTGTTGCTAGGCAGTTGCTAGGGTGTTATAGGTGGTTGCTAGGGTGTTGCTAGGTGGTTGCTAGGGTGTTCTGGATGGTTGCTAGGGTGTTGCTAGGTGGTTGCTAGGGTGTTCTGGGCTGTTGCTATGGTGTTGCTAGGCGGTTGCTAGGGTGTTCCGGGTGGTTGCTAGGGTGTTGCTAGGGTGTTCTGGGTGGTTGCTAGGGTGTTGCTAGGCAGTTGCTAGGGTGTTCAAGGTGGTTGCTAGGGTGTTGCTAGGTGGTTGCTAGGGTGTTCTGGATAGTTGCTAGGGTGTTGCTAGGTGGTTGCTAGGGTGTTCTGGGTGGTTGCTATGGTGTTGCTAGGCGGTTGCTAGGGTATTCTGGGTGGTTGCTATGGTATTCTGGGTGGTTGCTATGGTGTTACTAGGTGGTTGTTAGTGTTCACAGATGGTTACTATAGAGTTTTTATAATGTTCATGGCATGATTTAGCACTTAGCTAATCAATATTAGCATGTAGCTATTCACTGCTAGCATGTGTAGCATGTAGCAAGTCCTGTTTGCTAGCATGAGTAAAAAGATACAACCCCCATTTCTATCCGATGTTCTGATGCAGAGATATAGGTATTGCAAAACGGTTGCTAGGGTAATCTGTTTGGTTGCTAGGGAGTGGCTTGGCAGCTGCCAATCATGAAGCTCCAAAATCAATGTGAATGTATAAACCAACCCCCATCTCTATACGATGTTTTGATGCAGAGTTATAGGTCTTGCAAAACGGTTGCTAGGGTACTCTGTTTGGTTGCTAGGGAGTGGCTTGTCAGCTGCCTATCATGAAGCTCCAAAGTCAATGTGAATGCATAAATCAACCCCCATCTCTATACGAGGTTTTGATGCAGAGATATAGGTCTTACAAAATGGTTGCTAGGGTACTCTGTTTGGTTGCTAGGGAGTGGCTTGGCAGCTGCCAATCATGAAGCAGCAAAGGCTGCTTGTCAGTATGAATGATATAAACCAACTCCCATGCCTGTATGACATTCAGAATGGAAGATTTCCCTCTTTGGATTTTGGTTGCTAAGGTGCTTGAAAATGGTTGCTAGGGCGTGACCAGTAAGTGTAGAGGTGATTCAGGATTCTCTGTTTGCTGGCCCAAGTCAAACGAGCCCACCCTCATGTTTCTATGACACTTATATCCTGAGATATCCCTTTGATCTTTTTTAATGGAAGTCTATGGGAGTTGTTGCTAAGGTGTGCTAAATGGTTGCTAGGGCGTGGCTTAATAGCTTCACAATGATCCTGAGAGACTGATTGGTCGTCTGAGTAAAATGAGCCCGCCTCTTTGTCTCTACGACACTGTGATCCAGAGCTATGTTCAATACAAAATCCCTATGCAATTTACCATAGTAGGAAAAACACATGCATTTGATGGGACATCCTTCACCATAGTAAGTCAATGGGGGAAACTTTGGGCCCCTCCTGCCCCCCAGGGGTGCAACTTTTTCCCCATTGTGAGGTATATTCTTAAAGAGCCTGCCAGCTTCTTCAAATGTGGCAAATTACACGTTTTTCCGAAATCGTTGTTCGGAGCTATGACTTGTCAAAGTTTGTCGCAATGTTAAGTCTATGGGATTTTTTGGAAATTCGTTCGCCCCTGGGGCGAACACCGTACCTCCGATCTCTTATAAAAGTGATATGACAATTCTCCTCAATAGGCCGCACGATTCGATGCCTCATTTATGTGTCTGTGACAAAAACTGTGGACGTAGGAGTGCTCCAAACTTTTTCCTGGAATAGTATAATACTATACTAGAAATTTTTAGTGAAAAAAAGCTCCTGCCCCCCAGGGGTGCAACTTTTACCCCATTGTGAGGTATTTTCTTAAAGAGCCTGTCAGCCAGTTCAAATGTGGTAAATCGCAGCTTTCTGCGAAATCCTCGCTCAGAGCTATGGCTCGTCAAGTTTTTTCGCCATGTTAAGTCAATGGGCCTTTTTTTGGCCTCTTTTTCGTCCGCTGTGCGAACATCGTACCCCCGATCGCTTAGAAAAGTCATAGCACACCATTCCCGAATAATCCACACGTTTTGACACCTCACCCATGGGTCTGTGACAAAAACTGCGGGAGGAGTAGCGCGTCAAAAAGTGACCAGAACAATAAGAATAAGAACCAGAAGAAAATGTGAAGTGGTGCTTGCAGTGGCAAAACTCACCACCCGGTTGCTAGGGTGTTCTGGGTGGTTGCTAGGGTGCTGCTAGGTGGTTGCTAGGGTGTTCTGTGTGGTTGCTAGGGTGGTTGCTAGGGTGTTGCTAGGTGGTTGCTAGGGTGTTGCTAGGAAGTTGCTAGGGTGTTCTGGATGGTTGCTAGGCGGTTGCTAGGGTGTCTAGGTGGTTGCTAGGGTGTTGCTAGGTGGTTGCTAGGGTGTTGCTAAGCGGTTGCTAGGGTATTCTGGGTGGTTGCTAGGGTGTTGCTAGGTGGTTGCTAGGGTGTTCTGGGTGGTTGCTAGGGTGTTGCCAGGCAGTTGCTAGGGTGTTCTGGGTGGTTGCTAGGGTGTTGCTAGGTGGTTGCTAGGGTGTTCTGGATGGTTGCTAAGGTGTTGCTAGGCAGTTGCTAGGGTGTTCTGGGTGGTTGCTATGGTGTTGCTAGGCGGTTGCTAGGGTGTACTGGGTGGTTGCTAGGGTGTTCTGGGTGGTTGCTATGGGTTTCTGGGTGGTTGCTAAGTGGTTGCTATGGTGTACTGGGTGGTTGCTAGGTTGTTTCTGGGGTGTTGCTAGGTGGTTGCTAGGGTGTTCTGAGTGGTTGCTAGGGTGTTGCTAGGCAGTTGCTAAGGTGTTCTGGGTGGTTGCTAGTCGGTTGCTATGCGGTTGCTAGGGTGTTCTGGGTGGTTGCTAGGCGGTTGCTAGGCGGTTTCTAGGGTGTTCTGGGTGGTTGCTAGGCAGTTGTTAGGCGGTTGCTAGGGTGTTGTGGGTGGTTGCTTGGCAGTTGCTAGGGTGTTCTGTCTGGTTTCTATGGTGTTGCTAGGTGGTTGCTAGGGTATTCTGGGTGGTTGCTATGGTGTTACTAGGTGGTTGGTAGTGTTCACAGATGGTTACTATAGAGTTTTTATAATGTTCATGGCATGATTTAACACTTAGCTAATCAATATTAGCATGTAGCTATTCACTGCTAGCATGTGTAGCATATAGCAAGTCCTGTTTGCTAGCATGAGTAAAAAGATCCAACCCCTATCTCTATACGATGTTTTGATGCAGAGATATAGGTCTTGCAAAACGGTTGCTAGGGTACTCTGTTTGGTTGCTAGGGAGTGGCTTGTCAGCTGCCTATCATGAAGCTCCAAAGTCAATGTGAATGCATAAATCAACCCCCATCTCTATACGAGGTTTTGATGCAGAGATATAGGTCTTACAAAATGGTTGCTAGGGTACTCTGTTTGGTTGCTAGGGAGTGGCTTGGCAGCTGCCAATCATGAAGCACCAAAGGCTGCTTGTCAGTATGAATGATATAAACCAACTCCCATGCCTGTATGACATTCAGAATGGAAGATTTCCCTCTTTGGATTTTGGTTGCTAAGGTGCTCGATAATGGTTGCTAGGGCGTTGCCAGTAAGTGTTGAGGTGATTCAGGATTGGCTGTTTGCTGGCCCGAGTCAAACGAGCCCACCCTTATGTTTCTATGACACTTATATCCTGAGATATCCCTTTCATCTTTTTTAACGGAAGTCTATGGGAGTTGTTGCTAAGGTGTTCTAAATGGTTGCTAGGGCGTGGCTTAATAGCTTCACAATGATCCTGAGAGACTGATTGGTCGTCTGAGTAAAATGAGCCCGCCCCCTTGTCTCTATGACACTGTGATCCAGAGTTATGTTCAATACAAAATCCCTATGCAATTTACCATAGTAGGAAAAACACATGCATTTGATGGGACGTCCTTCACCATAGTAAGTCAATGGGGAAACTTTGGGGGCCTCCTGCCCCCCAGGGGTGCAACTTTTACCCCATTGTGAGGTATGTTCTTACAGAGCCTGTCAGCCTCTTCAAATGTGGTAAATCGCAGGTTTCTGCGAAATCCTCGCTCTGAGTTACGAGTGGTCAAAGTTCATCGCAATGTTAAGTCAATGGGATTTTTCGGCCGCTTTTTCGCCCCTGGGGCGAACATCGTACCCCCGATCCCTTATAAAAGTCATAGCACACCTCTCCTAAATGAACCGGTCGATTTGACGCCTCACCCATGGGTCAGTGACAAAAGCTGCGGGAGGAGTAGCGCGCCAAAAAGCGGCGGAAGTTTAAGAAAAAAAAAAAAAAATAAGTATGGAGGATAACAATAGTGTTGCTTTGCAAGCACCACTAACTAGAATGTACATTTCCAGAAGAAAATGTGAAGTGGTGCTTGCAGTGGCAAAACTCACCACCCGGTTGCTAGGGTGTTCTGGGTGGTTGCTAGGGTGCTGCTAGGTGGTTGCTAGGGTGTTCTGTGTGGTTGCTAGGGTGGTTGCTAGGGTGTTGCTAGGTGGTTGCTAGGGTGTTGCTAGGGTGTTGCTAGGCAGTTGCTAGGGTGTTCTGGATGGTTGCTAGGCGGTTGCTAGGGTGTCTAGGTGGTTGCTAGGGTGTTGCTAGGTGGTTGCTAGGGTGTTTCTAGGCGGTTGCTAGGGTATTCTGGGTGGTTGCTAGGGTGTTGCTAAGTGGTTGCTAGGGTGTTCTGGGTGGTTGCTAGGGTGTTGCTAGGCAGTTGCTAGGGTGTTCTGGGTGGTTGCTAGGGTGTTGCTAGGTGGTTGCTAGGGTGTTCTGGATTGTTGCTAAGGTGTTGCTAGGCAGTTGCTAGGGTGTTCTGGATGGTTGCTAGGCGGTTGCTAGGGTGTCTAGGTGGTTGCTAGGGTGTTGCTAGGTGGTTGCTAGGGTGTTGCTAGGCGGTTGCTAGGGTATTCTGGGTGGTTGCTAGGGTTTTGCAAGGTAGTTGCTAGGGTGTTCTGGGTGGTTGCTAGGGTGTTGCTAGGCAGTTGCTAGGGTGTTCTGGGTGGTTGCTAGGGTGTTGCTAGGTGGTTGCTAGGGTGTTCTGGATGGTTGCTAAGGTGTTGCTAGGCAGTTGCTAGGGTGTACTGGGTGGTTGCTAGGGTGTTCTGGGTGGTTGCTATGGGTTTCTGGGTGGTTGCTAAGTGGTTGCTATGGTGTACTGGGTGGTTGCTAGGTTCTTTCTGGGGTGTTGCTAGGTGGTTGCTAGGGTGTTCTGAGTGGTTGCTAGGGTGTTGCTAGGCAGTTGCTAAGGTGTTCTGGGTGGTTGCTAGTCGGTTGCTATGCGGTTGCTAGGGTGTTCTGGGTGGTTGCTAGGCGGTTGCTAGGCGGTTTCTAGGGTGTTCTGGATGGTTGCTAGGCAGTTGTTAGGCGGTTGCTAGGGTGTTGTGGGTGGTTGCTAGGCAGTTGCTAGGGTGTTCTGTCTGGTTTCTATGGTGTTGCTAGGTGGTTGCTAGGGTATTCTGGGTGGTTGCTATGGTGTTACTAGGATGTTGGTAGTGTTCACAGATGGTTACTATAGAGTTTTTATAATGTTCATGGCATGATTTAACACTTAGTTAATCAATATTAGCATGTAGCTATTCACTGCTAGCATGTGTAGCATGTAGCAAGTCCTGTTTGCTAGCATGAGTAAAAAGATCCAACCCCCATCTCTATACGATGTTTTGATGCAGAGATATAGGTCTTGCAAAACGGTTGCTAGGGTACTCTGTTTGGTTGCTAGGGAGTGGCTTGTCAGCTGCCTATCATGAAGCTCCAAAGTCAATGTGAATGCATAAATCAACCCCTATCTCTATACGAGGTTTTGATGCAGAGATATAGGTCTTACAAAATGGTTGCTAGGGTACTCTGTTTGGTTGCTAGGGAGTGGCTTGGCAGCTGCCAATCATGAAGCACCAAAGGCTGCTTGTCAGTATGAATGATATAAACCAACTCCCATGCCTGTATGACATTCAGAATGGAAGATTTCCCTCTTTGGATTTTGGTTGCTAAGGTGCTCGATAATGGTTGCTAGGGCGTTGCCAGTAAGTGTTGAGGTGATTCAGGATTGGCTGTTTGCTGGCCCGAGTCAAACGAGCCCACCCTTATGTTTCTATGACACTTATATCCTGAGATATCCCTTTCATCTTTTTTAATGGAAGTCTATGGGAGTTGTTGCTAAGGTGTTCTAAATGGTTGCTAGGGCGTGGCTTAATAGCTTCACAATGATCCTGAGAGACTGATTGGTCGTCTGAGTAAAATGAGCCCGCCCCCTTGTCTCTATGACACTGTGATCCAGAGTTATGTTCAATACAAAATCCCTATGCAATTTACCATAGTAGGAAAAACACATGCATTTGATGGGACGACCTTCACCATAGTAAGTCAATGGGGCAACTTTGGGCCCCTCCTGCACCCCAGGGGTGCAACTTTTACCCCATTGTGAGGTATGTTCTTACAGAGCCTGCCAGCCTCTTCAAATGTGGTAAATTATAGATTTCTGCGACATCCTCGTTTTGAGCTACGATCCGTCAAAGTTTGACGCAATGTTAAGTCTATGGGATTTTTTTCGGCCGTTTTTCGCCCCTGGGGCGAACATCGTACACCCGATCCCTTAGAAAAGTCATAGCACACCTCTCCTAAATGAGCCGGTCGATTTGACGCCTCACCCATGGGTCTGTGACAAAAACTGCGGGAGGAGTAGCGAACCAAAAAGTGGCCAGAAGTATAAAAAGAATAACTAGATTAAAAAGTTCGTCGAGACAAACTTTAAGTTGGCTTGTGAAAGTTTGTTACAGAAAGTTTGAAGAAGTTTAAAGTAGTTTGAAGAAGTTTAAAGTAGTTTGAATTTTACAGTAGTTTGAAGTTTAAATTAGTCTAAAGTTTAAATTAATTTAAAGTTTAACTTAGTTTAAAGTAGTTTCAAGTTTAAAGCAGTTTAAAGTAATTTATATCGATAGATAGATAGATAGATAGATAGATAGATAGATAGATAGATAGATAGATAGATAGATAGATAGATAGATAGATAGATAGATAGATAGATTAGATAGATTAGATAGATAGAGTTACTATGGTGGTTGCTATGGTGTTGCTAGGCGGTTACTATGGTGTTCTGGGTGGTTGCTATGGTGTTGCTAGGCAGTTGCTAGGGTGTTCTTGGTGGTTGCTAGGGTGTTGCTAGGCGGTTGCTAGGGTATTCTGGGTGGTTGCTATGGTGTTGCTAGGCAGTTGCTAGGGTGTTCTGGGTGGTTGCTATGGTGTTGCTAGGCGGTTGCTAGGGTGTTCTGGGTGGTTGCTAGGGTGTTGCTAGGCAGTTGCTAGGGTGTTCTGGGTGGTTGCTATGGTGTTGCTAGGCGGTTGCTAGGGTGTTCTGGGTGGTTGCTAGGGTGTTGCTAGGCAGTTGCTAGGGTGTTCTGGGTGGTTGCTATGGTGTTGCTAGGTGGTTGCTATGGTGTTCTGGATGGTTGCTAGGGTGTTGCTATGCAGTTGCTAGGGTGATATGGGTGGTTGCTAGGGTGTTCAGGGTGGTTGCTATGGTGTTGCTAGGTGGTTGCTAGGGTATTCTGGGTGGTTGCTATGGTGTTACTAGTTGGTTGGTAGTGTTCACATATGGTTATTATAAAGTATCCATATTAGCATTTAGCTATTCATAGCTAGCATGTTTAGCATATTGAAAGTCCTGTGTGCTAGCATGAGTCAAAAGACCCAACCCCCATCGCGATACAATGTTCTGATGCTGAGATATAGTTGTTAAAAAATGGTTGCTAGGGTACTCTGTTTGGTTGCTAGGGATTGGCTTGAAAGCTGCCAATCATGAAACTCCAAAGGCTGCTTGTCAGTATGAATGATTTAAACCAACCCCCATCTCTATATGTTGTTCTGATGCAGAGATACAAATCTTGCTTAATGGTTGCTAGGGTACTCTGTTTAGTTGCTAGGGAGTGGCTTGGCAGGTGCCAGTGATGAATCTCCAAAGGCTGCCTGTCAGCCTCTTCAAATGTGGTTAATTACGAGTTTCTGAGAAATCATCACTATTTAGTATTGCACGAGGCCTGCGGCCTCGTGCCTATGGCCTACGGTTGCTAGGGTGCTGTAATTGGTTGCTATGGTGTGAATTTAGAGTTTATGAGTTTAGAGTTTATAAGTTTAAATGAGTAAGTGGCCAGAGTTTATTAATTTAAGAGTTTAGTAGTTTATGAGAGTTTATAAGAGTATGAGTTTATGAATTTTGAGTTTTTGAGTTTAGAGTTTATAAGTTTAAATGAGTCTAAGAGTTTAAGTTTAGAGTTTATTAATTTATTTTGAGTTTAAGAGTTTTAGATTAGATAGATGAGTGTCATAGATAGATGAGTTCATTAGTTTAAATGAGTCTCAATGGCTCATAGTCTATAGAATGACAGTTTGATTGAGTCTGGGGCTTCAAGGTATTTAGATTTGAATTTTTGACAGTTGGTCAGTTTGAAATTCTGAAGATTCCACAATGTTAAGTCAATGGGAGTTTTTTCCGACTTTGATCGTCATTTTTGGGAGAACCGTAAGTCCGATCAGTCTGAAAAGATATAGCACACTAAGTCAGAACAGTTTGAGTGTCCGTGCCGAGTTTGGAGTATGTGGAGTTAAAACTCTAGGAGGAGTTAGAGTCAGAAAATTTTCCGCTCAGAAAAAGAATAATAATAATAACTAGAATGTACATTTCCAGAAGAAAATGTGAAGTGGTGCTTGCAGTGGCAAAACTCACCACCCGGTTGCTAGGGTGTTCTGGGTGGTTGCTAGGGTGTTGCTAGGTGGTTGCTAGGGTGTTCTGAGTGGTGATAGGGTGGTTGCTAGGGTGTTGCTAGGTGGTTGCTAGGGTGTTGCTAGGCAGTTGCTAAGGTGTTCTGGATGGTTGTTAGGGTGTTGCTAGGCGGTTGCTAGGGTGTCTAGGTTGTTGCTAGGGTGTTGCTAGGAGGTTGCTAGGCGGTTGCTAGGGTATTCTGGGTGGTTGCTATGGTGTTGCTAGGTGGTTGCTAGGGTGTTCTGGGTGGTTGCTAGGGTGTTGCTAGGCAGTTGCTAGGGTGTTCTGGGTGGTTGCTATGGTGTTGCTAGGCGGTTGCTAGGGTTTTTTGGGTGGTTGCTAGGCGGTTGCTATGGTGTTCTGGGTGATTGCTAGGCGGTTGCTAGGTGGTTGCTAGGGTGTTCTGGGTGGTTGCTAGGCGGTTGCTAGGGTGTTCTGGATGGTTGCTAGGGTGTTGCTAGGCGGTTGCTAGGGGATTCTTGGTGGTTGCTATGGTGTTGCTAGGTGGTTGCTAGGGTGTTCTGGGTGGTTGCTAGGGTGTTGCTAGACAGTTGCTAGGGTGTTCTGGGTGGTTGCTATTTTGTTGCTAGGCGGTTGCTAGGGTGTTTTGGGTGGTTGCTAGGCGGTTGCTATGGTGTTCTGGGTGATTGCTAGGCGGTTGCTAGGTGGTTGCTAGGGTGTTCTGGGTGGTTGCTAGGCGGTTGCTAGGGTGTTCTGGATGGTTGCTAGGGTGTTACTAGGCAGTTGCTAGGGTGTTCTGGGTGGTTGCTATGGTGTTGCTAGGTGGTTGCTAGGGTGTTTTGGGTGGTTCCTAGGCAGTTGCTATGGTGTTCTAGATGATTGCTAGGCGGTTGCTAGGTGGTTGCTAGGGTGTTCTGGGTGGTTGCTAGGTGGTTGCTAGGGTGTTCTGGATGGTTGCTAGGGTGTTAATAGGCAGTTGCTAGGGTGTTCTGGGTGGTTGCTATGGTGTTGCTAGGTGGTTGCTAGGGTGTTTTTGGTGGTTGCTAGGCGGTTGCTATGGTGTTCTGGGAGGTTGCTAGGCGGTTGCTATGTGGTTGCTAGGGTGTTCTGGGTGATTGCTAGGCGGTTGCTAGGGTGTTCTGGATGGTTGCTATGGTGTTACTAAGTGGTTGCTAGGGTATTCTGGGTGGTTGCCAGGTGTTACTAGGTGGTTGGTAGTGTTCACAGATGGTTAATATAGAGTTTTTATAATGTTCATGGCATGATTTAGCACTTAGCTAATCAATATTAGCATGTAGCTATTCACTGCTAGCATGTGTAGCATGTAGCAAGTCCTGTTTGCTAGCATGAGTAAAAAGATCCAACCCCCATCTCTATACGATGTATTGATGCAGAGATATAGGTCGTTCAAAATGGTTGCTAGGGTACTCTGTTTGGTTGCTAGGGAGTGGCTTGGCAGCTGCCAATCATGAAGCTCCAAAGTCAATGTGAATGTATAAACCAACCCCCGTCTCTATACGATGTTTTGATGCAGAGATATAGGTCTTGCAAAATGGTTGCTAGGGTACTCTGTTTGGTTGCTATGGAGTGGCTTAGCTGCTGCCAATCATGAAACACCAAATGCTGCTTGTCAGTATGAATGATATAAACCAAATCCCATGCCTCTGTGATATTCAGAATGGAAGATATCCCTCTTTGGATTTTGGTTGCTAAGGTGCTTGACAATGGTTGCTAGGGCGTGACCAGTAAGTGTTGAGGTGATTCAGGATTGGCTGTTTGCTGCCCCGAGTCAAACGAGACCTCCCTCATGTTTCTATGACACTTCTATCCGGAGATATCGCTTTGATCTATTTCAATGGAAGTCTATGGGACTTGTTGCTAAGGTGCTCTATATGGTTGCTAGGGCGTGGCTCAATAGCTTCACAATGATCCTTAGAGACTGATTGGTCTTATGAGTAAAACGAGCCCGCCCCCTTGTCTCTACGACACTGTGATCCAGAGCTATGTTCAATACAAAATCCCTATGCAATTTACCATAGTAGGAAAAACACATGCATTTGATGGGACGACCTTCACCATAGTAAGTCAATGGGGCAACTTTGGGCCCCTCCTGCACCCCAGGGGTGCAACTTTTACCCCATTGTGAGGTATGTTCTTACAGAGCTTATCAGCCTCTTCAAATGTGGTAAATTACACATTTCTGCGACATCCTCGTTTTGAGCTACGATTCGTCAAAGTTTGACGCAATGTTAAGTCTATGGGATTTTTCGGGCGGTCTTTCGCCCCTGGGGCGAACATCGTACCCCCGATCTCTTAGAAAAGTCATAGCACACCATTCCCGAACAGGCCGCACGTTTTGACACCTCATTCATGGGTGTGTGACAAAAACTGCGGGAGGAGTAGCGCGCCGAAGTTTTGTCCGGAAGAAAAATAAGAATAATAAGTATGGAGGATAACAATAGTGTTGCTTTGCAAGCACCACTAATAATAATAAGTTTAAATAGGATTTCAGTAAGTTGGCTCTCACAAGCCAACTTAATAAGTATGCAGGATAACAATAGTGTTGCTTTGCAAGCACCACTAATAAACCAATGGGGGTCAATGGGGAACATTTGGGCAGCTCCTGCCCCCCAGGGGTGCAACTTTTACCCCCTTCTGAGGTATGTTCTTACAGAGCCTGTCAGCCTCTTCAAACGTGGTAAATCGCAGGCTTCTGTGAAATCCGAGCTCAGAGCTATGACTCGTCAAAGTTTGTCGCAATGTTAAGTCTATGGGATTTTTTGGAAATTCGTTCGCCCCTGGGGCGTACATCGTACCCCCGATCACTTAGAAAAGTCATAGCACACCATTCCCGAATAATCCGCATGTTTTGAGACCTCATTCATGGGTCTGTGACAAAAACTGCGGGAGGAGTAGCGCGTCAAACTTTTTGGCCGACTCAAAAAACACAATAGTAATAGTGTTGCTTTGCAAGCACCACTAATAAGTATGGAGGATAACAATAGTGTTGCTTTGCAAGCACCACTAATAAACCAATGGGGGTCAATGGGGAACATTTGGGCAGCTCCTGCCCCCCAGGGGTGCAACTTTTACCCCCTTCTGAGGTATGTTCTTACAGAGCCTGTCAGCCTCTTCAAACGTGGTAAATCGCAGGCTTCTGTGAAATCCGAGCTCAGAGCTATGACTCGTCAAAGTTTGTCGCAATGTTAAGTCTATGGGATTTTTTGGAAATTCGTTCGCCCCTGGGGCGTACATCGTACCCCCGATCACTTAGAAAAGTCATAGCACACCATTCCCGAATAATCCGCACGTTTTGAGACCTCATTCATGGGTCTGTGACAAAAACTGCGGGAGGAGTAGCGCGTCAAACTTTTTGGCCGACTCAAAAAACACAATAGTAATAGTGTTGCTTTGCAAGCACCACTAATAAATAACATTGGGGTCTATGGGGAAAATTTGGGGAGCTCCTGCCCCCCAGGGGTGCAACTTTTACCCCATTGTGAGGTATTTTCTTACAGAGCCTGTCAGCCTCTTCAAATGTGGTAAATCGCAGGCTTCTGTGAAATCCGAGCTCAGAGCTATGACTCGTCAAAGTTTGTCGCAATGTTAAGTCTATGGGATTTTTTGGAAATTCGTTCGCCCCTGGGGCGAACATCGTACCCCCGATCGCTTAGAAAAGTCATAGCACACCATTCCCGAATAATCCACACGTTTTGAGACCTCATTCATGGGTCTGTGACAAAAACTGCGGGAGGAGTAGCGTGCCGAAATTTTTGGCCGACCCAAAAAACACAATAGTAATAGTGTTGCTTTGCAAGCACCACTAATAAACCAATGGGGGTCAATGGGGAACATTTGGGCAGCTCCTGCCCCCCAGGGGTGCAACTTTTACCCCCTTCTGAGGTATGTTCTTACAGAGCCTGTCAGCCTCTTCAAACGTGGTAAATCGCAGGCTTCTGTGAAATCCGAGCTCAGAGCTATGACTCGTCAAAGTTTGTCGCAATGTTAAGTCTATGGGATTTTTTGGAAATTCGTTCGCCCCTGGGGCGTACATCGTACCCCCGATCACTTAGAAAAGTCATAGCACACCATTCCCGAATAATCCGCACGTTTTGAGACCTCATTCATGGGTCTGTGACAAAAACTGCGGGAGGAGTAGCGCGTCAAACTTTTTGGCCGACTCAAAAAACACAATAGTAATAGTGTTGCTTTGCAAGCACCACTAATAATAAACCATTGGGGTCAATGGGGAAAATTTTTGGGCAGCTCCTGCCCCCCAGGGGTGCAACTTTTGCCCCATTGTGAGGTATTTTCTTACAGAGCCTGTCAGCCTCTTCAAATGTGGTAAATCGCAGGCTTCTGTGAAATCCTCGCTCGGAGCTATGACTCGTCAAAGTTTGTCGCAATGTTAAGTCTATGGGATTTTTTGGAAATTCGTTCGCCCCTGGGGCGAACATCGTACCCCCGATCGCTTAGAAAAGTCATAGCACACCATTCCCGAATAATCCGCACGTTTTGAGACCTCATTCATGGGTCTGTGACAAAAACTGCGGGAGGAGTAGCGTGCCGAAATTTTTGGCCGACTCAAAAAACACAATAGTAATAGTGTTGCTTTGCAAGCACCACTAATAATAAGTATGGAGGATAACAATAGTGTTGCTTTGCAAGCACCACTAATAAGAATAATAAATAACATTGGGGTCTATGGGGAAAATTTGGGCAGCTCCTGCCCCCCAGGGGTACAACTTTTACCCCATTGTGAGGTATGTTCTTGAAGAGCCTGTCAGCCTCTTCAAATGTGGTAAATCGCAGGCTTCTGTGAAATTCTCGCTCGGAGCTATGACTCGTCAAAGTTTGTCGCAATGTTAAGTCTATGGGATTTTTTGGAAATTCGTTCGCCCCTGGGGCGAACACCGTACCCCCGATCGCTTAGAAAAGTCATAGCACACCATTCCCGAATAATCCGCACGTTTTGAGACCTCATTCATGGGTCTGTGACAAAAACTGCGGGAGGAGTAGCGTGCCGAAATTTTCGGCCGACTCAAAAAACACAATAGTAATAGTGTTGCTTTGCAAGCACCACTAATAATAAGTATGGAGGATAACAATAGTGTTGCTTTGCAAGCACCACTAACTAGAATGTACATTTCCAGAAGAAAATGTGAAGTGGTGCTTGCAGTGGCAAAACTCACCACCCGGTTGCTAGGGTGTTCTGGGTGGTTGCTAGGGTGCTGCTAGGTGGTTTCTAGGGTGTTCTGAGTGGTGATAGGGTGTTGCTAGGTGGTTGCTAGGGTGTTGCTAGGGTGTTGCTAGGCAGTTGCTAAGGTGTTCTGGATGGTTGCTAGGGTGTTGCTAGGCGGTTTCTATGGTGTCTAGGCGGTTGCTAGGGTGTTGCTAGGAGGTTGCTAGGGTGTTGCTAGGCGGTTGCTATGGTATTCTGGGTGGTTGCCAGGGTGTTGCTAGGTTGTTGCTAGGGTGTTCTGGGTGGTTGCTAGGGTGTTGCTAGGCAGTTGATAGGGTGTTCTGTGTGGTTGCTAGGGTGTTGCTAGATGGTTTCTAGGGTGCTCTGGATGGTTGCTATGGTGTTGCTAGGCAGTTGCTAGGGTGTTCTGGGTGGTTGCTATGGTGTTGCTAGGTGGTTGCTAGGGTGTTTTGAGTGGTTGCTAGGCGGTTGCTATGGTGTTCTGGGTGATTGCTAGGCGGTTGCTAGGTGGTTGCTAGGGTGTTCTGGGTGGTTGCTAGGCGGTTGGTAGGGTGTTCTGGATGGTTGCTAGGGTGTTACTAGGCAGTTGCTAGGGTGTTCTGGGTGGTTGCTATGGTGTTGCTAGGCGGTTGCTAGGGTGTTTTGGGTGGTTGCTAGGTGGTTGCTATGGTGTTCTGGGTGGTTGCTAGGCGGTTGCTTGGTGGTTGCTAGGGTGTTCTGGGTGATTACTAGGCAGTTGCTAGGGTGTTCTGGATGGTTGCTATGGTGTTACTAGGTGATTGCTATGGTATTCTGGGTGGTTGCTATGGTGTTACTAGGTGGTTGGTAGTGTTCACAGATGGTTAATATAGAGTTTTTATAATGTTCATGGCATGATTTATATTTAGCTAATCAATATTAGCATGTAGCTATTCACTGCTAGCGTGTGTAGCATGTAGCAAGTCCTGTTTGCTAGCATGAGTAAAAAGATCCAACCCCCATTTCTATACGATGTTTTGATGCAGAGATATAGGGCTTGCAAAACGGTTGCTAGGGTACTCTGTTTGGTTGCTAAGGAGTGGCTTGGTAACTCCCAACCATGAAACTCCAAAGGCTGCTTGTCATTATGAATTATATAAACCAACCCCCATCTCTATACGATGTTCAGATTCAGAGATGTAGGTTTTGCAAAATGGTTGCTAGGGTACTCTGTTTGGTTGCTAGGGAGTGGCTTGGCAGCTGCCAATCATGAAGCTCCAAAGGCTGCTTGTCAGTTTGATTGATATAATACAACTCCCATGTCTCTCTGACATTCAGAATGGAAGATATCCCTCTTTAAAATTTGGTTGCTAAGGTCCTCAATAATGTTTGCTAGGGCGTGGCCAGAAATTGTTTAGGTTATTCATGATTGGCTGTTTGCCACCCAGAGTCAAACGAGACCACCCTCGTGTTTCTATGACACTTCTATCCGGAGATATCCCTTTGATCTCTTTCAATGGAAGTCTATGGGACTTGTTGCTAAGGTGCTCTATATGGTTGCTAGGGCGTGGCTTAATAGCTTCAAAATGATCCTGAGAGACTAATTGGTCATCTGAGTAAAATGAGCCCGCCCCCTTGTCTCTATGACACTGTGATCCAGAGCTATGTTCAATACAAAATCCCTATGCAATTTACCATAGTAGGAAAAACATGCATTTGATGGGACGTCCTCACCATAGTAAGTCAATGGAGCAACTTTGGGCCCCTCCTGCCCCCCAGGGGTGCAACTTTTACCCCATTGTGAGGTATATTCTTACAGAGCCTGCCAGCCTCTTCAAATGTGGCAAATCACACATTTGTCCGAAATCCTCGTTCGGAGTTATGAGTCGTCAAAGTTTGTCGCAATGTTAAGTCTATGGGATTTTTTGGAACTTCGTTCACCCCTGGGGCGAACACCGTACCCCCGATCTCTTATAAAAGTGATATGACAATTCTCCTCAATAGGCCGCACGATTCGATGCCTCATTTATGTGTCTGTGACAAAAACTGTGGACGTAGGAGCTCTCCAAACTTTTTCCTGGAATAGTATAATGCTATACTAGAAATTTTAAATAACATTGTGGTCAATGGGGGAACATTTGGGCAGCTCCTGCCCCCCCGGGGGTGCAACTTTTACCCCATTGTGAGGTATTTTCTTAAAGAGCCTGTCAGCCTCTTCAAATGTGGTAAATCGCAGGTTTCTGCGAAATCCTCGCTCAGAGCTATGAGTAGTCAAAATTTGTCGTAATGTTAAGTCTATGGGATTTTTTTGGGCCGTTTTTCGCCCCTGGGGCGACCATCGTACCCCCAATCGCTTAGAAAAGTCATAGCACACCATTCCCGAACAGACCGCACGTTTTGACACCTCATTCATGGGTCTGTGACAAAAACTGCGGGAGGAGTAGCGCGCCGAAATTTGAGCGGAAGAAAAAAAAAATAATAAATAACATTGGGGTCAATGGGGGAAAATTTGGGCAGCTCCTGCCCCCCAGGGGTGCAACTTTTACCCCATTGTGAGGTATGTTCTTACAGAGCCTGTCAGCCTCATCAAATGTGGTAAATTGCAGGGTTCTGTGAAATCCTCACTTGGAGCTATGAATCGTCAAAGTTTGCCGCAATGTTAAGTCTATGGGATTTTTTGGAAATTTGTTCGCCCCTGGGGCAAACACCGTACCCCTGATTGCTTCGAAAAGTCATAGCACACCATTCCCGAATAATCCGCACGTTTTGAGACCTCGTTCATGGGTCTGTGACAAAAACTGCGGGAGGAGTAGCGCGTCAAACTTTTTGTCCGACTCAAAAAACACAATAGTAATAGTGTTGCTTTGCAAGCACCACTAATAAGTATGGAGGATAACAATAGTGTTGCTTTGCAAGCACCACTAATAAGTATGGAGGATAACAATAGTGTTGCTTTGCAAGCACCACTAATAATAAATAACATTGGGGTCTATGGGGAAAATTTAAGGAGCTCCTGCCCCCCAGGGGTGCAACTTTTACCCCATTGTGAGGTATTTTCTTACAGAGCCTGTCAGCCTCTTCAAATGTGGTAAATCGCAGCCTTCTGTGAAATCCGAGCTCAGAGCTATGACTCGTCAAAGTTTGTCGCAATGTTAAGTCTATGGGATTTTTTGGAAATTCGTTCGCCCCTGGGGCGAACACCGTACCCCCGATCGCTTAGAAAAGTCATAGCACACCATTCCCGAATAATCCGCACGTTTTGAGACCTCATTCATGGGTCTGTGACAAAAACTGCGGGAGGAGTAGCGTGCCGAAATTTTTGGCCGACTCAAAAAACACAATAGTAATAGTGTTGCCTTGCTTTCAGCAAGCACCACTAATAATAAGTATGCAGAATAACAATAGTGTTGCTTTGCAAGCACCACTAATAATAAGTATGCAGAATAACAATAGTGTTGCTTTGCAAGCACCACTAATAATAAATAACATTGGGGTCTATGGGGAAAATTTGGGGAGCTCCTGACCCCCAGGGGTGCAACTTTTACCCCATTGTGAGGTATGTTCTTACAGAGCCTGTCAGCCTCTTCAAATGTGGTAAATCACAGGCTTCTGTGAAATCCGAGCTCAGAGCTATGACTCGTCAAAGTTTGTCGCAATGTTAAGTCTATGGGATTTTTTGGAAATTTGTTCGCCCCTGGGGCGAACATCGTACCCCCGATCGCTTAGAAAAGTCATAGCACACCATTCCCAAATAATCCGCACGTTCTGAGACCTCATTCATGGGTCTGTGACAAAAACTGCGGGAGGAGTAGCGTGCCGAAATTTTTGGCCGACTCAAAAAACACAATAGTAATAGTGTTGCTTTGCAAGCACCACTAATAAGTATGGAGGATAACAATAGTGTTGCTTTGCAAGCACCACTAATAATAAGTTTAAATAGGATTTCAGTAAGTTGGCTTTCTCAAGCCAACTTAACTAGAATGTACATTTCCAGAAGAAAATGTGAAGTGGTGCTTGCAGTGGCAAAACTCACCACCCGGTTGCTAGGGTGTTCTGGGAGGTTGCTACTGTGTTCTGGGTGGTTGCTAGGCGGTTGTTAGGGTTTTCTGGGTTGTTGCTATGGTGTTGCTATGCGGTTGCTAGGGTATTATGGGTGGTTGCTAGGGTGTTGCTAGGTGGTTGCTAGGGTGTTCAAGGCGGTTGCTAGGGTGTTGCTAGGCAGTTGCTACGGTGTTCTGGGTGGTTGATAGGGTGTTGCCAGGTGGTTGCTAGGGTGTTCTGGGTGGTTGCTAGGTGGTTGCTAGGCAGTTGCTAGGGTCTTCTGGATGGTTGATACGGTGTTGTTAGGTGGTTGCTAGGGTGTTCTGGGTGGTTTCTAGGGTGTTGCTAGGCAGTTGCTAGGGTGTTCTGGATGGTTGCTAGGGTGTTGCTAGGGGGTTGCTACGGTGTCTAGGTGGTTCCTAGGGTGTTGATAGGTGGTTGCTAGGGTGTTGCTAGGTGGTTGCTAGCGTGTTCTGGGTGGTTGCTAGGGTGTTGCTAGGCAGTTGCTAGGGTGTTCTGGGTGGTTTCTAGGGTGTTTCTAGGTGGTTGCTAGGGTGTTCTGGATGGTTGCTAGGGTGTTGCTAGGCAGTTGCTAGGGTGTTCTGGGTGGTTGCTATGGTGTTGCTAGGCGGTTGCTAGGGTGTTCTGGGTGGTTGCTAGGCGGTTGCTAGGGTGTTCTGGGTGGTTGTTAGGTGGTTGCTAGGGTGTTCTAGCTGGTTGCTATGGTTTTGCTAGGTGGTTGCTAGGGTATTCTGGGTGGTTGCTATGGTGTTACTAGCTGGTTGGTAGTGTTCACAGATGGTTTCTATAGAGTTTTTATAATGTTCATGGCATGATTTAGCACTTAGCTAATCGATATTAGTCAAGTCAAGTCAAGTCACATTTATTTATATAGCGCTTTTCACAATACAGATTGTATCAAAGCAGCTTCACAGTGATGAAATGAAAGTAGAACAACACAGATCAATAATATTGTTAAATATTAAATATTAAATAATCCCGACTAAGCAAGCCAAAGCAAGCCAAAAGCAAGGCGACAGTGGCAAGGAACCAAAACTCCATCAGATTGGATGGAGAAAAAAACCTTGGGAGAACCCAGGCTCAGTCGGGGCCAGTTCTCCTCTGCTTACATTCATATTGTTTATTTATAACTATTAAATATAAATATTGTTTATGTATAAAACAGCCCCATAACATGTCGCAGGCGGTGAGTCGTCTCTTCACAGGCGTTGGTCTTCTCATCACAGGCGGTGGGGCATCCGAAACCCCCGTGAGATGCTGGATACAAGACTGGACCTGACGAACGCCATTTTTCTCGGGACAAGCGTCCCGAGATAACAGCAGAAAGGCAGATGGGAAATAATTAGCATAGCTGATGTTCATAATTAGCATAGCTGATGTTCATAATTAGCATAGCTGATGTTTATAATAATTTCCATTGTACGGGTGTCGGTGTTAGAAAACCACTATCTCACGAACTCTCCGCAACCCAAACTCTCCGCAACGCAACCCAACCATACGGACCGACCCGTTTGTCTAAAAGGCTGTCGAGCCCCACTGGTGCATTAAGCAGTTTCAGTGGCAAACGGTTCCGTATGGCATAAAAGAGGACTGAAAGGTAAGCATTATGTGAATGCTTGACTAAAGAGATGCGTCTTTAATCTAGTTTTAAATTGTGTCAGCGAGTCAGAGCCCCGGACCGTATCGGGAAGGCTATTCCAGAGTTTTGGAGCTAAATGCGAGAACGCCCTCCCTCTTTTACTGGACTTAGATATCCTAGGAATGACCAGAAGTCTTGAATTTAGTGATCTTAAAGAACGCGGTGGATTGTAGGGCGAGAGAAGGTCTGTTAAGTACATAGGAGCTAAACCATTTAGGGATTTATAGGTCAGTAGTAGTACTTTGTAGTTGATACGGAACTTAATAGGTAACCAGTGCAGAGATGATAAAATCGGTGTTATATGATCATATTTTCTTGACCTTGTAAGAACTCTAGCAGCTGCATTTTGGACTAACTGTAGCTTGTTTATTGAGGATGCAGGACAACCGGCTAATAAAGCATTACAGTAATCTAGTCTCGAGGTCATGAATGCATGAACTAACTTTTCTGCATCAGAGAGAGATAGCATGTTACGTAGCTTAGCAATGTTTCTAAGGTGGAAAAAGGCTGTCCTTGTAACATATGAAATATGATTTTCGAAAGATAAGTTGCGGTCTAGTATAACACCCAGGTCTTTTACTGTAGTGAACAAGGTAGCAGGACATCCGTCTATACTAAGGTTTTGTTGTAAGAGATTTTGTGGGTGGTTTTTTGGACCAATAAGTAATACCTCCGTTTTATCTGAATTTAACAGCAGGAAGTTACGCGTCATCCAGCATTTTACATCTTTGAGACACTCTGTCAATTTAGAGGAGTTAGTGTTTTCGTCTGGTCGTGATGAAATATATAATTGAGTGTCGTCAGCATAACAGTGGAAATTAATTCCATGTTTCCTTATAATATTACCAAGTGGCAGCATATATATTGAGAATAGCAGAGGGCCTAAAACTGATCCTTGCGGTACTCCATAGTCTACTGACGTTATCTTTGACTTTTCCCCGTTTAAACAGACAAAATGATAACGGTCCGATAAATACGATCTGAACCAGCTTAATGCCTGTCCTTGTACACCAGTGTAGTTTTGTAGTCGATCCAAGAGTATTTTATGATCTATAGTGTCGAATGCAGCGCTGAGATCAAGTAGGACTAGTATTGAGATACAGCCTTGGTCCGAAGCTAAAAGTAAATCATTTGTGATTTTAACTAGCGCAGTTTCTGTGCTATGATGCGGTCTGAATCCTGACTGGAATTTTTCATAGATATCATTTTCTTGCAAAAAAGAGCATAGTTGAGCAGACACAACTTTTTCTAGTATTTTGGACATAAATGGAAGATTTGAAATGGGTCTGTAATTCGCTAACTTATTTGGGTCTAATTGTGGTTTCTTAATGAGAGGTTTTATTACTGCCAGCTTAAATATTTTTGGAACATGACCTAGAGATAGAGACGAGTTAATAATATTGAGGAGAGGCTCTTCTACTACAGGTAATAGTTCTTTTAGTAGTTTAGTGGGTATTGAATCCAATAAACATGTTGTTGATTTAGATGCAGTGATAAGTTTATTTAGCTCCTCCTGTCCTATCGTTGTAAAGCGGTGTAGTTGTTCTAGAGGGGCCATAAGTGCGGCTGAATCATAAGACACCATAGAGGATTGTACATTTATAATTGTGTTTCAGATGCTTTCTATTTTCTCGTTGAAGTAATTCATAAAATCATTACTGCTAAACTGTAACGGTATATTTTGCTCTGGTGATGTCTGTTTGTTTGTTAGTCTAGCCACGGTGTTAAATAAAAACCTTGGGTTATTTTGGTTATTTTCGATTAGTTTGCGGAGATGTTCAGCCCTGGCTGTTTTTAGAGCCTTTTTATAACGTGACATACTGTCTTTCCACGCGATTCTAAAGACCTCTAAGTTAGTTTGTTTCCATTTACGCTCTAACTTACGGGTTTCTCTCTTAATAGCATGCGTATCACTGTTGTACCAGGGTGCTTTAGTTTTCTCTCTAACCTTTTTTAATCTAATTGGTGCTACAATATCTAATGTACTAGAGAAAATGGTGCTCAAACTGCTAGTCATTTCCTCTAATTCATCTGTTTGTTTGGGTTCACTTAGCAATTTAGATAGATCAGGTAAGGTATTTGAGAATCTATCTCTAGTGGTTGGAAGGATTGTTCTGCCTGGTCTATAACGTGGTGCAACATGACATATTTCAGCAGTGCGTATTATGCAAGTCACCATGTAATGATCAGTGACGTCATCGCTTTGCGGTATAATATCTATATCAGTTGGATCGGTTCCGTACGATATAATTAAATCTAGTGTATGATTTAGACGATGAGTTGGACCACTGACGTTTTGTTTGACCCCAAAGGAGTTTAATAAGTCTGTAAACGCAGCACCTAAAGCATCATTTGTATTATCTACGTGAATGTTAAAATCTCCAACAATTATTGCTTTATCGACATTCACCAATAGATCTGAGAGAAAGTCTGCAAACTCTTTTAGGAAATCAGCATATGGCCCTGGAGGTCTATATACAGTAGCCAAGGCTAGAGATAATATGGATTTCCTTCTTACATCTAAGAGCGTAACATTTAGCACAAGTACTTCAAATGAATTAAACCTGTGACCCGTTTTCTGAATAACATTAAAAATATCTTTATAGATTGTTGCAACGCCGCCGCCACGACCGATCAGACGGGGCTCATGTTTATAACAGTATCCTGGCGGAGTAGATTCATTTAGACCGAAATATTCTTTTGGTTTAAGCCAGGTTTCAGTAAGGCACAGGACATCGAAATTATTATCTGTGACCATTTCATTTACAATAACCGCCTTAGGTGTGAGCGATCTAATGTTTAGAAGACCTAACTTTAGAGATTGTTTTTGTTCACTGATATTTAGATTTTCTGGTTTAATTACAATAAGATTTTTGCTAGATCCTGCACTACATTTATTGTTTGGCTTCACTAAACGAGGAATAGACACGGTTTCTATATAATGTTCCACACTGTGCAAATTAGTTAAGTTTGGGCAACAAAGGGTGTGTTTTGGACTTTGACTTAGTCATCTGGTCTGTAACGTCTTGGAGATGTTGTCCGACAGAACAGCCGCTCCGATTCTGCTGGGGTGGAGACCATCTGAACTATACAGCCTGGGTCTCTCCCAAAACAGATTCCAATTATTTACAAAGAGCAGTTTCTGGTCATTACACAGTGACATTAACCATTCATTTAATGCAAATAATCTACTGAACTTTTCCTGTCCTTGTCGGTACGTGGGGAGCGGTCCAGACACGATGAACGTTGCTTCAGGCGCTGTGCTGCGTACTGTCTCGATCAGGCTCATGTAGTCCTTCTTCAGTACCTCAGTCTGCCGCAGCCTGATGTCGTTCGCTCCCGCGTGCAGCACAACAGCTCCGACGCGCTTATCGTTCAGGATCTCACCAGGAAAGCAGTGAGTCCACACCTTACCTTTATCCGAGGTAGCGTGGACATGACGGATCATGGACGTGCCGATGATCATGGCGTCGTCGCGTTCCGGCTCGCGAAGAGGGGAGAAGCGGTTCCGAGTGGGGATCTCGAAGACCGGGAGGGGCGGAGAGGCAGCTCTGGTCCTGTCTCGTGTCTTCCGCTGTGTGATCCATGGTCCATGGTGTTGTGTCGGTGCCAGGGTGAATGAAGCCAGAGATGATCGCGTCCTTCTGGGCAGATAGGAGTCGAGAAAGTCGGGGTCAAATAGTTAATATTACTAACCACTGATTTGTGAGCGTCGGCGCGTGATGCTTCAAGCGTTGAGCGCCGATCCAACAGCTCGGCTTTCTTCACCAGCAGATCACGGATCTGTTTCTCGACGTATTCCAGCTCCTGCATCACCGAGAAGAGCTCGAATGTGTCTTCACCTGCACTCAAAGGTAAAGTTAGACACGCATCTGATACGTTCGCCATTATAACAGATGAACAGTAAATTAGTAGTGATACTACAAATATCACTACTAATTTAGGACAAAATGCCGGATATAACCCGTATCCTTTCAGTGAAACGGGTGTAAAAGGAGACGGCCGATAGGCGAGAGGCCACGCGTGAGATGCTAGCGGGCTAAAGGCTAGTAGCCGAGATTCGGAAGTTTGGATATAAGTAGCGATATCAAAGCAATCGAATTGTTTTTTATGAGGGATAGTATCGAGGACAAGTTCACATGATATAAAAATCGAAAGTGCTTGTTTATGAATGAGTGGAAAAGAAGCAAATCAAGGATTGATGAAGAAATTCTCCGGAGCTACAAACACAAATACCGGTCGCACGTGCATGCCCAGTTTAGCAGCAGTATTAGCATGTAGCTATTCACTGCTAGCATGTGTAGTATGTAGCAAGTCCTGTTTGCTAGCATGAGTAAAAAGATCCAACCCCCATCTCTATACGATGTTTTGATGCAGAGATATAGGTCGTTCAAAATGGTTGCTAGGGTACTCTGGTTGCTAGGGAGTGGCTTGGCAGCTGCCAATCATGAAGCTCCAAAGTCAATGTGAATGTATAAACCAACCCCCATCTCTATACGATGTTTTGATGCAGAGATATAGGTCTTGCAAAATGGTTGCTAGGGTACTCTGTTTGGTTGCTACGGAGTGGCTTGGCAGCTGCCAATCATGAAACACCAAAGGCTGATTGTCAGTATGAATGATATAAACCAACTCCCATGCCTCTGTGACATTCAGAATGGAAGATATTCCTCTTTGGATTTTGGTTGATATGGTGCTTGACAATGGTTGCTAGGGCATGACCAGTAAGTGTTGAGGTGATTCAGGATTGGCTGTTTGCTGCCCCGAGTCAAACGAGACCTCCCTCATGTTTCTATGACACTTCTATCCGGAGATATCGCTTTGATCTATTTCAATGGAAGTCTATGGGACTTGTTGCTAAGGTGCTCTATATGGTTGCTAGGGCGCGGCTCAATAGCTTCACAATGATCCTTAGAGACTGATTGGTCTTATGAGTAAAATGAGCCCGCCCCCCTGTCTCTATGACACTGTGATCCAGAGCTATGTTCAATACAAAATCCCTATGCAATTTACCATAGTAGGAAAAACACATGCATTTGATGGGACGACCTTCACCATAGTAAGTCAATGGGGCAACTTTGGGCCCCTCCTGCCCCCCAGGGGTGCAACTTTTACCCCATTGTGTGGTATTTTCTTACAGAGCCTGTCAGCCTCTTCAAATGTGGTAAATCACAGATTTCTACGAAATCCTCGCTCAGAGCTAAGACTCGTCAAAGTTTTTCGCAATGTTAAGTCTATGGGATTTTTTTTGGCCATTTTTCGCCCCTGGGGCGAACATCGTACCCCCGATCTCTTAGAAAAGTCATAGCACACCTCTCCTAAATGAGCCGGTCGATTTGACGCCTCACCCATGGGTCTGTGAAAAAAGTTGCGGGAGGAGTAGCGTGCCAAAAAACGCACAGAAGTTGAAAAAAAAATAAATAAGTATGGAGGATAACAATAGTGTTGCTTTGCAAGCACCACTAATAAGTTTAAATAGGATTTCAGTAAGTTGGCTTTCTCAAGCCAACTTAATAATAACAGCATGACGTTCTAACAACAATGTGTGTCTCAATGTAGTAAAAGTGATTAAAGATCAAATTCAGTAGGCCTATACTTGATTGAAGATGCAGGCAAGCAGGTGAATGTGAACGTCACACAAAATAGTAGGCCTAATGGTTTTATGGGAAAACAGTTTGTTTGTATTCAGGGTTTATGTGGTTTCCTGTAGGCTATGTTTAATCAACGAGGTACTGAATTTGGAATTTTAATATTATTGGCCTACTAAGTAAGCACTAACCTTCTATATTGGTGTGTATGACGTCACATGAAAACTATGAATGGGGTGCTGTAGTGACAGTATGGTGGGTTATATCCTCTATGGTTATGTCACTAGCACCTACTATCATATAATTCAATGGGACACAGAAAGCCATCACGTAGCCTACATGGGGCCTAAGGTCCTGTAGGGACCTGACGTAGCCGACTTATGATAATGGGGCCAAAATCAGCTATGAAATCTTAAGATAGATAGATAGATAGATAGATAGATAGATAGATAGATAGATAGATAGATAGATAGATAGATAGATAGATAGATAGATAGATAGATAGATAGATAGATAGATAGATAGATAATGTAATATTAAGATAAAAGAATATTAAGAAAAGTTTGCTTAGTCATATTGTTTTGGTTTGGCATTAATGGGTGTGTCATTTCTTCCTCCAGATTCAACACTGGAACCTGCAACAAACAGGTCATTACAAAATCATGGATAGACGAAATGTTAGAAAAAGAGCTGTTAAGAAGGTCAATGAAATGCTCAATTTGTTTGGTAATGATTTAGGAGTAACTGATGGTCATGGTGCTGCAGTGCATGATGAGGAACCAAGCTGGTTTGATGCCAGTGAGGATGATGTATTTTTTGAGTCAGAGAGTGAAGGAGAGCACGGGGAGGATGTTGGCAGAGGATCTAGTCCTTCCCTTACTGAGTCTTTGTGTAACTGGGCTGTCAGTGTCTTTAGTGGCTTTGACTGCCCTTTTAGGTATCCTGAAACTTCAGCATCCTTATCTACCAAAAGATGGCAGGACTCTCCTAAAAACAACAACTTCATATAGTATCCAAAATGTTGCTGGTGGAACATATTATTATTTTGGTATTGTTAAAGCTCTTTCCAAAATCTTGGGAAAAATCTGGTCTTCAGTTCCAGATAAGAAGGAGTTCAAAATTCAGCTGAACATGGATGGCTTACCTCTGTTCAAAAGTTCATAACTGCAGTTTTGCCCCATTCTAGGGTTACTGCAGGGTTATACAAAGAAACCAGTTGTTATTGCTCTGTTCTGTGGTAAATCAAAGCCAACATCACTAACCGACTATTTAAAAGATCTAGTCAGTGAGTTGCAAGAGTTAAGCAATGGGTTTGTCATGAATGGAAAGCAATTTTTCATAAAAATAACATCTGTCATCTGTGATGCTCCAGCTAGAGCTTTCATAAAGGGAATTAAATCACATTCTGGTTATTCCGGCTGTGATAAGTGCATACAATCTGGCGTGTATATTAACCACAGAATGACCTTTCCTGAGGTCAACAGCCCGCATAGGACTGATGAATCTTTCCTCAACATGTCGGATGAAGAACATCATCTTGAAGCTTCACCTTTTAAAGATGCAGGAATTGGTATGGTATCATGCTTTCCACATGATTACATGCACCTTGTATGTCTTGGTGTCATGCGAAAACTGCTGGATTTATGGCTTGCTTCTGGGCCTTTATGCTGTCGTTTGTCTGGGCATCAAAGTGTTTCAATTTCAGATGCTCTCATTAGCTTGAGACGCTATATTCCTGTGGACTTTGCCAGGAAACCTAGGCAGATCTCAGAGAGACTTAGGTGGAAAGCAACAGAACTGCAACAGTTTCTGTTATACACAGGTCCAGTGGTTCTTCACAATGTGCTGTCAGAACCAGTCTACAACAATTTTATGTTGTTATCTGTGGCTATTTTCATTCTCTCCAGTCCAACTCTGTGTAAAAGTCTTAATGTATTAGCTCACACCTTGCTAGTGTCTTTTGTTAATCATTTTAGTGAGTTGTATGGTCCTGAATATGTAAGCTATAACGTACATGGGCTAATCCATCTTTCTGAGGATGTCAAAAACATGGAAGACTTGACTTTATATCTGGGTTTCCATTCGAAAATTTCTTGGGACAAATAAAGAAAATGATAAGAACTCCTCACCATCCCCTACCACAGGTTATCCGACGACTCTCAGAAATGGATAGTTCTGTGCTAAAGGCTGATACGAGAATGTTCTTGATAAAACAACACGAAAATGGTCCACTCCCACCCGGTTTTAATGAAGTTTGCCAGTTTCAGGATGTTGATATTGGTAGCACTCAAGTTAATCTGTCAAGTGTTGGAGATAGCTGTGTTAAAATTGGAGGCTGCCTTCACTCTCAGAAAAAAAGGTACAAAAGCTGTCACTGGGGTGGTACCTTTTCAAAAGATAAACTTTTGTACCTAAAGGGTGCATTTTGGTACCTTAATGGTGCATATTGGTACTTTCATGGTACATATTTGTACCATTAAGGTACCAGAATGCACCCTTTAGGTACAAAAGTGTACCTTTTGAAAAGGTACCGCCCCAGTAACAGCTTTTGTACCTTTTTTTTCTGAGAGTGTTGGATTAGTTATGAATATAATTCAGTGTCAGGAGAAAGTGTATTTGATCTATAGAGAATATGAACACATGGAACCTTTCTTTCACTATCCCATAAACTCTCTTCAGATCGGGGTCTGTTTAGTAGACAAACTCTCACCTACCCTGAAATACATTGAGCTGAATGAAAAAGTTATAAAGTATGTGAGGTTACCATATCGAGGCCAATTTGTTGCAGTGCCTTTACTGCACATGGAGTAATGGTGTAACTGAGAATATTCAGCCCGATCTCATGAAAGTGCTCATCTAGCCAGAATTGTATTCATCATGCAATGTATATGCAGAAAATAGTTTTTACATGATATCCTATGCAGTTTTCGCATGCATGATACACACATTGTGGCATGTAATATACACGAAACCCACACCAGTAATCTTATCCAAGAGGTTTACAATTTGTATCATGCACGTGTAGGAAACTTTTCTTTCCTTGTAGAAAAGTTAGCAACTGAGGAGACCAGGAGACTTTTGAGGTATCTCTCACGCAGAAGTTCTTTATTGCGTCGCTGTAGTCATCTCAAAGATAGTCTAACTAAGGGAAAACATTCTCTTACAATTTATAGATTTAGAGGGGAGGAGTTCACATTGAGGGGGAGAAACTGAAACAAAAGCAAATGTATATGATTCAACAGGCACCTCATGTCACGATACACTTAACAAAAGTGAAGGGGAGGACTCAAGTGCAGTGAAGGAATGATTTATTAACAAAATAAAACAAAACCCAACACAAAGCAAAAACCCACGAGGGGGAAAACATTCTCAACAAAACTTGAACTGAAAACCAATACACTGACCATGAATAACAACGAGGAACAGGGGAGACATAAGAACAAAGATCCAACACAGACTGCAAACATGAAGGAACTTAAATAGGGAACAAATCAAGAGGGAACAGGTGGGAGAACTCAAACACTAATCAGGTAACGAGGGGGAGGATCAAACAATGACAGGAGCACATGGCTCAACATAACAACACCACTCATGTGCTAACACTACAGGACAGACACGTGACACTACCAGACGCTCCATCAGACTGGACGGGATGGACAAAGCAGGGCGGGGCGGAAGGAACCGACCAGGGCGGGGCGGGAGGGACAGACCAGGGCGGGACGGGAGGGACAGAGACATCAGGCAACCGGGGCAAAACAGAAAGTCCATAGGGTGGTGAGGGAGACACACAGAGCTCGTTGGGAGATGAGGGAAAAACACAGAGTTCATCAGGCGGCCAGGGCGGTGAAAACCCTTCGGGTGGCCTGGGCGGTGAAGACCCTTCGGGTGGCCAGGGCGGTGAAGACCCCTCGGGTGGCCAGGGCGGTGAAAACCCTTCGGGAGGCCAGGGCGGTGAAGACGCTTCGGGTGGCCAGGGCGGTGAAGACCCTTCGGGTGGCCAGGGTGGTGAAGACCCTTCGGGTGGCCAGGGCGGTGAAGACGCTTTGGGTGGCCAGGGCGGTGAAGACCCCTCGGACGGCCAGGGCGGTGAAGACCCCTCGGACGGCCAGGGCGGTGAAGAGCCCTCGGGCAGCCAGGGCAGTGAAGACCCCTCGGACGGCCAGGGCGGTGAAGAGCCCTCGGGCAGCGAAGACCCCTCAGGTGGCCAGGGCGGAGCAGATCCCTCAGGACCAGACACCAGCTCGGGAACAGGCGCCGGCTTAGGAACTGACACTAAAACAGACACAGTCACAAGAACAGACACAAACACAGACAAAAACGCTGGGTCCTGAACCAACATGAGCTCCAGCTCAGGGACAGGCACCGGCTCAGGGACCGGCTCAGGGACCGGCTCAGGGACCGGCTCAGGGACCGGCTCAGGGACATGCACCGGCTCAGGGACAGGCACCGGCTCAGGGACAGGCACCGGCTCAGGGACAGGCACCGGCTCAGGGACCGGCTCAGGGACAGGCACCGGCTCAGGGACCGGCTCAGGTTAAGGGACATGCACCGGCTCAGGGACAGGCACCGGCTCAGGGACAGGCACCGGCTCAGGGACAGGCACCGGCTCAGGTTCAGGGACACGCACCGGCTCAGGGACAGGCACCGGCTCAGGGACAGGCACCGGCTCAGGGACCGGCTCAGGCTCAGGGACAGGCACCGGCTCAGGTTCAGGGACATGCACCGGCTCAGGGACAGGCACCGGCTCCGGGACCGGCTCAGGGACAGGCACCGGCTCAGGGACAGGCACCTCCAACGTCTTAATCAGACGCTCCAGATAGTCCCAGCTCAGAGATACAGACGGGACCTGATCAGTCTTTCGTCGTTCAGACGGGACGTGAACCATTTCTCGCTGGGCAAACGGGACGTAAACAGTCTCTCGAGGGACCGGCTCAGGGACCGGCTCAGGGACAGGCACCGGCTCAGGGACCGGCTCAGGGACCGGCTCAGGGACCGGCTCAGGTTCAGGGACAGGCACCGGCTCAGGAACACCGGACACCGGCCTCTCCAATATCCGAGCCATCCGCTCCAGATAGTCCCAGCTCAGGAAGGCAGGCGGGACGTGAGCAGTTTCTCGCTGGGCCGACGGGACGTGAGCGGTCTCTCGCTGGGCCGACGGGACAAGAGCGGTCTCTCGCTGGGCCGACGGGACGTCAGCGGTCTCTCGCTGGGCAGACGGGACGTCAGCAGTCTCTCGCTGGTCCGACGGGACGTCAGCAGTCTCTCGCTGGGCCGACGGGACGTCAGCAGTCTCTCGCTGGGCAGACAGGACGTGATCCGTCTCTCGCCGGGCAGATGGACATTTCCTCCTCCTTCTCCGTCCGTGACGGCGAGAAGTGGGTCCTGAACTGTCCCTATAAATGGGCGAAAATTGAGTTGACCCAAATGAGGCAATGAAGTAGTCCGGGCAATCCAAATAGTCGTCATCGTAATTCAGATTCCCCCAGTCAAAGTCCTCGTCCTCCATCCTGCTGAGTCCTCAAGTGGTTGGATCTTTCTGTCACGATACACTTAACAAAAGTGAAGGGGAGGACTCAAGTGCAGTGAAGGAATGATTTATTAACAAAATAAAACAAAACCCAACACAAAGCAAAAACCCACGAGGGGGAAAACATTCTCAACAAAACTTGAACTGAAAACCAATACACTGACCATGAATAACAACGAGGAACAGGGGAGACATAAGAACAAAGATCCAACATAGACTGCAAACATGAAGGAACTTAAATAGGGAACAAATCAAGAGGGAACAGGTGGGAGAACTCAAACACTAATCAGGTAACGAGGGGGAGGATCAAACAATGACAGGAGCACATGGCTCAACATAACAACACCACTCATGTGCTAACACGACAGGACAGACACGTGACAGTATTTCTTCAAAGACAAGGGTTGTATCTTGCTGAGTAAACACTGAGTCTGCTATTGTTCTCTCTTTCCCTATTATTTAATTCTCGACACCTAAAGAAACACAGTGAGGTGAGGAATTGACTAAATGGATGGGGGAAAGCCTATGAGGGAGTCTTCACCGAAAGGGTTGGCCCCCAAAGCCTGTTGCATTTGGTTCTTCCCTTGGCTCCTCACTGTTTTCGTGTCCTATCATGTCCCTGTGGGTGGCAGAACTTTGCAGAACACTTTGCAATGTGACAGAACACTTTTCATTGTGACACATGATACCAAGTTTCTTTTCTTCCTTGACACAATACTGTCGATCAACATCCCTTGATGGGGCACATGCCATATAGGCTCAAATGGCTTGACCTGTCCTGTGACATGTGTACTTTCATCTATGTAATTCTATCATGAGTTATTTTTCCTTCATCCTCTAACAAAACATCAGTCATTGTAGACATCATACGTGAGAATGGGTGAGGGTAGTTTAACCAATTTCCCTAATGGGAAAAGGTGACAAAATTGCCTTTTGCTTGATTCATTAGTGTTACACTGCATGTGGGCATTTTCACTCTGACCTAACACTATTATTGATGATGTATTGGCCTGTGAGTTTACTTAACCAGTCCCCCAATGGAAAAGCTGAGACAGTCACTTTCCTTTTGTTCTGTTAAACAAACATAAGTCTTTCATCTCTGTTGTAATTTTCTGGGGAAATTAAGCACTCACAGCCCAACGGGTTAACACGTCAACAAGCTGCCCCACCCGTTTAATGACGTGGGGAATGGTGGCTTCAGAGTAGCAAGCAAACTGAGAAGTTGGGCAAAAAGGTTGACTTCTCTAAAGTTCTTTCTGCTTTTTCTACACTCTCTGCTCCAATGTCCCGGCTGACCACAGTAATAACACCTGCCCTCTCTCTTAGGACATTTACGTTTCTGTGGGTTTTCTGTGCTGACCTTAAAAGAGGCTGCTGCAATTTTTACTCTTTCCTTTACATCATAGTCTCTCTCCCAAGCAGTTAACCTGTCTAGGTTACTTCTTAAGGTTCCAGTTTGCCATGTCATTTCTAAGAAAGGCAATGCATTCTTTTGTTCTGACAACAGCCCATCAAACCACGTGCGAAGTAATGCACCATTGTCATTTAACACTTTCTCTGAAGTGTCAGCTATTCCACTGTATGCAGCTGCTGTCTGACAGAACCTTTCTGTGTACTCAGTCACACTTTCATCCTTCTTTTGCATACACCTAGTAATCTTTGACCAGTCCATTTTTGGTCCAACGATTTCCTTTAAGATTTTCAAAACACCTTCTCTCAATTCATCTTTTCTGGCATGTTGTAGTTCAGAAGTAACAGCAGACTCAAAACTGTTGAATTCAGATTCAGTTAGAATTTGAGACATTAACTGTGTGACTTCTTTTAACGACATGTCGTAGAGACGCATCTTACTGATCAAAGCTCTTCTAAATTCAGAGAACTGTGTGCGTGCTGGGGGTAAGCCCTGGGACAGTCGCTCAATGTCTTTAGGTCCAAGCGTTGTAGCAACAGTTTGGATTTGAACAACAGAAGCACTGGAAGGAACACTTTCTGACTGTTCAATTCCCTGCGGTCTTCTTCTAGCAGCACATACCTTCACTGAATTTACAGGCTTATCAGTTACTGATGGAATGTTTAAATCTGTTTCAAACAACGCTTGTAAGTCAGGATAAGTTTCATCTGACTGTTGGTCTTCAGGGTTACATTTGGTTGAGGCCTGGTTATGGCCCACCTTTGTCTTGAAACAGGACAATTGAGTCTGCAACTGTTTGTTCTGTTCATTTAACTTAGCAATACATCTAGCTTGTTCTTGTGCAATAGATAAACTGTATTCTTTGTAACAACAGATAATGGCTTTCACATTGTTCTTGCGAATACTTGCTCCTAGCACCTTTTTACAATCTTCAATAGACCATACTTTTTCTGGGTGAATGCCAAATTTCTTTGTCAAGTTCAAGTCACTATGGAGTCAAGTCACAAGTGACTGAGTCACTATGGAATCAATGCGTTCTCCTAACAATGACTTAAATTCACCATCTGACCACAATGGAGTGGCAAGGCCACTTTTCTCAGTTGTAGGAACCAACCTAGCATTTTTCCTAACCATTTTTGTGAGTTTCTTTGTTATCACACAAAACAACTAACTTACTCTGATCAACAGAGGCTACACTTGTTTACACAGATCGACTGTTGTAAACCTTCTTTGACAGAGCAAAGGAAATCCACAATATTACTAGCACTTTATGCTAATACTTCCTTGTTTGTACAGAGGTTCAAACTTTCATCTCTAAAATACATTTTTAGAGGGTAACACCACAAAACAACAAAAAAACAAACACAAACTATTAGCATGTTACGCTAATCTTCCCTGAAAGAAAATGGAAAGGATATTTCACCTTCCTAACTTTTAGAGGATACAACCACAATAACTAGCACAAAAAATGCTAATCCTTCTCTGTGAACAGAGGTTATCACCAAATATTAACACGTAATGTTAATCTTCCCTAAATTTAGAGGATACCTTCTCTAGCAACGTAGAGGCACTATTTCGTTAAACAAAACTTCCCTGACTTATTCAGAGGATCCCAAAATATTAACATGTAATGTCAATCTTCCCTGCCTGACAACAGAGGATACCTTTCATCTTTAAAAGACAACTTTTAAAGGATAACTTTAGTTAATCAAACACTACAGCTGTCTGATAACTCTTTCTCTGACGGCGCAGAGGCTCAAATTGTACTGGTCTTCAGCGGTTCTTTTGATAGAGTGAAAACTCACCGAATCGTTGTTGCGATGAAAAGATTCAGTCTGGACTTCAGTCAGAAAAGTTATTTTTTGTTGAGATCTTGTTCTGGAACTCAGTCCGCTTTGAGATCTTGTTCTGCTTGAAGTTTTCAAGATTCAGTTGAGATTCTCTGTTGAAATCTTTTGTTGCTTGAAGTTTCAGTTCTGGATTCAGGTAAGATTCTTTGTTGAAATCTTTTGTTGCAGTTCTTGATTCAGGTAAGATTGCTCTGTCCGGGTCACGGCACCAAATTGTAGGAAACTTTTCTTTCCTTGTAGAAAAGTTAGCAACTGAGGAGACCAGGAGACTTTTGAGGTATCTTTCACGCAGAAGTTCTTTATTGCGTCGCTGTAGTCATCTCAAAGATAGTCTCACTAAGGGAAAACATTCTCTTACAATTTATACATTTAGAGGGGAGGAGTTCACATTGAGGGGGAGAAACTGAAACAAAAGCAAATGTATATGATTCAACAGGCACCTCAGTTCATCAGCATAGCAGTTTTCTGTGCCTTGAGATGCTAATCTGGAGGAGTTACACTGAGGAGGAGTCTCTTGAAACAAAGCAAATGTAAATGATTCAGCAGATTACCAGAGACGCTAATCTAATCAGTCTGACCAGCCTGGTCACACTTTTACCATTAGCTGAATCTTGAACTTAATGGCCAGGAAGCGCATAAAGACAAAAGCTAATGTGTGACACCTGGAATGCTTGGCTTAATCTTATTGGCCTCAGAATGGTAAACACTGTATACATTTTACAGTTGAAAATACTGTTAAATCTTTATGAAACATTTAATAAATTTGTTTTTTCTCCCCACACGTAAAAACAAATTTCTGCGTATAAATTGCACAATAAATACAATTTGTGCTATAGATGCGCATTTTCATAAGATCGTGTTAGAATAACACTGCACTGCAGCATACAGATCATTTGTTTCATTTATTTATTTTAAATCATTATTAAAGTTTAGACATGTACAAAGTGGTGGAGTTCATAAAAACAAAAGAAGTGGAGCTGGTACCCAGTGTTTGGGTACGGAATGGAGTATGGCCACTTTTGGCCACACCTCAAAGGAATCTCCCTACATTCCGCAATTAAGCAGCAGGTGACGCCTAGTCAAGACTGGGTGTCCTGGGAGATTAGAGTGCTGTTCACTACTGGTATGTTGGATATCTCTAATTCATGGTCTTAGGAATGATTATAGTGATTTAATATTTAATTTATCTTTTTTATTTAAACAGATAACTATGAGGAAGGAAGGAGGAAGGTTCGAGAGGCGGAGGTTCAATCTGACCTTCAGTCAGAAGCAGAGGAGCCAGGCCGAAAAAAAGCAAGGCGTAAAATGTAGGTGGAATATTTTTTGTAATATTTGTTTTCTGTTTGTTTTCTGTTGTCGCATAATAAAGTGTTTTTCACATTATATGATTTTCTCAGTACACTGAAGTGACACAAATTACTTTATTTAAAAACAAATGTTTTAAAGGCCAAGCACTCGACTTTTGAACTCTTTTGTGATGGACTCTGAAGAAGATGAATTACAGCAGGGTAGCACAGGCCTTCCTTCCTTCCTTCCTCATATCAAAAAACAGCTGCTTTATGAATGGATCAACCCCGATCACCAAATATTTTCAGTAATACCTATCTTTACACTTAATTATCACCATTGACATCATTTTCCTTGTAACATTCCTGTATTTTTTTAATATAAATTACTAAATTTATAAACACTTTTGCATTACTTCAGTTCATAGTCCAAGGTGTTCCACAGTTTAAAAACAGAGGTTATGTGTTACTATGGTATGCGTTACATCTGTGCAGTATCCAAAGTATGGAAGTATTAGGGAATTGTACAGCATATGCAATGAAGAGTAGTCTAAACTGTGTATTGCTTATTCTCAGTTGCAGATGTCATTTTTTCTGAGTGCAATTAATGCCAAAGCTGTTGATCTTTTTTTCTCTAAAGCCATATTTTCTCTAAAGACAATACTTTAAATACTACATTGTATTTAATTTGTTAATAAGATCTAATATGTGTTGGTGGGGAGAATTTTCACGTGAAAACTACGTAGATCTGACCGTCACACACGTGCACTTTTAATGGTGCAGTGGCAGAACTTTTGCCAAGCGTGTCAGAGGTTCTGGGTTCTAATCCGCACTCGTATAGTTTTTTTTTTTTTTTTTGCAAAATGCACACAAACGTGCCCCTGCTTAATATACAACCACTGATAAACATACTCGGTTTTAATAAGAAAAAAAGACGATTTTTTTTTACCATTATTCATGTTATATTTTTTATCATTTCTGTTCAAGCACTAATCCGTGAGATGCTGACGAAACAGGAAATGATTCTTGACCAGCAACAGTCGATTCTACGGATACTTAATGCAAAGGAACTCCAGGGCAAAATTTCTAAAATTGAAGATGGACTTTTGCCAGTAAAAGACTTCGAGAGCCTCAAGAGACTGGAGGAGAAATTGCTGTCAACTGATTTTAAAGAAAACCTGGTGAGTCAACCCATTTAATCCCACCGGCCACAATAGTAATTGACCGTAATTTTTTTTTTTAATTTCTAAGGCTATACACCCCACCCACACACGCGCACATCCCAACCACACACACACAGACACACCACACACACGCACACACACCCCATGCGCACGCACACCACACATCCCAACCACACACCCCACGCACACCCCACACACACCTCACACACCCGCACACCACACACACCCACACACCACACACACCCCACACACCCCACACACACACACACCTCACACACCCGCACACCACACAACACACCCCACATCCCAACCACACACACACGCACACCACACATCCCAACCACGCACACCATACACACACACACCTCACACACCACACAACACACCCCACATCCCAACCACACACACGCCCACCACACATCCCAACCACACACACCTCACACACCCCACATCCCAACCACACACATGCACACCACACACACTACACACCCCACATAGTTGTTAATGTTATTGTTTAAAATGAGTTGTTAATGTTATTGTTTAAAATGAATTGTTAATGTTATTGTTTAAAATGAGTTGTTAATGTTATTGTTTAAAATGTGTTATTGTGCATTTGAAAGTTTATTTGACCATTGTTATTTACATGTTCATGTTTTAGTGTATTTGTTATTTTTTAATAAAAGCTCTTAATCTTTTTTAAATGTTTGAATTTGTGTTTTCCTGCTAAAATGTAGTGTCGTAGTTTCTGGACCACATCTGACCCAGGGACCAAGCCGAGTCTCAGCCAGATCTGTCTTACAGTGTCTGGGCCAGAACTGGGCCACCTAACAATACAATTCACTTTACAGTGTCTGGGGCAGAACTGGGCCACCTAAAACAATACAATTCACTTTACAGTGTCTGGGCCAGAACTGGGCCACATAAACGTTTTTTGTGTCCGTTTTCCATGTGTGGACCAGTTTTGGGCCGGGGACCAAGCCAGAACTGGGCCAAAATTGAAGCAAGGATGTGGCCCTGTGGTGGGCCAGACAAATTTTGCTATCTGGGTGTAGTCTAGTTTATCATATTTTACATCCTACAGCAAGAACAGAAGGGATTTTAGAAATGAGATAAACCCAGATGAGTCAGAATTTTTATGTGTCCGTTGCGGGTCCGCGGCGGATGTATGTATTGAATCGCGGATACAGCGCGGTCCGAGCCACGACGGGTCCGCGATCCGCCTTCGTTACGGATCCGTCACTGCGAGCAAATGGACCCCAATACGGGTCCGTTTCGCGGGTCCGTTCCGGATGGCGTGATACCTCCGCGGCGGATTTTGCTGTGTGGGTGGGGACGACTATTTTGAAAAAATGGAATTTGCCACACGGAAAATAAACGTGTGCTGAAGGATAGACAAGTTTACGCGCCAAATGACGGGCGCCGCCATAACTCTACTCAAATGCATTTCATTTCCGCCGGAAGTGGTTTGCAAAGCGTCTGCCGGTGTAAACACAGCGACGGTTCCACTACTTTGTGTGGAGATGGCGTTACTATCCCCCACCCGAATTCAGTGCAGAAGACTTACAGGACGACGTGGCCCAGCATAACGTACAGCAAGATTTGCTCCTACTTCGTGTAATCCATGGCAATAGATGGAAAAGCTATTGGACAAGCTGAAAGCCTCCAAGGCATATCAATATCTGCACGGCAACAAAGTCGGTTGTGTCATGTCATACAAAGCTAGATCAAACAGACATAGCGTGCAAATAACTATCAGTTTATGTCCGTGGTAATAGCAAATGTATCTGTGTGATATTTTAATGTTTCTTTTAACATAATAATAACAATTGTGACCAAATAAGTGTTTGCAGTTTATAGCTTAATCAGGTATGACATTTACAAGATTATAGGAAATAATAGAAGCCTGTTGTTGTCGATGGAATATGTATTTGTATTTGGAAAACCGACTGTAACCTATAATAACATGACTTACTGCTGAGCTCTAAATAAAGACATGATCTATTTTGCAATTATCATGACTGCATTGTTTTACCTGCTGTGTACCCTCTTACCTCTTAAAATACCTTTAAATGTAGAAACTAACCCATAAAATGCAGTAGGCCTATTCTACTTACAACAAAACGATTGAAGCCTCTAAAGTTACTTATTGCAATAAATAAAGGCAATCAATTTTCGGCACGACACCGGCACCGTGTCGGATCTCCGGCGTGCCGAAAAAAAAAAATTTTCGCGATTCATTTTTGTCCAGCTTTAACGTGTTAAAATATTTAATGCAAACACAGCATATGTTCTTTCTGTCATCCTTTAGCTAGGATTATGAACATGGTCTTATTCACGCAAATGCTTTAAACCACTCATGCGCGACAAGACAAAAGAGAACGCGCTGTCAGTGAATGTCCTCCTGACGTTGGTATCCAAACCATATCATAGGCTACTTAGCTAGAGTGCAAAGTGTGTGTGTGCCATGATAATAATTAGGGGCGCGATCGAACTGTGTGTGTGTGTGTGAGAGAGAGAGAGGCGCGATACTGTGTGAGTGTGTTTGTGTGTAAACAATGGAGCGCATGGACATTCACATTGCCTCTTCGTAGCTGGTTTGCGGTCGTAGCACTCTCTATCTAACCACTCGTTCAGGTGCTTTCTCGAGTGTTTGCAACCAACTACCGCACACATCATTCCCGAACACCACCTTTCTTCATGTTGTAATTGTTATCTTCTTTGTCACTGCGATATCAGCGGTATGTCGGCACGACTGAGCTAGCTAGCAAAACAAACCCAGCCCGCCAGAACGGAAATAGGTTGCACAAATGGGAGGAGTTTAGGATGTAGAGCGGAAACGGCTCATTATGGGTGCTTCTCATTTCTTATTTGTGCATCCTCGTTTCCTTTCCTTGGTTCCTTTCCTTGCGTCTCAGCTCCACCCCCTGTAGGCAATATTATGAAGCTGCAGACTCGGAGCCTGCATCTACAGTCCCCCACCGAGAGTCCCGCATTCTCAGACCCCTCGTTTTTCGAACACAGCGCCTCCTGCTGTTCGAAAGATCGTATAACACCCGCACACAGAGTAGAGCGCACGCTTATCCAAATACAATTAAAAACAATAGGATGCAATATTACGGTCTCCAAATAAATTATCCAATAATTTTTTTTGCGTTTTTTTTTGCCCTGCTTAATGCATGTGCAAAAAAAAAAAAAAAAAAAGAATTGTTACTGATGGAATATACTATCACATAGGCTACTATTTTTCTGAAGGTAGTTCAATCTGTAATTGTATACAATTACAGATTGAACTACCTTCAGAAAAATAGTAGCCTATGTGATATCATATTGCTACAATGTTTTTTTTTTTAATTTTTTTTATTCAAATTCCAATTTTTCTTTCAGTTCAAACTACAGTATAATGGTCTAATTAACATTACGATGCTAACATTACAAAATCTGTTTTTTGAATATTTTGAATGTGAAGCAAAACAATTAAGAATAGACAAAACTAATAAACAATTCTGTACTTTATTTAATGATCACCTAAACATCATCTTGCTGTAAAGAAAAAAGGAAGAAAAAACTGTGTTCGTGACTTTACTTTTCGTCTTCAATTGCATTAAAAAACCTCATTTATAAGTCGCTTTGCATAATCATAAAATGATGTTGCTGGGTTCGGCAGGAGCAACTCCACCGATGTATGGTGTACCCTGGAATATCCTACAACATAGGACCGACCGAGAGCATGTCTTATGATGTTTCAAAGCTAAATAAATTATAAAAGTTAGCTATCTAAATATTTTCGGGGGGAAGAGGGCGAAAAAACATACGGCTCAAATCTTACAAACGAACTTTACAAATATTCAATGGACTATTCAGGCAATCGATGAGCTAAATTAGTTTTATTAAAAAATAAATCAAACGAGTAGGCTACGATTCGCTAAATAAAAATGAAGATAGCATGCATACTCACGTTTTGGCTTAAGTTCTTTACATGTTTATCCGATACAATTTGATAGGAGGCGCTGTCTCGAAAAACGAGGCGTCTGAGAATGCGGGACTCTGGGTGCAGGGGGACTGCAGATGCAGGTCTCCGAGTCTGCAGCTTCATACTACTCCCTGTAGGACGTGAGGGAAGGAAGCGAGGAAAGGAAAGGAGGACAGAGGAATCGAATAAAAGTTTTTTTATATGCATTGGAATACTTAATCACTCGAGCGTCACTCCACAGTTACCCCTTTTCCACCGAAAAAAGAACTGGTTCGGAACTGGTGCTGGTTCAAAGTTGGTTCGGAGCTGGTTCAACTTGCGAACCCGTTCAGAACCTGTTTGCTTTTCCACTGACTAGAGCGCCCAGGGAACGACGTCGTTACGTCACTGTGTACGTCGCTTGCAAGTACATTGCTTTGGGATTATCTCTAACTCGAGTACCGAGAAAACTTTAAAAACAATTGAAATATGTAAGTCTTTTAATCTTTTCGTTTGATATGTAATCTTTTCTGACAAGTTATGTACCCCTGTCTTGTGTCTTTTTTTCTTTCCATGTATTTGTTCTATATCGTGACTGTTCTTTGCTTATGCTTCAAATAAATAAATAAATAAATAAAACGCGTGTTTCTGCAGTTTCTCCTGGCTTTGCGATGGTCAGAAAATATGTTTAACCGAGAAGAACGCATCTAAACCCGCCCCGTAAACATGACGTGTTAAAAGAACGGTTCTAGTCCAGCAAAGAGTTGGTGCCGCTTTGGAACCAGTTCTCGCGGCCGCGAACCGGTTCTTTGGCTGTCGAAACACAAAGAACTGGTTCGCGCACAGGCACCGGCTCCGAACCGGCTCTCAAAATGCTTTGGTGGAAAAGGGGCTAGTGTCATCAGCAGCGCTAAAAGTATCTGCCCTTATGTTGTTGAAGTTTGGTTATTTAATAAATCCATAATAAATAATAATAAAGATAGGCTATACTGTTGAAATATCTGAGATGTGTGGTTTATATAAACTGCAAAGGTAAAGTATAAATTAAAATGATTGAGACCGATGTGAAGGGGGAGGAGAATTTGCACGTACGTCACGTTTAGTCAATATAACAGTTCCGCGTAGGATGCACCTGTGTATCCTCGCTTATGACTCGTCAGGAAGCCTCCTATCTCCTCGATCCTCGACTCCTCACGGTGCAATTAGAGAATGGGGTCTATGCACAACTGCACTACTTCCTGAACTTCAGCCAGCTCCTTGTTTCCTGTATACCATTATTGGACAATTTGATTAATTCAGGTGTGCTTGACCTCAGTAGTCACGGCAGCAATAATCAAACACACCTGAATTAATCAATGTGTCCAATAATGCCAGACAGGAAACAAGAAGCTGGCTGAAGTTCAGGAAGTAGTGGAGCTGTGCATAGAGCCTATTGAGATGTCCTTCAAGATGGCTGAGCTCGATCGGTTTCCGGGTCATAGGAGGGAGGACGGAGGAGCGAGGAGACGAGGAGGGATATTGAGAAGCACCCAAACTTATCTATACGGCCATCCCATAGACAAGGATCACCTGCGGCTGCGGTAAGTGTTCCGTTATGTTTTTAGATGACCTACTGTAACAGTGCCATTAGCCAGATCTAATGTAACGTTAGTGACACTATTATATGAATAGGGTATGAATATGTTTTTATCTTGATGCGGTGCGGACGCACTTGGAAAAAAACGCGCCCTGCACCCTGCGTGCATACATTTGAAGTAATGAACTTGAGCATGCAAAAGACGCGATATGTGAGCAGGCCCTAATGTTTGTATTGTTTTGTCATGAATGCGCTCTATCGCTCCAGTAACAAATGAACGGAGCTGTAAACTCAGGAGGACTGTAGCCTTCACCTTGCTAATGAATCAGATTTTTTTTTTTGAGAAACTGTGACCTTGTCCAGTATGGGTACGTTAGGCTTTGGGTTCATTGTGCAAAAAAAAAAAAAATTCCTCACTGTTGCACTTCTCCGTGGGGGGCACCATAGCGGCGTGTGACTTCCGGTAAGATGCTCTCAACTTCCGTTAAGTAATTGTCGCCAGCTAAACACAGTTACAAGTGATGGCAAATAGTGGCGGCTCTGGTAGAATTTGTGCCGTTAAAGGCTGTCACAACAGCTACAGAAAACTAAAAAAACTTCTGGATAATGAGTGTTACGACCACAAGCCAACAACAAGAGTGGAATGTAAATGCCCGAAACCATTCAAATTGCACAGGATGCCATCCGACGACGAGGGCAAAAGACAATGGCTCGCAGCACTTAATTTGAAATTTCCGCCCCGTAACATACATGTTTGCTTATTCCACTTTGTGGACAGAGAGCCAACAATGGAAAATCCATATCCTGAACTTTGGCTTGGATATGATCGTCCAGTAAGAAAGAAGAGAAGACGACGAACTTGCCCGGACGAAGGTGAGACTATTCATTCATGTTATTTACAATGCTAACGTGTGGGTCTTCGATATAACGTTAGGCATATTAATCGAAATGTGGCTTAACACACGGATACAGTATTTTCAGTTGTCATGATGTGTGCTAAGAAACTAGCGTTTCCTTCAGCACTGTGGGTTCATTTAACAAATGACTCTTTAGCACCAGCTCTTTAAATGAACCATTCGGACTTACACACTTGTGAATAGTGTTTTGAATCAGTATGACGAATCGTTTAAATGAGTTAACTTTACGCTCCACTTAAGTTTTTAATACTGCGCAGTTGAGGTAATTTTTAATTAATATTAAATATTTAAATTAATATGTTTTATTCTGTTCCACTTTAGACAAAGAGGTCTGAGTAATATATTTATAACTGAATTATTTTGGCAGCAGAGTGTGGTCTGTTTGTTCATTGCAGCTTCAGCAGTAATAGATCTTAAATCTTTACAGCTCAAATATCAATGTTTAACAAAATAATACATGTCAGCAGTTGTTTATGTTCATTACGGAATGAAGAACTCACAAAACTGCCTTTTAAACTTTTTAAACCATTTAAAAGTGTATCAGTGCTAAACTACAATTATGCGTGATTATATTCTAAAATATATCAATTGTATTAATTGGCTAACTTCTTTTTTATTGTATACAATTTTAAAAACATTTTTTTTAATTAAACCATGACCTAGATAATTATAGATCTGGTTATAATGGTTCGTCTGTTTTTACAGGAGCTAGTGTTTACCAAGAGCACACTGCTGACGAAGGGAGGCCTGGAGAAGAGAGTCTTGCATCTGTCCCAAGCCCCATGCAATCTAATGTTGATGACCACGGCTGTACATCTAAAAGCTTTGCCTCTGTTGGAACACAATGGGAAGACCACATCTTCGAGGAACATTGTTATAGCAAGAGACAACACAGTGTAACTTATGTAAACCAGTCAACACAGTGTGATACATTCAAGCCTCTTACTCTGATGAGTGACTCTGACTCAAACCTGTACACCGGGCTTCCACTCCGCACATTTCATACACTTGTAGCTGTTCTGCGTTCCCATGCGAATGTGGCATAACAGACTGAAGTTGAACAGCAAATCTTGCTCACACTAATGAAGCTGAAATTAAACCTTTTGATAGATGACCTAGCCATTCGATTTCGTATATCAGTGAGTCAAGTGAGCAGGATCATTTCTTTTTGGACTGACACCATGGCTGTAATCTTGAAGGATCTGATACCATGGCTCCCCAAAGAAACAATAAGGGCCACAACACCAGAGGCATTTAAGCAACATTATCATAATGTTACCTGTATCTTAGACTGCAGTGAAAGTGAAATCCAAAAACCAAAGAACCTTGACTCAAGGTCTGAATCGTACAGCCACTACTATGCTTGCAACACTATCAAATACTTAGTTGCTATTGCACCTTGTGGTCTAGTAATGTTCATATCTGCAGCATATGTGGGACGCTGTAGCGAAAAATTTATCACGTGTGACTCTGGCATTCTTGAAAATCTTAAACCTGGTGATGAAGTGATGGCGGATAGGGGTTTTTTGATAAGAGACTTATTGTATGAAAGACAAGTCAACTTGACAATTCCTCACTTCGCCAACCAAACACAGCTGACAGAAGAAAAAGTCACGTGCAGTCGCAGGATTGCAAATGTAACGATACATGTTGAACGTGCAATTAGGAGACTGAAAGTATATAAGGTGTTGTCACAAACATTGCCTATCAACCTTATGCCAAAGATTGATAAAATTCTGCGTATATGTGCAGCTTTAGTGAATCTGCATGGTGACCTGATCCGTGATACAGAAAATTCTCACACTTCATGTAGTCAAATTTGTACATATGTATTTAATAACAATGATTCATATTTTTAATTTTTAAACATTTTCAAATCTGTTTTCTGTACACTGTACATGAATATATATATTTCATAAAAAATATTGTGCAAAACCTCTAAACAAGGAACTAATATCAAATAAATACTAAATGTTTTTGAAAACTTGACTACACATTTTCAGAACTTTTTTTCTCATACATGTCAGGATCTGTATACTTAAAAAAAAAATAAATAAAAAAAAAACTGTTCATCTTTGTACCATTAGTTTATGCTTTTCTGACAATCTGTTGGTATCTGCCATTCAGTTTGAGTCGTCCGGCACAGAATTCATCCACTACTCTAGGAAGCATCACGGAGAAGTAGAAGCCTCTGAGACGCTTAATCTGCTCTGCTAAATAGTCTGCATGGTACATTTATCAGAATGTGTTCCTTTGATGACCAGACAAGTAGTTTTGCCATTCTCAGCCCAGTACAAAACATTCCTAATTGTACCTGTCTGTAGTAGCCCCTGACTCCATTCCTCTGTAATTCAGGCTTCCCATTAACCACTTTGATGTCACTATAACTCATAGTAAAATGTTCTGCTAGAGAGGTGGTGGTGTTCTTTAGGATAGGGAACTTTATTTCCAGAAGTTCCACACCATTTATTATGCCATCAGGGCTTGCAGACAGCCATTGCTCTGTCAGGCTGACCCTGGTATCTGAGAGGGACACGAGTAGACCTTGTTCTACAAGAAGGTTTCGAGCTATTACCTCTTTCTCACTCCCATACTTTGTAGCTGCATTACCCCGAAAGCTAGGGAAGAGATGCTCTCTCAGGAATTTATCAGGATTTGTTGTTGCTCGTACTGGTACACCTTTAGCTGAACTAGCAGTTATCCTTATCTGTCTTGCGCTATGCCAAACCTCTGACAAGCTCTGATTTTGTGTTTGAATCTCCAATTCAGCTGCCTGGTCGCTGTTCTCTACGTAGTTTGATTTACATTTACCACAAGTCAAAGTCTCCCCATGTGGCTGGTGGAGTTCTATGCTATCAATGTCATCGGCCTGCTCTGGTACATTTGCATTGTAGCACTTTTCTAAAAGACTATTCTTTAGTTCAAACAGAGCTTTTGTGTCTGAAGAACCGACCGTCTCCCTGAAGTCATGATGTGTGTCATAGCATGGTGTTGATGGTAGCCTTTCTCCCTCCCTTGCTGCTGACGCACCATATGCTTCCTCAGCTCTGTGATGTCTAAATGATATCTGGCTGATTCGTTTCTGTTCATGATTTCTTTTGGTCCCTGCATTCCATCTATGCTGTTCATTAGTGCAAGATATCCCTGTCACACCACTGGCCACTGCATTCTACACCTTTCAAAAATCAGAATATAATATAAATAATATATTTATTTTTACATTTATTATTTATTGCACAGTACATCACCACTAGCACACAAAACGTTTTTTTTCTATGTAAATAATTTTATAATGATTTACATTTATTATAGTTTAAATATTGCTTTGTAAAAATGTATTCATGTTGAATCATGCTGCACAGACTATTTAACCCTCTTATTATCTTTGGGGTCTTTTTGACCAGCAAATGACTTTTGGTCAAATTTTAAAAAATGTCCTCTTTTTCCAAATGGAATGAAACTTTCTACAACTCTTTACACTGTCATGATCTACCAAAAAAAAAATATTTTGGAATGATGTCTGTCTTTATATTAGCATGAAAAAAATTCCAGCACTCTTTATCTTCGGGGTCCCTGGAGACCCCGCATAGTAAATATACAAAATTCATCATTAAAATCAGCAACAACGAAGAAACAACGCAGATCACATAGACAGAAATAAAGTGGCACACTTCCAACAATCCAACAAACATCCAAAATGCACACACACGCACACACACACACTCACACACATTTCAAATACCAACACCTCCAGTAAACAGTAAACACCAGTGCACCACCAGTTTTTGTTCCTAATTGTTCAAAAAAAAAAAAAAATAATTGAAAATCATTTTTTTAGGAAATCTTTTATTTATTACAACGATTATATTTGTTTTACTGCTTTATTTTCTCATTTGTTATTGCTGTTCAGTTCATTGCATGTGTTTTTTTTTCAACATGTAATATAACTGTTCATTTCTGTTAATTTTTTTTCTTTTACAGTTCGTAACTGAAACATTGATTTAAAATTATAGAATTATATTAAAAACAGATAATTGAAATAAATGATCAAATCTAAAGACTCCAACATTTATCTTTGTAACATCATGTTCAGGTTTGATTCTAATCATAATGTAACATTATTGAAAAAACTTTTGTCAGGACAAAAAATACTTAACTTTGATAAAAAGTTTTGTTTTTTTGTTATAATTGTGATTTTATAATATTTAGATATGAATCCAACTGGAAAAACTTGTGAAATAAATATAGTTTGGCTAGTCAAATAGCAAATAGCTTATAATGGAGGTCTATGGCCATCTAGTGGTTAAAGTGATATTTTTTTATTTTAAAAGTGCATTTTCCAAAAAATTGTCAAAAATCTTTCATTAAACCATTTTAAATGATCCATGTTATCTCCATGAATGATAATTAGAAATCTGGGTCTTTCATAAAGTGAATTTTACATACAATGCCGTTTTTTGTAAAAAAGCCTATTTAAATAAATATTTATTTATTAATTTATAGAAATTTAAAAGATTTCAAAAATCCTCCAAAAACTGCACAAATGTTGAGTAAAAACATTAATAGAGTAAAATTACATTAGTAAAAAAAAAAAATTATTATACTGCTTCAAAATTAAATGTTATTGTCTGGGGTCCCTGGAGACCCCAAAGATAATGAGTGTAGACACAAATGAAGATAATAGAAGGGTTAAATGTAACTTAGTTGCTGTTTGTTAAGCCAGGCTAACAGTGTACGGTATTTATAAATACCCACCTTCCACAACACAGCAGCAGCATGGCTACAAGACCTGCCAGGGCCAGCTACACAGGAGCATCCAGCTGTTTCCACTACTCCGTTACTTTGCACCATAACCCACGCGATGTGATTGGCTTTATTTATTGTCTGACTGTGCTCTACCTCCGCTTTTAAGAAAGTGAACTGCTGATGATTATGGGAAAGAATTAGTTCAATTTTATTACTGTGTAAGTAATTGTATGCCTCCGTGCTTTTATAATTTCTAAGCTCCTCGCCGTCGACACCCTCAGACAAAACAAGATAATTAATTATGTCAACATATGTGACTGCTGGCCATTGACTCATATCATCAATCCAGGAGGTGGCGCTTGTTAGCTTCGTAGGATGAGGGACAGACAAAGTTATGTTGTTTACGGTCTTCGTTAAATAGTCTTGCCCGTGCTGCCACCGCGAACTTATGTTACCATTGCTTGTTGACATTATGGATATTGCAGATATATAAAACAGATTACAACATTCGTTTCAGGCCTAAACTAAACGCGTCAACATGCGAACCGGAAGTTTCGAGCATCCTGCCAACGTGCACGCGCAAAGCAGGACGGGTAGTTTCGCGTCCCGTGAAAAAGGTGAATATGTTGTTGAATACATTTGGTTCAGCTAATAAATTGCATTTAAAATATATCGATTCCTGTAATGATAATTCTTTATTTATGTTCTGTGATATTTATAAATCAGGATGCGTTTTTGGTTGGAATTCAATGAAACATCATGGTATTACCTGGTCTCCCCTGTTTATTGTCACCGCTCATACAATAAAGCGAACACCCATGATAAACTATGCTTTTCTATCTAGTAATTGCTGACTCTATAACTCCAACTCTGAACGAACTCTCTGCTCCTCGTCACAGTGCGTCACTCTCAGGTGCTGCGGTTATCACTTCGCCCAAGTAGCAGTGCTTATACGGTTAAAAGATGTCTGTCTCATTTGACTTTGTTTTTTGTAGACTCTGTGACTATACAAATCACAACATATAAATAGAAAATCGTTTGCGTTATTTTGTTACTCATTTGGATTAGTATGACAGCTGCAACCATTTACATCCAGTCTTTGTGCTAAGATAGGCTAGCGGTGGGTGCGTCAAACAGACTATAGCACGCACAGAGATGAAAAAGGTATGTATGGACTTATCTAACTCTGGGGTATAAGGTGAATAGGCTAAAGTTCCAAAAAGTCGGAGTGTTCCTTTAAGCCACATTTCTGTTTTTAAGAATCTTCAGTATCAGAATCTTCCAAATGACATGTTTACATGACGCATTTTTTTGTTATGATCAGCCTTTATCCGAAAATAGGTCTCCGATCAGAGCTGTACTTTAAGCACTTTGGGTTCCTGATGAAGCACTATATTATTATTGTTATTATTATCATTATTATTATTATAGTGTCTTATTATTTTTGTTTTCTCTCGATGCTACATTGAAGAAGTGGCTGGCATACGGTGTACATTTTAGGACATCCTCAGACCTCAGACATATGAAGACAAGGCATCATGCCTCAGACTAAAAGGCTTCAGTTATTGGACAAAACGTCATCGCGCCTCAGACTGAAAAGCTTCAGGGGCCTGTTTCAGAAAGGAGGTTAAGAGAAAACTCTGAGTATGTTAACCCTGAAATGAGGGAAACTCTGGGTTTTCCGTTTCAGAAAGGGGGGGGGGGGGTATATCAAACCCGAGAAAGCAGAGTAAGTCAAGCCCGTTTCTGAAAGAGAGGTAACTTATACTCAGAGTCAGTTACCATGGTAACTTACTCTGTGAACCTAACCTGGTCGAGAGCAGGTTTTCTTCAGTAAACTCAGAGTTTCTTGCGGTCTCCTCCCCTTTTTTAAAGAGGAAGTGTTGTTTAAACGCCAACAATAAAATGTATTTACACATTCTTTAAGGAATATACTGTATATTGTTTGTCCATGTTTTAATTGACTAAATCTGTTTTGCAGCACTTTGCCAAAAATAAAAGGATTAAAACGTTTGCTAAACTTTATTTGATTACCACCATTTTTGATAATATATTTCTTTTAAATCATTAAAAAATTGGAATAAATAATAACATTTAATTTAACTCAATTATTTTTCAAACATAATTTAATAAGTTATTAATGATAAAAAATAAGTTAATCTTATTCATATTATTGAAGTTTTTTTAATGAATTATTGAAGTTAGTTGATTACATATGTTTTATTGAACAATGTTTACTTTATTTAACTGTTATTTTTGATTGATAATAATAACTGTACTGAAAATAATAACCGTAATTTAATAATGCAGTTTATATATTTAATAATTGTTTCATACCATAAAACGTGATATTTTTTTAGATGGTTCTATACTGTGAAACTCTCCCCACACCCCACCCTCACTGTTAAACAAGTTATGTTTTAAACTAACTACTTTTTACTTGAGTAGATTTTTAGACTGGTATTTTTACTTAAGTAAAAATTTATCAAGTAATAGTATAGCCTACTTTAGGTTGAATAACATTCTTCCAGTTTCACCTCTGATATTATAACAGTAAGTTACTCTAAAATAGTTATGAATTATTACATCTTCAATGGTGTAGTTAGATTAATAATTATTATCTCTAGAAAGTATTGGTCTACATATTACTAATTGCTAAATCCTATATCAACCTCAGCTACTTGATTAATTCAAGGTGGAGAGACAAGAAACTGCACTTTTAATGCTTTCAAATTAACAATAAACAGTTGCATGAATTATTCTTGAATTTATCAAAGTGTGAAGAGGGAGAAGGTTACATAAAAAAATATACCTTTTATAAATGTATGTTAAATCCACTATTGTTTTATACTGAATTGGTCTACAGTTTATGCAGTAGCCTATTTAATGTAATTGCATCATATTTTATTTTAAATTACAGAAGAATTAAGAGTAATCCCCTTAATTAAATTGCAATATTTAGATCACTTGGTAATTAATTATACCCAAAGCCTCTTTTTGTCTAGCGCTGTTGCCATGGTGACTCATAATATCTGCGCTCCATTGATAATGGCTTTTTATAGTTGTGGTGCACACGCTTAACTCAGAGTCAGTCAACTCAGAATTGATTGAACTAACTCATTTCAGCTGTTCTGTAACCGAAAACTCAGAGTTTCCCATCTCAGGGTAAGTCAACTCAGAGTTCAAGCTTTAACTCAGAGTTGGTTGAACCTCCTTATTGAAACGGGCCCCAGGTCTCAGGAAAAACAATGTCAGGTGTCAGGTCTCGTACAATTAGGCATCAGACAAAACAGCCTCAGACAAAAAGGCATCAGACAAAACAGCCTCAGCAAAAAGGCATCAGGCAAAACAGCCTCAGACTAAAAGGCATCATACAAAAAGGCATCGGGTAGCCTAACACAGCCTCAGACTAAAAGGCATCAGGCAAAACAGACTCAGATGGAGTTTGGAGGTTTGCATTGCCCCGCCCCTTGTGACATCACGTGTACACGCGGTTCATAGCTCGAAAGAACCAAAGAAAGCTTTACTACACAATAGTTTGAACAAATATGTCATCTAACATTTTAAACGTGCAAATTAAACTCGCAAAATGCATGTTCTCTTCTGCATACAACGAAATAAGTGTGACATTTAATTAGAGCATATATATATCACTAAGATTTTTTCTAATGTTGTAATTTATTCCTGTTATTAAAGCTAAATTTTCAGCATCATTACATCATCATGAACATCACTCTAATATGATGATTTAATGCTCAAGAAACATTCATTATTATTATCAATGTTGACAACAGTTTACAGTGTACAATTTTTTTCCAAAATCTTTGATGAATAGAAAGTTAAAAAGAACAGCATTTATTTAAAATAAATTATTTTCTAACATTATAAATGTCTTTTCTGTAACTTTTGATCAGTTTAACTCATCCTTGATGAATAAATGTTTTGATTTATTTTATTTATGTCCCCCCAAATATAAAATAAAAATTCTTACTGACCCCAAACTTTTGAACGGTAGTGTTTAATGTTACAAAAGCTTTAGATTTCAGATAAATGATGTTCTTTTGAAAGATTCTTTTGTTATTTTGCTGTTCTCTCTTCAAAGAATTTTGAAAAAAAAAATGTACACAACTGTTTTCAACACTGATAATCATAATGAATGTTTCTTGAGCATCAAATCATCATATTAGAGTGATTTCTGAAGGATCATGTGACACTGAAGCCTGGATTAATGATGCTGAACATTCAGCTTTAATCACAGGCATAAATTACACTTTAGGCCTACTGTATATTCACATACTGCCCTACAAAGGCAAAGCGCAGTAACTACACATTTGGTCAAAAATGAGTACTTGTAATGGGCTTTATGACATGTGTTCTGTCTTGTGAAAAAATATCTGAGTTCAATTATGTCCCATTTCGGAGATGCATTACCACTAATCTACCCATAACATGTTTGACTGGCTGGTATAAAAACTTCAAAGACTTCATTTCCCCGTTTCTTTATTTGCGTATAGGCCTAGTTAGTTACTGCACTTAGCCTTTGTAGGGCAGCATAGAAAACAGATGATTTACATTGGCATAATATTTCACAATATTACTGTTTTTTATCAAATAAATGCAGCCTTTGTGAGCAGAAGATACTTTTAAAAACATTTTAAAAATCTTAGTGTTAGGCTATAGGCCTATCGTTCATAAATGTTTTAATTAAATGTTACACTTATTTCATTGTATGCAGAAGAGAACATGCATTTCCCGAGTTATATTTGCACGTTTAAAATGTTAGATGACATAATATGTGCAAACTATTGTAAAGTAAAGCGTTCTTTGGTTCCTTCGAGCTATGAACCGCGTGTACACGTGACGTCACAAGGGGCGGGGCAATGCGAACCTCCAAACTCCATCTGAGTCCGTTTCGCCTGATGCCTTTATGTCTGATGCCTTTTAGTCTGAGGCTGTTTTGCCTGATGCCTTTTTGTCTGATGCCTAATTGTACGTAACCTGACACCTGACATTGTTTTTCCTGAGACCTGAAGCTTTTCAGTCTGAGGCGCGATGCCGTTTTGTCCAATAACTGAAGCCTTTTAGTCTGAGGCATGATGCCTTATCTTCATATGTCTGAGGTCTGAGGATGTCCTAAAATGTACACCGTACTGGCAGCCAGCCAAGGGGCACATCTATCAATTCGAAGCTCATGAAGCTGAGAAGATCAACAAGATTTTTTTTTTTTTGCTATCCAATTTTTTGTCTTATTTTTGTTCTTGTATTATTTGATTGTTCTTAAGTAAATAAATAATGTAAATGTATACATTTAGCTATGGATTTGAACAATTGTACAGGTAAACATGTAGGTGCATGTATAGGTGAACATATATGTTCATATATACGTGCATACATGTACCTATATGCACGTATATATGCACCTATATGTGTACATATATGCGTGCATACATGTACATATATAGGTACATATATGCACGTATATATGTGTACATATATGCACGAATATATGTACATGTATGTGCATATGTGTACATATAATATAGGAAAACGGAAAATTTTATATATGTCACATAGATTAAAAACCTATATCAAAACCTATATTAAAACATATGTTTATATAGGTTCTTTCCATGTGGCTCCTCTTTTGCCTCTTAGAGCTCATTGATGTCAGCCTCCATCTTATCCAACCTCATGTCCATCATCTCCTGCTTTTCAAATATCCTCTTCAAACTTTCATTTGCCATATACACCAGTCTGTTTTCGTTCGGACTCAGAGATTTAATAGCCACATTGTCCCTACGTAAAGGAGTAACATCTCCACTCTGCTCTCCATAACACTTGTTGAAGATTGACACAATGTAAAGCCTATCACCTTTCCTGAATACTAATGAGGGGGGCAGGGGAATAGGGGCAAACTTGAGCTGCCAGTCCCAAAACAAATTAGCATTTAAAAAGCCAAGCCATCAACTAACAGCATGTGGTCAGACAAGTTCCTGTTTTCGGGCCTTTACAGGCATTTACAGGTACGCATAACAAAGTTCCAAAGATCCCTCCCAAACAGCACATTTAGCGGGCATTTTCATTGTCCGAATTCTCCCGTATACACACCTTTTGACGCAGTGATTTTCGTCAGTTCCAGACCTGACATCTTAGGTCACCCTGGCCACCAGCCAAAGTATTATCTCACGTGGAGAAAAATAGATCGGGGTGTGGATGAGGGGACTCACTCCAAAGTCTCGACCTTCACTTTGCAATGGTCACGTTCCCACTGAGAGAACGTTACGTGACACACCCACGAGCGCTGTCTTAGCGCGATCAAAGCCCAAACACGTCAAAGCAGCGCTCGCGCCCATCAGCTGAATCTATAAGAATAGAGAGCCTAAGTCCCGCCCCTTCGCTTCCGGCTCATGGGACCGAAAAAATATGAATGGTAGTCAATGGCGAGAGACAACTTATCTTTTTATTCCGTCTGAACTGTGCCCTCAATTACACATATGATGTTTGTCAATTTAAAAGATGATTCTGAAAGTCAAAAACGTCGCAGTTTGTCATACAACAGAAGAGTAACATTTAGTTTTATGTGAAAATCGCTCTGTGAACTACATCTCCCAGGAAGCGAAACGAGATCGTGTGTGCGCAGTCTGGTACAAAACACTCAGGTAGGACGGCGTAACGTTACGATTATAACGTAAGACTGTAGAAACAATGACAGACAGCCTCAGTAAAGTTAGCTTCATTCATTGAGAGAAAATGTGCGCCTTTGGGGTTTGTAGTCTTTGTAATTACGTATTTTCACAGTCTTATACCTCAACGGTTTTAAACTGCGACTTTCTTTACTTTAAAATGTATCTTTTAAATTTACAAACATCATATGTGTAATTCAGGGCACAATTCAAACGAGATCAAAATATTTGTTGTCTCTCGCCATTGACTACCATTCAATATTTTTCCGAAATAAGGTCCCATGGTGGCCGACCGGAGGGACTTAGGCTCTCTATACCGCACTCAGAAATACACAGGCAGATCGACTTTAGAAAGAAGCGTCTTTAAAAAGACGTGCCGCATGCACTCTCTTTTAGTAAGAGGAAAAAACTCTGCGGATGTTGAAGCGACCAGGGAGAGACACAAACCACTGCTCAGATAGCAGGTAATGTGAAACTCGCTGGATTCCGCCGTCACACCAACACCGGAGAGTTCGCTCGTCTCGAAGAGATGTAGACAGAAGATGACAGGCTTTCAAAAGCGAAACCCATTCTCGTCATCCAATGTAACTCGGAATGACTACGAAAGGGAACTATGATTCTAAAATCGATCTTTACCTTCCTTATAAAAATACCTTATACCTTATTTCATATAAAAACGTCACATATACAACAGAATGTCATAGAAATAAATAATATTGAAATAAAATAATATTACATGTTTTTGTACATAAATATTTGGTCTTATTTAGACGAACATTCAAATAACTAAAGGGGATGGGAATTTTTAAATTAAAATTACGGATGGAAATATTTGTATAGGAAGACAATTTCACTCTTGTTTGTTCATCAGTGAGAACTTACAATATTTTTGAACAATTCGGGAAAATTTAGTGTAAAACTTTTCAAACACAAATTACCTCTATAGACTCTCATTAGGAAAGAGCAAAAGCTTAGATAAAGCTTCTACTTGAGCAATAAGCCTCTGCCTATCTTGATTTTTTTTTTTTTTTTTTTTTTTTTTTTGACAATGAGTCATGCTCTACCAGTGGCGGGCCGTTCATTTCACACTTAGGCCTTCTGTCCTACCTGAATAGGCTCTATGCACAGCTCAACTACTTCCTGAACTTCAGCCAGCTCCTTGTTTCCTGTCTGGCATTATTGGACACATTGATTAATTCAGGTGTGTTTGATTATTGTTGCCGTGACTACTGAGGTCAAGCACACCTGAATTAATCAAATTGTCCAATAATGGTATACAGGAAATAAGGAGCTGGCTGAAGTTCAGGAAGTAATGCAGTTGTGCATAGAGCCTATTAATAACTTTCAATAGTGTATCAGCGCAAAGACTCTCTATAATTGTTGTTTTTATTTTGCACCGGCATTTATTGGATTAATGCGGTGAGTTCAGGAAAGGCCACGAGAAACGAGCCCGTGAGTTCGGTTGGTGCATTTGTACAGTAGTTCTTGCATTCCGAATCAGATTATAAATTCAGAAACGGAGCCTCCCTTATCTTGTCGTTCAAGGGTTAATGTACAATAGTCCCTTTTCAGACGTTACAATAGTATGCATGTTTGAAAAAAAAAATAAGTTTCGATCGTAAATTTATAAGAAAAATTAAGAAGAAAATCATATTCACCACGGGGGGGGGAAAGCATATTACTCACCAAGATTATTTTTACACAAAATCCATCCTTATTTCTTTCCTCAAGAAGACTGCAGGTTCTATCTGAGTTTCAGTTCCAACAATGTCGTGTCTGTCTCGTCATATTTCTAGCAGTTTTAATTCACTTTATGGCTGAGAGTGCCTGCTCGACAGAAGCACACACAGTCACCGCAAAACATGACGATGTTTACAGCTGCCCCATGCTCTCGCACAGAGTTTTGAACAAAGTCAACGCGATCAGCGGGACTTTTGCCTTTAGAACCATTCGTGGTCTGTTTTTACCCGGAGAGATCGAATAGAGTTCCGTATCTGCGTTTAGCTCGGGCTGAATAATGGATTTTTTCTGCTGAGGGTCGAGGAGGGAAAGAAACATTAATTTGTGGGTTGAAAAACTATTACAGGAATATTTAGATTAAGCAGTTCGCTACAGATGCAGATACTAGTAATAGTACGCAGATATGGCTCTAACGTTACGCGCTCTGAGCATCCAATCAAAGAACGAGAAAATACAGACGTTATCAAATGCCAGCTAGATAGAGAGCCTAAGTCCCGCCCCTCCGCTTCCGGCTCATGGGACCTTATTTCGGAAAAAATATGAATAGTAGTCAATGGCGAGAGACAACGTATCTTTTTATTCCGTCTGATCTGTGCCCTCAATTACACATATGATGTTTGTCAATTTAAAAGATAATTCTGAAAGTCAAAAACGTCGCAGTTTGTCATAAAACAGAAGAGTAAGATTTAGTTTTATGTAAAAATTGCACCGTGAACTACATCTCCCGGGAAGCGAAACGAGATCCGCTGCTCATGTGTGTGCAGTCTAGTACAAAACACTCAGGTAGGACGGCGTGACGTTACGATTATAACGTAAGACTGTAGAAACAATGACAAACAGCCTCAGTAAAGTTAGCTTCATTCATTGAGAGAAAATGTGCGCCTTTGGGGTTTGTAGTCTTTGTAATTACGTATTTTCACAGTCTTATACCTCAACGGTTTTACATCAAACTGCGACTTTCTTTACTTTAAAATGTATCTTTTAAATTGACAAACATCATATGTGTAATTCAGGGCACAATTCAAACGAGATCAAAATATTTGTTGTCTCTCGCCATTGACTACCATTCAATATTTTTCCAAAATAAGGTCCCATGGTGGGCGACCGGAAGGGGAGGGACTTAGGCTCTCTATGGCCCCGCTCCAGTCAAAGCGAAATCTGATTGGCTGATTAAATCTGACGGATTATCTGATTGGTTAAAGCAACGGCATTCATTTTAAGTTACAGACGCCCGCTCTGTCGATTCTGAAGGCCTCCAGGCAGATTTATTTACCCGGCAACGCATGATGGCTGATTGGATACAAGCTCTAACATAAAAACACACTTCTGGAAGCAGCGCAACCAAGAGAAAAGCTATGATATTAAAATAACGAACTATTGGGAATAATTTAATACTCATTCATGGAAAAAATATATTAAAGTGCATAGTGCAAGTCAGTGATTCTGATAATGTTTAGGCCAGCAGAGAAGGCCTTGCTGGCCCTGACGGCCCACCACTGTGCTCTACTGTTTCAGGGCTACGCCGGACGGCCGTTTCACAGCCGCAGTGGCACGTGAACAGCGGTATTTTTTTCGGCGTGCATGTTACGTCGCCTCAATCAGCTCCGATACGGCTCCGAAACTACCGGAAGTCATTCATTTCCTATGGAGATTCTTCGCAGACCGCATGCGTATGGGTTCAAAACAGGTCTGACCGACAAGCAAAAGTGTGTCCATCCGGATCTGTTAAAAAAAATGTAACTCTTGCGAAAAGCTACAGACGGTTCCTATCCGACAATTCCAGCGGAGGTTGAGCGTTGTTATGGTACTGATAAACAAACCTGAATTCTTAACTTTTAATAAAATAAATAATGTTTTTATAATGATAAGTTCATTTTTTATTTTCATGATTTTCTTTATGTATAGGAAAATACAATTCAAATGTAGGCTATAATTAAATAATTAAACTGGCTATAATTAAATATTGTGGCCATTTTTCCTAACCCCACTCAATAACATTCAGCCAGAAAATTCAATGATGGCAAATCGTCAGCTGGTCAATGCTCTTGCTGTTACTCCCCTATACTGGAGACGTTCAAGAGAAATCAAACGTTCTAATCGCTCCGCTATTTTTGTTCTACCCGCTTCCGACGCATTTCACTGTGTAGTTAGTACGTATGGAATGCCAAAGCTGACTAAATTAAAAATAAATAAATACATAAATAAATGTACAAAGAAATGTAAAAAAGCAAAAATACATAAATAAATACATAAATAAATACATAAATAAATATACAAAGAAATGTAAAAAAGTGCAAATAAATGAGTATTTATACTTTTATTTCCATATTTATTTATAATTGTATTTTTTCCACATATTTATTTATTTATACATTTATTCATTTATTTATTTCAACTTTTATTTATTTCAACGTTTATTTCAGTATTTATGTTTTTATGTCTACATTTCTTTATTTTCACATTTCTTTATTTCTATATTTATTTATTTCCACATTTCATCATTTCCACATTTATTTATTCCAACATTTCTTTCTCCGTATGTTAATGAGGGGGGCGTGTTTTAACTTAGACCTCAGGAATCGAGCTCAGAGTGGCAGTTCTGAAGCTTTGAGGCCACAGTGACACCTTGTGGTGTGTGAGACCAAACGAACCGCAAGAACTGTGCAGGCAATATAAAATTTTAAGTCATGTATTTCACCCTAACTGTATGTAGGGTAGGCTATATAGGGTTAACACACATAGCACACAACAGGTCTGATAGCAGATACTTGGACATGAAAGCGCATGAAAGTATCCACTATTAATCCACCTTTTTCTGCGCCCGTTCTATTTCTCATGATTCATAGCGGATTCAACTGACTTCACTGTTTTCTACTTCCTGCTGTCCTTTTTTCACTAATTGTATCTTAATTTCAGTCAATGTTTCATTAACCAATCGCCTGGTTTTAATAAATAAGAAGTAATAAACAACAATAGATGATCATGACCGGGGCGACAGCGCGCAAACTGGACTTTGGTCTCATGAATGAAACTCGGCGTAAAGTTATGCCTAACCTCACAGGCCTGAGAAATATATAGACTATGCATCTTTGAAAGCAGATGTAGACAAAGAACTAACCAGCCTAACCTTTTAGTACTATTATTCTGCAGCAGTCAGGGTGATAGAAACTGTCGGATGTTTTAGGGAGATGCATCATGCATCAGCAGCTATCCTTTGGAAGTTATGAAGAAAAGAAAAACGTTAATTTTGTTTTTTTATCTGTGATATAATAAAAAATAACGTGATCAGATCACATTTGATGAATGTTTTTTTTTTCCGATTTAGTTTAGCGATGTGGGGATGACAATCTAAAACACATGGCAAAAACGCATAGACCAGACTCGAACCGTAAGTTGACAACCGGCATCGTCGTCATGGCAGCGCGCATATTGTTTAGAGCAGAAAAAGGTGGATAACAATGTAGGCCTAAACGTGGTGGATAGGGCTGATAGCTTGCGTTTATTATCGATGAGACTCGCACACCAGCGCACAGTTCACTGACTCCCACGCAAGCAGATCAATGAGTTTGAAACACGACTCAATACGCGATTTACATCCGCGTTTCCTAATTTCGTATGCATAACAGATGACAATTCGAATGTTTAAAACGCAACCCAAATTTAAATGCTGCGCTTAGATACTAATCAAGACATATTTTGAATTATTCACGAATTCAATCGCGGACGTTTCAAACTCATTGACCAAAATGCTTGCGTGGGAGTCAGTGAAATGTGCGCTGGTTTCTCTCGTGTTCTGCGCTAGTGTGCGAGTCTCATCGTCAATAATCACAAGCCAAAAACAAGCTATCAGCTATCATATTCATGTTAACCCTATCGTTGCTGCCCGATGAAACCCACGTATGTCCAAAACGGTTACTTTTCAGGAAGTGAAAAAAACATGTAATTTCAAAAACAGCTGAACGCAGCGTTGTCATGCTTGGCACAACATATTTAAATGTAACCATATTCTTGCCAGTGTCATGATATAATCCATATTTGATCCAAAATCGAGTTTAAATGGACATACGTGCATACTGTATTGTAACGGTGGTCGATACGCGTTCTTCCGATCATTAATTAGAATGACCAAATCGCGTTTCATATTGACAGATTAATAGGCTACGCTCAGTTTATTAAATGTCTCTTGCAAACTATGAAGAGACAATGAATCATACACTGACATGGCGATGCTAGACTGATACTTTATTTACACAATCTTACCGTAATTTTTTATCGGATATGAGCAGTATTTTATTACAGATATGAGCTGAATTTTATCATCAGCTAATTTCAAAATCAAAGACAATAAGAGCTCGGCAACAGCCTGCCCTGGTAAGAACACTTCGTTTCTTTACTTGAAGATGATTGTGTGTGTGAGATGATTGTGTGATTGTGAAGATGATTGCGTCTGTGACTTACTTTCAGTTTGGCTCAGCTGCTCATCTGCGGTGATGCGTGTTGCAGTAGCGCCGTCATATCTGACTATAACGTGTCATATAGCCTATATAACACGCTCTCACTCGTTTATTTTTTTAGCATTTTTGGGAAAAGTAAAATATAGGCCTACATATGTGGTTTCAACAACCAGATTGCGTTTACTAGTAAAGATCCGAACACAATGCGAGCCAGACTACCTCCAGATGGTCAGGCAGATCCGATCACAATTCGATCATAACGTATTTATACCTTGCATTAACATGCCTTTTTTATTATCCGGATAACTTATCTGGATACATATCGCATTTTAATACCAGGTGTAGGGGTCTCAGAGACGAGACCGGTGAGAAACTTCACGAGACCGGCGAGATGCCTCCACAGGGCGGGGAGATACCATACTGTCTATGGGAGATACACTGCGTGATGGACAGCTTTGACAGCAAATGGAAATATGTGGAAATCAGATGACATGATTTCACAACTTTTCATTGGTCATTTAGATAATGTGAAGCATGCTGTATATGGAAATGAACCTGGACATTCTACCCGTCAAAAAATCTCAAAATCGGCAAAATGGACATACACGGTTTTCATCGGACAGCGACGCTATATAGCCTACCCTACATACTGTTAGGGTGATATACACGACTTAAAATGTGATATTGCCCACACAGTTCTTGCGTTTCGTGTGGTCACATTCCTCAAGGTGTCACTGTGGCCTCAAAGCTTCAGAACTGCCACTCTGAGATCGATTGCTCATGTCTGAGTTAAAACACGCCCCCCTCATTAGTATATGGACAAAGAAATGTTGGAATAAATAAATGTGGAAATAAATAAATGTGGAAATAGATAAATGTGGAAATAAATAAATGTGAAAATAAATAAATGTAGACATAAAAACATAAATACTGAAATACATGTTGAAATAAATAAAAAATGAAATAAATAAATGTATAAATAAATAAATAAATAAATGTGTGAAAAAATACAATTATACATAAATATGGAAATAAAAGTATAAATTACGGAGCTGATTTCAACTGCCAGTGTGCAGGTGGCGTTAATCAATGAGTGCATTCACACCGCGAGCAGCAGCAGCGAGTGAGCGTCAAGCAGGAGCGTCGCGTGAGCAGCACTGAAGCGGAGGTTTCGGTGGAGAGTCTATTTTTGCTGCGCTGCTGACGCTAAATTAAAGTGAAAGCACACTTTTGGACAAAATAAAAAAGATTCCACACAAAAAGTGCTCAAAATGCACAGAATAAGCATGTGTGTTGTTTTTTAAGAACTGGACTATGTCAAAAAAGACATTGAAGATTAAAAAAAATGTAGAAGATTTACCCATTTAAACTTGTTTTAATCATTCCATTTGGGTGAAAGTATGGTTATGATTATAAAAAAATAGTGCACACGGGCAGATGATGATGTACACCTGTACAGCAATGGATGATAGGACATATCTTCTAAGGAAAAAGCATGGGATGTATTGCTTCTGCTATTTCTGCAGATGGTAAGTCAACAATTTTATTACAAATATTCTGCAAGTTAAATACAAGATGTCTGTGAACCCAATGTTTAAAGAACATTGTTTAAAATGTTCTTCTGTCAGTTTGGAGCTGCTGCTGTAGCGCTGCACAAACGTTTCCAGTGTGACTACTCTTGCGCGTCTGCAGCTGCAGTGACGATGTAGTTGCGCTGTTGCACTGCTCATGCACCGCTGCCGGTTGTGGTGTGAAACTGCCGTGATACAATACCCATAGTTACCATCAACATGCTTTTTCATTAGAAAATATAAATTCATTAGAAATAAGGTACTAGTCTTGTATGCCCAATTCTCAGCCTGGACAATACCATATCTAGTTTAGATCGAATCTGGAAACTTTTTTTACTTTAGACTGAATCCCAAAGGATTCATTATCCCAAAAGAATTGCCATTTTTCATAAGTTCTTGTTTTATTAATGCTCTTAACCTCTGTTTTGCTGTATAACATCAGCAAAACGGTCTCTTTCTCTGCTGCTTTCTTGGTATATATATATTATGCGTTTTTGAACTTGGATGCATATAAACCTAAGGAGGAGAACTCCACAACAAAATTAGGAACCTTTAAAATAGTACAATAGGATCACTTTTTTCAAGTATTATTTTGTTAAGTAGTAGATCATTTTGGCTTGTGTGTGTGTGTGTGTGTGTGTGTGTGTACAGGTATGTAAGTGTTTGTCCATCTCACAGCTGTGCTCTGTACAAAGAAGTATCTAAGTCATAATCTAAGTGTGTCACCCTGTTTGTCATCCCAAATGTCATTCGGGTTCCAGTGTCTCATCTGAGCCAACATTTGAGTAAAAAGATACAAAGAACACAGAGTGCTTCCTAAACTTTCAGATCAGTCCATACAGTGACCATTTTTCACATCAAATGGCACAACACTAAGAAGTAAGTTGATACATTTTAAACCTAATGTTTTATTTTACATTTACGAATTTGAGCTACATTTCTGAGGGTATATTCAATGATTTCTTGAATTTTTTATTTATCTTAATTGTTTTAATAAGAAAAGGGTGAATTCTTTCATCATGTGGTTTACTGATAATGGGCAACAAGATCATTTGCATGTTATTCTTAGGTTTTCAACCAAACCAACAAATAAAGTGTATTTAGTTAAATACTGACAAAAATGTAAACAGATATTAGTCTCTGGTACACTTTGTTTCAACCCATGTTTAGGTCAAATATGTACAAATCCAACATTGGTTTTAAATTGTAATTATTTTTATTTTTAATAATCTATTATTCTACAAGCAGTAATATATCACTTTTACTCAAATTACCAATTGACAGAATTCATCCCTAATGGGATAGAACAGAGGGTCTAGGATGCCTGACCTGATGTCTGGGATGATACCAGCCCGCCCCTAAGCCAGAGGCGCCTGCTTCAGCCATGGTGCCATGAGGCTTAAGCTTTTAATCACTAAGCTTAATCCACTGGACAGCTGTAGAATCTTTACGAGCCAAAATGTGCATGATGTAGCCTGTTAGTGTGTCCTTTATCTTTATCTGATTCACAGTTATATATTAAGTTGATGGGAAGTAAGCCCATGAGACCATTGAAATGTGAAACCACAAAAGTTCTATTGGGAATGTTATATCGCCATCATATTAAAGCAAGTTATTGTGCTTTATGAGTTTACTGTTTACTGTGTCATCTAGGACCATATTTGAGTCACTAAAGAATATTTATCTATTAGTTGGCTGATTTCAAACTCTCCCATGAGTTTTGTGAGAGCTCTGAAGAGTGTCAAACCTTCCCATTTACAACGTGTTTTTGCACCATTTAGCATTGCAAACCAATCACAGACATTAGTTGAGAGTGTGTGAACGCAATGGCCAATCACAGGCATTTGAATAATTGTGTCATGATATCACAGACGGAAGCAATTGCAGAAAGCTCTATTTATTTAAGTGAACAAAGTACAATGTCAGTCCAGGCAAACAGGTTAGTGACGCAGGGACTCCAATGGTCAGGTGCAGCGGGTGGTGGTGAGAATCCAACGATGAATAATCCAAGAGACAGCAAACATGAACCAGAACCAGGGAATAACACGACTGAGCAAGACAGGAGACACACACCGGGAACCACAAACAACGATCTGACAAAGGAGATGAGAAGTTGATGAGAATATATACACATGATGATAGACTGCAGCTGGTGAGTGGTGATTGCTGATGAGTGCTGATAGAGCGCCACGCACAATCAGCACACACACACAACAATAACAGAAGCACGAGACAAGAAGTAGACATAGGATTTACCAACCGTGACAGTACCCCCTTCCCTAGGAACGCCTCCTGGCGTTCCCAGACTCCCTTACCTGCCGATTGTAATCATCGATAAGGGAGTGATCCAGGATGTTTCTGGCTGGTACCCAACTTCTCTCCTCCAGACCGTAACCTTCCCAGTCCGCCAGGTACTGGAATCCGCGCCCCCTCCGTCTCGAATCCAGCACACGATTGACCGAATAAGAGGGTTTCCCATCTACGAGACGCGGCGGGGGGGGGGGGGGGGGGGGGGTGGGGAACCGGGACTGGCGGATTAATGCGTGCATAAAAGACGGGTTTAATTTTGGAAACATGAAAGACGGGATGAATCCTCCTGTACACTGGAGGAAGATTCAGGCGGACTGTCACCGGACTAATGATTTTGGTGACAGCAAACGGGCCAATGAATTTAGGTGCAAGTTTATTAGAAACGGAACGGAGAGGAATGTCCTTGGTAGAAAGCCACACTTTAGAACCGACGACGTATACGGGAGGTCTCCGCCGGTGGCGATCGGCTTTGACCTTGGTGCGCGCCCCCACTTGGAGTAGAGTCTCCCGAATCAGCCCGAGACTTACTGAACACCTCCTTCAGATCCCGATACTCCGTGGGCACGTTTGATAAATCCACTGTCTCCTCCTGTAACACATGAACAGAAACAGACGGACAGGCAGACACAAGACAGGACTTATGACAAAAACTGCTCCATGATGTAACTGATTTGAGTTGCCAGTCTATTTTGGGGTTGTGACGGGTGAGCCATGGGTGACCAAGAACGATGGGTGCTAGTGGAGTGTCCAAAATGTAAAAAGAAATTGTCTCGGAATGATTGCCAGAAGTGATGAGGGTGATGTCTTCGGTGGTCTGTGAAATCGTGGGGAGACTTTGGCCATTGAGAGCATGAACATTGATCTGGTGTGAAAGGGGTCTTAGGGGAATATGAAGTCTTTGTGCAAATGAATGGTCCATGAAATTACCTTCTGCCCCTGAGTCCAGTAGTGCTCGACAATCGTGAAGGTGAGTTGACCATCGGAGCCTTACCGGGAGGAAGGAAGATGTCGATGAGGTCTTCTCGGCAGAGATCCCACCCGACAGTAGCCTCAACTTTACTGCCGGGCTGGGCCTTTTAACGGACAATTGAAGGCAAAATGTCCCGCTCCACCACAGTATAAACAAAGGCCCAGGGATCTCCGCCTCTCCTTCTCCTCCCGGGAGAGCCGGGCTCTACCCACCTGCATGGGCTCGTGATCGTGGATGGGGCTGACCACGCCTTCGCCCCCTGGACGCTGCCCTTCAATCCCTCCAGGAAAACGATCGTGTTGACTTCGTCTGTTGGCTCGAGACAATCATGCGTCCACTCTTAGCGCCAGTGCGATGAGATCATTCAGTCCGGTGGGCAGGTCCAGTGCGTAGATCTCCTTCTGGACGCGGTCAGCCAGCCCATGCAGGAACATGTCCCACTGCGCCTCCTCGTTCCATTTGCTCTCGGCTGCCAGGGTTCTAAATTCAATAGAAAAGTCAGATACGGACCTCTCTCCCTGCCGAAGTTCCGTCAACACCCTGGCAGCCTCTCTTCCTGATGCGGCTCGATCGAATACCCGCCGCATCTCTTCGGAGAGCTTCTGGAACGAGGAACAGCATTCGTCTTGGTTTTCCCACACCGCTGCTCCCCATAGCGCCACTCTCCCAGTCAGAAGCGTCAGAACAAACGCCACCTTGGTCTGTTCCTCACGGAAGGTTCTGGGTTGCAGGGAGAAATGCATAGTACATCTGGTCAGAAATGCTCGACAGAAATTTGCTTCACCTGCATAAGGCTCTGGAGTCGGGAGACGGGGCTCCGACTGGGATGGGTCCGCTGGTGGTGATGGTGGGGGAATCAGCGGCGCGGGTGGCGCAGTGGGCATACGAAGATGTTGAATTTGTTGGGTGAGCCCAGACACCTGCGCCACTAACGCCTGGACAGCGCGAGCCGTATCGTTGAGATTCTTCTCTTGTGTATCCATTCGTTGAAGGCTGCTCGACACAAATTCGTTCAGTGAACTCGGTGAGCCTCCCGCTGCTTCCATGCTTTGGTCAGATCGTTCTGTCATGATATCACAGACGGAAGCAATTGCAGAAAGCTCTATTTATTTAAGTGAACAAAGTACAATGTCAGTCCAGGCAAACAGGTTAGTGACGCAGGGACTCCAATGGTCAGGTGCAGCGTGCAGTGGTGGTGGGTGGTGGTGAGAATCCAACGATGAATAATCCAAGAGACAGCAAACATGAACCAGAACCAGAACCAGAACCAGGGAATAACACGACTGAGCAAGACAGGAGACACACACCGGGAACCACAAACAACGATCTGACAAAGGAGATGAGAAGTTGATGAGAATATATACACATGATGATAGACTGCAGCTGGTGAGTGGTGATTGCTGATGAGTGCTGATAGAGTGCCACGCCCCCCTAATCAGCACACACACACAACAATAACAGAAGCACGAGACAAGAAGTAGACATAGGATTTACCAACCGTGACAAATTGTCACAAATCATTTTGGCTGCGTCCCAATTCCCCCGCCTATATTATACCCTAAAAGGATTTTGAAGAAAAAGTGTATACTTTTGATTGTGTAGCATACATTCGAAGAGTAGGCAGGCTTTGGGACATACTACTTCGTCATAACCTCTTCTTCAATGGACTGCTCTGCTGCTTGGTTACGTGCATCCTGTAACCATTTAAACTTCCCTGTCAATCATCTTGTCACAATTAAAGTCCTTCACATTCAATTTAAATGTAATTTCCTACCATTTTGGGGAGAAATGTAGTAACACATTGATCTAGTCATGGGCTTTCATTTGTTTTCAATTTGCATAGTACATATGACAATAAAGATCTTATACTAAGTACAACTAAATTTTTTTTTTTTACCCCTCAGGTGTTATGGAACAGAGACTCACAACAAGATTGGTTCAGGTGAGAAACAGATTTATTATTATCAGAAGGTTTTGAGGGGCAGCGGGTGCAGGCAAATGAGAATGTCTTTGACAAATGGCAAATGGAGATAATAATAGTAATAATAATAATTAATTACAATTAGGCCATCCTTAAAAATATTTTGGTTTGCAGTAACAGCAATTTTTTTTTTTTTTTAAAAGGGTCGGTAGGTAGGTCTATATTTTTTTTTTCAAGATTCAGTGTAAAAAAAAGTACCCTAGTTATTTTTTTATTACACATAAAACAATTAATCAAACAACAATAAAAAAACAACAAAATTAGTTCTGAGCTCCAGCGATTTGCGCTTAACGTTATAGAGGGCAATAAATTAATCAGATCAAAGAGACGGTCATTTGCCTCAGACTCCTTAGGCTTGAAACGCTGTAGCGTTACTCTCCTCCTGCCTTGGTTGTCTGGACAGCTGCGTAAAACTCCCGCAGGGTCTCATTCAGGGGTGCGTTTCCGAAAGCATCGTTTAGCCAACTATGGTCGCAAGTTCCGTCGTTACAGAGTTCAATGGAGCAGAGCAGCAGCGGTGTACTTTTCAAAGCTGGAGTACATTTCTTTCTGAACACTAAAGTCTCTGAGTGTATTTACTGCCCATTTTGTATTTTTTTTTTTTCGTGTTGATCTCATCTTTTTCGTGTTATCTCTTTGGGTCGTTTCTCCGTTTTATTTACATTTTTTTTCTTTCTTCAGCAGCATACCAGTCGTCAAAGTTGCCATATTCTCCATAAATGTTAAAAGAAATAGCACGAAGTCGCTCATTGTTGTATTAGGCTATAATATCTAACGTTAGATGATAGAGCATGTGACTGCCTGTTGCTATGGTTACTCACAGCTGTTGTAGGCAGCGCATTTATTTATTAATTTCGAATGGTAAACAGGCAGTTTCACCAGAACTACTTTACTAGGTGTCCTCTATCACTTTTTAACGGACACCCTGCAGCCAATCAGAATCGAGTAATCGAGTTTAAGTTATTCATTCAAGAGCTGTGTGTGATTTTTATCTGCCTTTTGTTGTTTTATTCACATTACTGGCTCAATCGTTTATTATGGGCCTTTCACACGGGACGCGGTATGCGCTGCCCTGCGCTATGAAACCCATTCATTTCAATGGCTTGCGCCGCGCGAAGGCGTTTTGTTTCTGCGTCGACCTCAGCGCAAGCGCAGCGGTGCGCACCATTGACGTCCACGCGCGCATGCCGCGGTCAAAGTTGAAAATAGTTTAACTTTTGCCGCTGCGCTCCGTGACGATTACCAGCGCGGCCAATAGAAACGGAGATCCAAACAAGCACGGAAATCAAAATGGACGAACGGCTAGTACTGTGTCCCTGCGTCCCAATTCGCTTACTTATACTACGCCCTAAAAGTATGTACTCTTTTTGTGAAGAAAAAGTACATACTTTTGAGTATGTAGCAAAAAAAGTAGGCAAGCTTTGGGACATACTATAACGTCATCTTTAACGGACGGCTCTGTCGCGTGCTGCGTGCATCCTGTCACCATAAACTGCCCTGTCAATCATCTCGTCACAGTTAAAATCCTCCATTCAATCTAGTTTGATTTCCTACCGTCTCGGAGCACGTTAATCTGCCAGTCATGGGTCTTTCATGTGTTACTTTCCTCGTGTTTTGCAATTTGAATATAATGATGCATTTAAAAAGTAATGGCTAAACATCTTACAAAAGTTCACAATGCTGCTGCAGATGCAATATAATGTGGAGAACATTGAATAAATTAATTTCGTCAGGTCAGTGTTAATTACTCAAACCTCTTTATCTAAACCTCTCAACATAACCGCGGGACTCGCGCGTCCTCGGTGTCTGTAGTTTTTTTTAACACTTTTTACTCGTGTTTGTAGTTCTAACCGAATCCTTGTTCAACGCGCAAAGGGTTGTGGGCAATATCAACCGTTAGAGTGTGAATCGATCTACACTTCGGATTCTGACCGGAAAAAGTAGACCATCCGGGTATCTTTGAAATACTCATTTCAACATACTACGGTTTGGGACGCACTAATTCTATTTTCGAATACTATTTAGGACGGATAGTATGCGAATTGGGACGCAGCATGTGTGTCGGAATTTCCCGAGCTTTATGATACTAGTTTGAGGTTGTATCGGGACATCATCAGAAAAGCGGTGTCATGGAGACATATCTCCATTCAAGTTGGCATGTCAGGTGTGTTTAAATATATATATATATATATATATATATATATATATATATATATATATAGACATATATAATTTGTTCCTTTTGTCAGCTTAAATGTTTGAATACATGTTTTATTCTAAAAAGAACTGAGCTCATGATTTGTGTATTGATTTCAATGTTATATAATATATATATATATATATATATATATATATATATATATATATATATATATATATGAAGAGTTCAGATGCAAAAGCCTCTAAATACCATTTGAAATTTTCTTCTAAAATGACCATTTTTATCTAGCTTGTATATTTAAGTTCAGTAATTTCACTTAAATGACAATTAATAGGTAATCTTCATTGTCATTTAAGTGAAATTACAGAATTTAAATATACATGCTTGATAAAAATGATCATTTTAGAAGAAAATTTCAAATGGCATTTAGAGGCCTTTGTATCTGAACTCTTCATATATATATATATATATATATATATATATATATATATATATATATATATATATATATATATATATATCAGTGGTGGGCCGTCAGGGCCAGCAAGGCCTTCTCTGCTGGCCTAAACATTATCAGAATAACTGACTTTACCCTATATATATTTTTTCAATGAATGAGTATTAAATTATTCCCAATAGTTCGTTATTTTAATATCATAGCTTTTCTCTTGGTTGCGCTGCTTCCAGTAGTGTGTTTTTATGTTAGAGCTTATATCCAATCATATTTCAGCCATCATGCGTTGCCGGGTAAATAAATCTGCCTGGAGGCCTTCAGAATCGACAGAGCGGGCGTCTGTAACTTAAAATGAATGCCGTTGCTTTAACCAATCAGATAATCCGTCAGATTTAATCAGCCAATCAGATTTCGCTTTGACTGGAGCGGGGCCATCTAGCTGGCATAGAGTCCCGCCCCTTCCGGTCGTCCACCATGGGACCTAACTTCGGAAAAATATTGAATGGTAGTCAATGGCGAGTGACAACTTATTTTTTTTATTCCGTCTGAACTGTGCCCTCAATTACACATATGATGTTTGCCAATTTAAAAGATACATTTTAAAGTAAAGAAAGTCGCAGTTTGATGTAAAAGCGTTGAGGTATAAGACTGTGAAAATACGTAATTACAAAGACTAACAAACCCCAAAGGCGCACATTTTCTCTCAATGACTGAAGCTAACTTTACTGAGGCTGTCTGTCATTGTTTCTACAGCCTTACGTTATAATCGTAACGTTACGCCGTCCTACCTGAGTGTTTTGAACCAGACTGCACACACACGAGCAGCGGATCTCGTTTCGCTTCCCGGGAGATGTAGTTCACAGAGCGATTTTCACATAAAACTAAACGTTACTCTTCTGTTGTATGACAAACTGCGACGTTTTTGACTTTCAGAATCATCTTTTAAATTGACAAACATCATATGTGTAATTGAGGGCACAGTTCAGACGGAATAAAAAGATAAGTTGTCTCTCCCCATTGACTTCCATTCATATTTTTTCCGAAATAAGGTCCCATGAGCCGGAAGCGAAGAGGCGGGACTTAGGCTCTCTATTTGATAACGTCTGTATTTTCTCGTTCTTTGATTGGATGCTCAGAGCGCGTAACGTTAGAGCCATATCTGCGTACTATTACTAGTATCTGCATCTGTAGCGAACTGCCTAATCTAAATATTCCTGTATGTAATAGTTTTTCAACCCACAAATTAATGTTTCTTTCCCTCTTCGACCCTCAGCAGAAAAAATCCCTTATTCAGACCGAGCTAAACGCAGATACGGAACTCTATTCGATCTCTCCGGGTAAAAACAGAGCTGACTAATGTTAAGTTATGCCACGAATGGTTCTGAAGGCAAAAGTCCCGCTGATCGCGTTGATTTTGTTCAAAACTCTGTGCGAGAGCATGGGGCAGCTGTAAACATCGTCATGTTTTGCGGTGACTGTGTGTGCTTCTGTCGAGCAGGCACTCTCAGCCATAAAGTGAATTAAAACTGCTAGAAATATGACGAGACAGACACGACATTGTTGGAACTGAAACGCAGATAGAACCTGCAGTCTTCTTGAGGAAAGAAATAAGGATGGATTTTGTGTAAAAATAATCTTGGTGAGTAATATGCTTTCCCCCCGTGGTGAATATGATTTTCTTCTTAATTTTTCTTATAAATTTACGATCGAAACTTATTTTTTTTCAAACATGCATACTATTGTAACGTCTGAAAAGGGACTATTGTACATTAACCCTTGAAAGACAAGATAAGGGAGGCTCCGTTTCTGAATTTATAATCTGATTCGGAACGCAAGAACCACTGTACAAATGCACCAACCGAACTCACGCGCTCGTTTCTCGCGGCCTTTCCCGAACTCACCGCATTAATCCAATAAATGCCGGTGCAAAATAAAAACAACAATTATAGAGAGTCTTTGCGCTGATACACTATTGAAAGTTATTAATTCAGGTAGGACAGAAGGCCTAAGTGTGAAATGCACGGCCCGCCACTGATATATATATATAATCATATATCAAGTTGTTCTAGATAGGCAATAGGGCGGCGGACCTTTAATTTGACGTGCTGAGAACGTTAGAGCCTGATCACATAGTGCTCTCATTCTCCGTGTTTATTTTTTTACGATCTGTTTAATTTAGACCTGTCTATACAAATCAACTGTATGCACGTCCCCCCATGACACCTAACGTTACACCTGTTCAATTTTATCACGTGGGTGAGGTGTATATAGATTTTTAAATGTGTTACTAAAAAAATAATAACATTTTCCTCAACTTTTAGAGGATGAGTGTAAAAAGCGATGGAAAAATCTCAGGGACAGATTTATAAAGGAGAGAAAAGCTATGAGGGAGAAGAACAGTGGTGCAGGGGCAGAACAAAAGAATACATGGAGGTATTTCTCCATAATGAGTTTCTTGGAGCCTCATGTCAGAGAGAGGGCCACATCATCCAATATGTCCCCATCCCTAGAGGAGAGATCAACTAGCTCCCAGGTTACCTCATCACCTCTGGCTGTTCAGTCATCACCACCTGGCACCCCACCACCTGGCACCCCACCACCTGGCACCCCACAACATGACATCATGACTTTTGCGTAAACATACACGCCACTTTCGAGTCAAATAGCGTGTTATCTCTACGCATTTTGAGCTATCCGCGTGTATGCGTGTATGTCTACGCCATTAACGTTCGCGTCATTCCGCGTGTCCATACACGCTGTCACATGTCCAGTCATAAATGCCATTAACCCCAGTGACAGTTAAGTTTAGGGATAGGGTTGAGGTAAGTCATATCTTTTTTTTACCTAGGATGGTAAGGGAACAGTCATAAATGCCATTAACCCCAGTGACAGTTAAGTTTAGGGATGGGGTTGAGGTAAGTCATATATTTATATAACGTTAAGTTGACGGCGTTCATAAACATGCTGAAAAGCGATTATGCGTCTTGATAGCATGCCAAAAATGGAAATATGAATTGGCGTGTCATACACACGCTACTTCATGAGATCAGTCTGCACCCCACCACCTGGCACCCCACCACCTGGTGCCCCAACTGAAACCTTTACCCTTTACCTGACTGATGTAGCTCCTCCAGTTCTGCCTGCTGAGTCTTCTGAGACTCTGTCTGACCCTCCTGGTGTAACCTGGGAGCCCCCATCTACCGCAGCACCTCATGTGTCCCATGTCCCTGCAGCACTGAGCATTCCACGTGCTATGCCAGCACCACAGGGATCAATGAGGAACAAAAAAAGGAAAGGGCAGAATGATGAGTTTGAGAATCAGTTGATGAGTGTTCTCAATCAGGCTTCAGATGAGGAGGAGCTTTTTCTTTTGAGTCTGGCACCACGTCTCAGAAACCTGTCACATGAAAAAAGGAGTGAAGTTAAAATTGAGTTCTTGACTACTTTACACAGGGCAGAGTTTTCTGATCTAAATTTTTGATTATATATAGATATTATAAATAGAACTGAGCTCATGATTCGTGTCTTGATTTAATGTTATACGTTATATTTGTTCCTTAGTGTCAGATTTTATTGTTGAAATAAATGTTTTATTCTATAAATTTAACTCATGATTCTCAGAGCTCAGTTTCTCACATTCTCATGATGAGTTCATGATTCGCGTTTTGATTTAGATCTAGATGTTAAATGTATATATACGTATATATATACGTATATATATATATATATATATATATATATATATATATATATAATATGTTCATTAGTGTCAGTTTTAATGTTTAAATAAATGTTTAATTCTGAAAAATGAACTGTGTTCATGATTCGTGAATATAATCAATATAACTTACCTGAGGGGAAAAGCCTCATCACCCACAAAGACATGAGGGACTGGCCCCAGGTGGTCAGCGCCTGGCAGAGGAGATTTAGATATAGATGTTATATAGACGCTTTGATTTAGATATAGATGTTATATATATATATATATATATATATATATATATATATATATATATATATATATATATATATATATATATATATATATATATGTATGTATGTATATAATTGTTCGTTAGGGTCAGTTCAATAGGGTGACTGTTTAATGTTTTATTCTGAAAAATGAACTGAGTTCATGATTCGTGTTTTGATTTAGATGTAGATGTTATATGTATATATATATAATATTTGTTCCTTGGTGTCAGCTGTAATGTATGTCAGCTGAATAAATGTTTTAAAAAATAACTGAGTTCATGATTGGTGTTTTGATTCAGACATTGCCGTTTTAAATAAGTGAGTGGCTCTTAAAAGAGCCTTTGTGTTATTTTGAAGATGAAAAGCAGCAGCAGGCGAGGGGTGCAGAGACGACAGGTGAGCACATCAGACTATATTGTGTTGCCAGGGCACTTCACCAGCAGCAGAGGAAAAGTAGCTGTTGAAGGACTCTCGTACAGCTATGGCCTCTTGGGTGGAGTTGTTGGTGCCTACTCTCCTTACACGTGTAAGGGCAGGGATGTGATGTTCTTCCTGTGGGACCGAAGCTTCTACTGTGGTGTTCCACCTCTGGAAATTATGAAGGACCACTGTTGCTTTCACAATAGCATCCACATTTGTAGCGCTCACTCCAATCACCCGGTGGTAGATTCTCCATTGTGCAGCAAGAATCCCAAAGGCATTCTCAACTACTCTTCTGGCTCATGAAAGGCGGTAGCTGAAGATCCTCTTTGGTTGGGAGAGGTTTCTTCCAGGATAAGGCCTCAGCACATTCCTCCTTGTAAAAAAAAGTGAGAATAAAAAAATAGGCTACATTGTAGATACAGGCTACAATTTAATAGAAACCAATAATAAGACATTTAAAATGTAATAAATAAATGCATATGCATATATATATTGTTACGCTGGTGGTGCGGTTGAGGCAAGGATAAGGCTGTGGATCCATATGCAGTGCTTTATTTAACAGATAAGACCAAATAGACAGACTACTGGACTGTAAAACAGGAACAACCGACCCTGGCGTTAACAGCCTACATGAAACAAGAACTCACAAAGACAGGGTAGAAACACAGGGCTTAAATAATGAGGGACAAACGAGCTAAACCAGATAACGAGGGGGCGTGAGAAATAATAAACACCTGGGATAATTAACAGACAGGGAGAAACTGATAACAAAATAACCCGACACCAAAACCCACATATAACATAGCCCCTCCCCTATGGGCGGCTCCTGACGCCCATAAAAAAAAATCAAAAAGTTCAGGTGGGCGGTGAAGCGGAGGCGGTCCGGGGGAGGGACGGAGGGCCAGGCCCGTGCAGGGGAACGGGGCCAGGATATACCCGAGGCGGGCCTGGACCGCAGAGCGTGGTCGGAGCAGGATGAGCTGAAGTCCAGGGCGGAGCAGGACGAGGCGAAGGCCAGGGTGGAGCAGGACGAGCTAAAGTCCAGGGCGGAGCAGGATGAGGCGAAGGCCAGGGCGGAGCAGGACAAGGCGAAGGCCAGGGCGGAGCAGGACGAGCTGAAGTCCAGGGCGGAGCAGGATGAGGCGAAGGCCAGGGCGGAGCAGGACAAGGCGAAGGCCAGGGCGGAGCAGGACGAGCTGAAGTCCAGGGCGGAGCAGGATGAGGCGAAGGCCAGGGCGAAGCAGGACAAGGCGAAGGCCAGGGCGGAGCAGGACGAGCTGAAGTCCAGGGCGGAGCAGGATGAGGCGAAGGCCAGGGCGGAGCAGGACGAGCTGAAGTCCAGGGCGGAGCAGGATGAGGCGAAGGCCAGGGCGGAGCAGGACAAGGCGAAGGCCAGGGCGGAGCAGGACGAGCTGAAGTCCAGGGCGGAGCAGGATGAGGCGAAGGCCAGGACGGAGCAGGACGAGCTGAAGTCCAGGGCGGAGCAGGATGAGGCGAAGGCCAGGGCGGAGCAGGACGAGCTGAAGTCCATGTCCCTATTGCCTCCATGGCCCTCACAGGGTACCCACTGCCCCCCCCAAAAAAATATTTGAGGAAATCCACGGGAAATGCCTCCTGGAGCTTGAAGGCCGCAGGCAAGGCGAGGCACAGAGGCGGGGCCGGCAGGGCGAGACGTAGAGGCGGCGCCGGCAAGGCGAGGCGCAGAGGCGGGGCCGGCAAGGCGAGGCGCAGAGGCGGGGCCGGCAAGGCGAGGCGCAGAGGCGGGGCCGGCAAGGCGAGGCGCAGAGGCGGGGCCGGCAAGGCGAGGCGCAGAGGCGGGGCCGGCAAGGCGAGGCGCAGAGGCGGGGCCAGCAGGTCGAGGAGTCCTGGTACGCTCACTGGAGCCTGGCGAGCCGAACGAATCCTCTTTCTCCTTCTGCGGCGGCGCGTCACAGGGCTGGACACACTCGCTGGGCTAGATGATTCACTCACTGGACTCAATGGTTCACTCGCTGGGCTAGATGATTCACTCACTGGACTCAATGGTTCACTCGCTGGGCTAGATGATTCACTCACTGGACTCGATGACTCACTCACTGGACTCGATGACTCACTCACTGGACTCGATGACTCACTCACTGGACTCGAGGACTCACTCACTGGACTCGATGACTCACTCACTCAGGCTGACGTGAATCGTGTTCTCGGCTGAGCTGACGTGAGTCATGTGCTCGGCTGGGCTGACGTGAATCGTGTGCTCGGCATCGGGGCTCACGTGAAGCGCGGCCTCCGCTGGGCTGACGTGAGTCGCGGGCTCGTTAAAGTTCATATGGAGCGCGGACTCGACTGGGCTGACACAAAGTTCAGACTCTTGAAGCTTACTCTCCTCCACGCACACAGTAAACAAAGAGCCGCTCTTCAACAGCGCCAGGTCAATGTAACATTCTAAAGACCCGTGCGGATCTGGATCAGGCATCAGAGACCGGAGTGGTTCCTCTAATCCCCCACGGAAGAAGATCTTCAAACATTGTGTGTTCATGTGCGCGAGATGAGCCAGTTCAATAAACTCCGCTACATACTGTTCAATCGTCCGACTCTCTTGATGAAGACGGAGAATCTGAGTATCCGGACTCCAGGAAAGCATGACTGCTGGATCACGATATGGTGAGTTCTTCTGTTACGCTGGTGGTGCGGTTGAGGCAAGGATAAGGCTGTGGATCCATATGCAGTGCTTTATTTAACAGATAAGACCAAATAGACAGACTACTGGACTGTAAAACAGGAACAACCGACCCTGGCGTTAACAGCCTACATGAAACAAGAACTCACAAAGACAGGGTAGAAACACAGGGCTTAAATAATGAGGGACAAACGAGCTAAACCAGATAACGAGGGGGCGTGAGAAATAATAAACACCTGGGATAATTAACAGACAGGGAGAAACTGATAACAAAATAACCCGACACCAAAACCCACATATAACATATATATATATATATATATATATATATATATTAGGGCTGTGCAAAGATTAATTGCTGATTAATCGCACCCAAAATAAAGGTTTTTGTTTACATAATAATAATATATTTGTGTGCAGTGTATAATTATTTTGTGTATAAAATACATAAAATAGTTAATATATATATATATATATATATATATAGTATTTATGTGCAAATAATTCTTAAATATATACATGCATGCATATGTATAATTATATATATATATATATATATATATATAATTATCGATTATTAAAAGAATATCGATTATCAATACAACCATCTCTCTCTCTCTCTCTCTCTCTCTCTCTCTCTCTCTCTATATATATATATATATATATATATATATATATATATGAAGAGTTCAGATGCAAAAGTTCAGGAAAGACTGTGTCCGTGTGCATCTTTCATTCAATATTTCCCTTTTCAGGTATGAATTGCTATATAATATGTGATAGTGTTTACCAGTGTGTTATGTGAATGTGTACATGTGTCGAATAGAGTGTTTTAAGCACCGTTAACAAGAAATTGTGAAGTCCCGGAGTTGATTACATGACGACGAGTAAGCTAGCCTTGGTGATGCTAATCGCGACCGCGTGGGCTAACGCGCGGCACGTAGTAATGTTAGTTATGCCGTGATACTGATCGTAGCTTGTGGTGAACTCGATTATAAAAGATACTGAATAATATGTAAAGTAAAGGGTTGAGTATGTATGTTATTAGTATAATGGTGTTTTGTATTGCATCTGTATTGCCGTATTTAATCGGTAGTGAAAGTGTTAAATGTGTTATATATATATGTTATATATATATATATATATAGTATTTATGTGCAAATAATTCTTAAATATATACATGCATGCATATGTATTTATTTATACCAAATAATTATATATATATATATATATATATATAATTATCGATTATTAAAAGAATATCGATTATCAATACAACCATCTCTCTCTCTCTCTCTCTCTCTCTCTCTCTCTCTATATATATATATATATATATATATATATATATGAAGAGTTCAGATGCAAAAGTTCAGGAAAGACTGTGTCCGTGTGCATCTTTCATTCAATATTTCCCTTTTCAGGTATGAATTGCTATATAATATGTGATAGTGTTTACCAGTGTGTTATGTGAATGTGTACATGTGTCGAATAGAGTGTTTTAAGCACCGTTAACAAGAAATTGTGAAGTCCCGGAGTTGATTACATGACGACGAGTAAGCTAGCCTTGGTGATGCTAATCGCGACCGCGTGGGCTAACGCGCGGCACGTAGTAATGTTAGTTATGCCGTGATACTGATCGTAGCTTGTGGTGAACTCGATTATAAAAGATACTGAATAATATGTAAAGTAAAGGGTTGAGTATGTATGTTATTAGTATAATGGTGTTTTGTATTGCATCTGTATTGCCGTATTTAATCGGTAGTGAAAGTGTTAAATGCTTCAGACATTATTACTGACAAGTAGAATTGTATATATATATAAAAAATGTAATATTAGTTGGTGTATGTAACTGTACTGACGTTGCATTTGTTGATATTCAGTCATTATACACTTGATCTGAGGAAAGACTGTGTCCGTGCATCTTTCATTCAATATTTCCCTTTTCAGGGCTTTTTACATTTGGAGGCACCGCTGGGATGAGAGAAGTGAGGTTGGTGTTCCCAGACAGTGGAAGAGACCACGCATCGATCATCCCCTACAACATAACCCAGGTTGAAGAGAGTACAGTCACGGTGGGAGTGGAAGTCTAACCAAGGAAAGCGTGCATCCTGAGGTGCAGAGTCTACTAGGGAGCAGCAAAAACCACGGTAACAGACAATACATCACACCACAGCCCTGCTGGTATCTCACCTGCCAAGATGGATCCAGAGGTTGAAAATTTGCGTTTTGAGGCTAAAGGAGCTTTTTTCCAACTCACCACAGATGAGTTAATGCAGATAAGTGACTTTCTTGAAATATCAGGAACGAACCGAGAAAAGATTATTGGAAAAACTCGTAACGCTCTTGTTTCCCAGATTATCCAGTATATTGAAAATGAGAAACTAAGTGAACTAGAAGATGAAGGCATGTCAGATCTGTTAAGTCTCATGGACATGATAAAAACCCTGCAAGAAGCGAGTAAAAATGGCACCGAAAAAGCAAAAGAGAATGAAGAGCAGAATTAAAGAAAGAGCTAGAGCAACTAAAACTAATGGTACAACAGAAGGAAATCGAAATGCAGGAACGGGCTAGTAGAAACTCACAGAGCACATTAAATAATGAAACTACCCCCGTTCACACAGCTCATGCCCATGCAAACAGCCCAACATGGCGAAAAGATTATAAAATATCAGGTCAGATTGGCGAACCTGGACAAAAAGACAGGCTTACCTTCTCCAGCTTGGCGCGTCAGATTGAGAATGGTCTCAGCAAAGGTTACCCCGAATCAGAAATAGTAGACGCCATCATTAGAGCCATTGTCCCCGGCCTACAGCTCCGAAGTTATCTTGAAGGTAAAAGTCATCTGTCTCTGCCAACCCTTAGAAGGATCCTTCGATCACACTACCAAGAAATGAGCGCAACCGAACTATATAAAAAACTGACCACAGAAGTCCAGAGCAATAGAGAGACTCCACAAAACTTTTTAATCAGAGCTATGGATTTAAGACAGAAAATATTGTTTGCTTCACAGGAAGCTGAGTCGAGCCTCAAATATGACCCCGCACTAGTACAGAGCATGTTCATGCACTCGGTACTCACAGGCCTACAAAATGACAGCATCAAAACTGATCTCCAGCCTTACCTGTTGCAGGCGACTACTTCTGATGAGTTGCTCTTAGAGAGGTTAAATCTAGCATGCGCTAATGAGAAAGAGAGGCAAGATAAAAAGAGGCTGACTGCTCCACAGCGACACACTGGTGTTCACGCTGTTCAGTCTAGTGATGCGAGTGGCGACAAAAAATGCCCAGTTCGACCAAACATTGCCACCCTCCCTCCGGATGTCTTTTCAGACCTAAAAGAAATCAAAGCCGACATAGTACAGTTGAAAGACCTCAAGGCAGAGATATCACAAATTAGAGAATCCATTCATAAGACAGAAGCCGTACCAAAACTGTTTCCCCCTGCTAACAAAGGGATTGACTACAGTGCAGCTAACCGCCCAGTGTATGCTCAGCCACAGTTCACGACCTGGAACAAAGAGAGTGCCACAGATTTTCACCAGCCAAGTGAGCCAGCGCAGGAGTACCAAACTGCTGGTGGACCAAGACTAAAGACACTGACAGCTCAGTTTCAACAGAGGTTTGCACCGCAAAGATACCCAATGCAACGCCCCAGACCAAGATGTTTTATGTGCCAGCGGCGAGGAGAGGAATACTGCGAACATTGCTACAGGTGTGGGAGTAGTGAACACTTTCGTGCAGGCTGCGAGGGATACAGAGCACCGCCCAGTGCTAGTAGAGAGACCCCGTTAAATGAGGAGTGGTTGCCCCCAAGGGACTGGGAGTGACCAGATCTGTCAGGGTGTCCCAAAAATGCACTAACTGTGGAGAACAAGAGAGATATCAAAAGGTTCAACAATGTTCAGTGTGTAAAACAGCATTTTACTGTTCTAGAGAATGTAAGGGTAATCACTGGCCAGAACATAAAGAAGTTTGTAAACCAATCACCCACCCTGAACCAAAAACACAACGAACACATTCATGCAAGATGGTGAATGAGAAAAAAGGAAACACTCTGAAAAAAGAACATTCTACGGTGACTGAATTGGTGGGAAAGAAATGTCTCCTCAATTGCTACCTACAAGGGAAGAGAACCCAAGTGCTCTGGGATACCGGCTCACAGGTCTCTGCGATTGATGAGGTATGGAAAGCTGACAAATTCCCTGACATCAGACTGAGAGACATAGCAGAAATAATTGATCCAGATGACCCCTTACAAATTGAGGCAGCTAATGGTACCGAGATGCCGTATGTGGGATGGATAGAGGTGACTTTTAAGCTAGCAGCCGGCGCTGAGGAGTTTCATGTCCCCATACTTGTTATGAAAGGCAGCCAACAGCCCCGCCCCATTATTGGCTTTAATGTCATTGAACGTATAGTTATTAACGGCCAGAACAACCAGACAAATAACACAGGGGAAGAGAGACTGACAAATACTGTAAAAATGGCTTTTCCTTACCTCAAGAAAAAGACAGCTAAGGCATTCGTCAAAGCAGTCAGTAGCGAGAGAACAAGTGAGTACCTAGTGAGAACAGCCGACCAGAGAATGAGTATACCCAGTCATAGTGCTGTCCAAGTGAAGTGTAAGATAAATGCGAAACGCTTTAATGAAGACACAACATTAGTCTTTGCGCCTGATGACAATCCCCTGTGGCCGGAGGGACTTGAATTTTGTGACACACTTGTCCAAGTGAGGAAAGGGTCCCCACCGAACATTATCCTGAGTGTACAGAATGCCACTGACCATGATATCATATTAGCAGGAAGAGTAGTGATTGGTACAGCACAGCCAGTCACCTCTGTATATCCCCTCAATACTAATGAGGAAAAACACTGTCCTGTGGATGTGAACAACATTCAGATCCAGCACACCAAAGACCATGAGGCAAGTACAGAACTCTGGGATCCCCCCATCGATCTCAGCCATCTGCACGAAAGTCAGAGAGAGGTTGTTCGTAAGATGCTGAGGGAGGAGTCAAACTATTTCGCCAGATCAGATAGTGATATAGGCTGTATTGAGAAGCTCCATCTGAAAATTCCATTGAAAGACCCTGAGCCTGTAGCCCGAGCTTACATGTCAGTACCTAAGCCCTTATACGAGGAAATGAAGAACCACTTAACAGATTTGATTACACAAGGGTGGATTGAGAAATCGCACTCATCTTACGCTTCACCCATTGTTTGCGTAAGAAAGAAATGTGGCTCTTTACGACTGTGCATAGACTACAGGGAGTTAAATCGGAAGACCCAACCTGACAGACAGCCAATACCCAGAGTCCAGGATATCATGGATGGCCTTGGAGGAAACGTCATGTTCTCATTGTTAGACCAGGGAAAGGCCTACCATCAGGGGTTCATGGAAAAAGACAGCAGGCATCTGACAGCTTTTGTGACACCCTGGGGTCTGTACGAATGGACCAGGATCCCATTCGGGCTCATGAATGCTCCAGCCACTTTCCAACACTGCATGGAGGACTGCCTGGAAGGCATCCGAGACAAAATATGTGTTCCATATTTGGATGATACTCTAGTGTTCAGCAAAACATTTGAAAGCCATGTCAGTGATGTAAGAACAGTATTACAGAGATTAAGACAGTATGACATTAAATTAAAACCAAGCAAATGTGAGTTATTCAAAGCTGAAATTCGCTACCTGGGAAGAATAGTATCAGCAGAAGGGAACAAAATTGATCCTGCTGACACTGTTGCCGTCAGAGCTTTAAAAGACAAAAAGCCCAGAACAGTTGGCGAGTTAAGACAGATCATGGGACTGTTGAGCTATTATCGCCAATACATGAAGGACTTCTCTCGCATCGCCAGCCCCCTGTATGAGTTAACGAAGGGATCTGCCCACATAGGAAGACCACAACCAGAGGGAAGGAAGTTGCAGAAAAGAGGAATTTCAAAAGTGGTGCCATCGCACACACCAATCGGATGGACAGACTCAAACCAAAAAATCCTTGAGCGACTGATCGACTGCCTGGTCCAACCACCTGTCCTGGCATTCCCTGATTTTTCTCAGCCATTTGAACTCCACACAGATGCATCTAACAAGGGACTCGGAGCCGTGCTTTATCAGAAGCAAGATGGAAAACTGCGTGTTATAGCCTACGGTTCCCGGACAGTCAGCATCGGAAAGAAATTATCACCTCCATTCAGGTAAACTGGAATTCCTCGCCCTTAAGTGGGCGATTACGGAGAGATTCCGTGACTATTTATACTACTCTCCCTTTTTCACGGTTTACAGTGACAACAATCCCTTGACTTATGCGCTGTCCACTGCTAAATTGAACGCTACAGGAAGCCGATGGGTAGCAGAATTGGCAGACTTCAACTTCACCATTAAATATCGCCCCGGCAAAGAAAACATTGATGCCGATAGTTTGTCTAGGATGCCAGTTGAGTTTGAAAAACTGATGTATGAATGCACTGAAGAAATATCTTATGATGCAGTGGGAACAACTGCTCAGGCAGTAGAAACACAGTCAGAGTCAAATGCTGCATGGTCCATGGCTATCTCTGTTAAGAGTTTACTCGAGGCTCAAGGGGCTTCAGTTGTCTCATTAACGCCAGCACAGATACAACAGGATCAGAGAGATGACGCCCACATTGGACCAGTTTTACAGTGTAAGTTGCCTGGAGTGATACCCGTGCGTCAGGAATTGAAAAAATTCAATGCACAAAGTTGTTGTCTCCTTCGGGAGTGGAAAAAACTGGAAGTCGACGAAAATGGGGTTCTATGGAGGAAGACAGCCCACAGGAAACGACTGATATTGCCTGAAAAACACAAAGCTACAGCACTGAAAGAGTTGCATAATCAGATGGGACACCAAGGCATTGACAGAACAGTGTCACTGATAAGAGACCGCTTTTTCTGGCCGTACATGCAGCGGGAGACAGAGCATTATGTAATGAGCTGTACTTGCTTGAAACAAAAAAAACCTAGTCGTGAAACAAGGGCCCCTCTATTGAACATTGTCACCACCCAACCATTTGAACTTGTGTCAATAGACTTCCTACATTTAGATAAGTGCAGAGGCGGCTATGAGTATATTCTCGTAATTGTGGACCATTTCACACGTTTCGCACAAGCGTACCCGACAACATCAAAATCTGGAAAGACAGTGGCTGACAAAATATATAACGATTTTGCTCTAAAATTCGGGTTCCCAACATGCATTCACCACGACCAGGGAGGTGAGTTTGAGAATCAACTTTTCTCACAGTTGAGCAAATACTGCAGTGTAGCTGGATCGAGGACGACCCCTTACCACCCACAGGGAAATGGCCAAGTCGAACGGTTTAACCGAACGTTAATACAGATGCTCAAGACCCTGACAGACAAAGACAAGATGAACTGGAAAGACTCTGAATAAGCTTGTATTCGTTTATAACTTCACACGTACAGAGGTGACAGGTTTTCCCCCATTTTATCTACTGTATGGCCGCTCTCCAAGATTACCGATTGACATGTTATTCAGTTTGCCCAAAGAAGAGGGAAGTCACAGCCAGCGTGACTATGTGGAAATGTGGAAGCAAGGAATGCAGGAGGCATATGCGATCGCAAGAGAAAATGCACACAAATCTGCTCAGCGGAATAAGAGGGTGTATGATACGAAGGTGAGGAGTTCCGTGTTGTGCCCAGGAGACCGTGTGTTAATTCAAAACATGACCCCTCGTGGTGGAACTGGGAAGTTAAGGAATCACTGGGAAGACACCATCCATACTGTAGTCCGTCGAGTGGGAGAGGATGTTCCCATTTATGAGCTGAGACCGGAACATGGGAAAGGAAAGACCAGTATTTTGCATCGAAACCTCCTTTTGCCATGCAATCACCTACCGCTGGAAGCTGAAGTACGCCCACCTGTGAAATCAAAAAGGAAAATTTCAGTTGCTGATAAAGTCAGAGAGGAGTCAGAAGAAGAGGATGATGATGACGATTACTATTTTGTGCCGTCTCAAACCTTTACCCAACCACCAGAGCCAGTGAGAGAGATTCCTCCCATGGAAACTAATGTGAGTCAGCCAGACCCAAAGGAACACACAGTAGAGCCACCTCTGATAAGATATGAGAACCACACTGATAACCAGGACGTCCAGGACGACGTCACATTTGAGACAAGGGGAATATCACTACCATCAGTGGAAAATATACACAACGCACACGACCCAGAAGTGGAGACCAGATCTCAGCGACCGCAGAGACAACGTAGGCCACCAAAGACCTTCAACTATGACAAAATCGGAACCCCATCCTGCTACAGTCTTGTTGCATTGTCTTTTTAAGCCAGAACCCCATTTGTAGACACCACCGTTTAAACTGGTTTGCACTCATTGACTCATGAGGAAGTAGATTGCTGCTGATGTCACAAACATTGCACCGTCGAGGACTTTGTTACATAAAGTCGACTGTGGGGATTCAGGTGATGGACTGTAAAGCATTCAACACTCCTACAGTTATGGGACATATACACTATACATGTGTGCGTTACTTTGAAACAGACAGAATGTAACAAAAGAGTTCCAGACTGTAACCAAACCACAAAAGTTGACATGTGTGTGTTACGTTGAAGCAGACAGAATGTAACAAAAGAGTTCCAGACTGTAACCAAACCACAAAAGTTGACATGTGTGCGTTACGTTGAAACAGACAGAATGTATCAAAAGTGTTCCAGACTGTAAAAAAATATTCTGAAAATGTTTGAATTTATGGTTAGAGTTAATGATGTTGAGGACAACATCTAATGTTGAGGGGAAGTATGTGACAGATGGAAATAAGGCGTTGTATCAGGAAGTCAGAATAAACAGTTGAGTAATAGTTAACAAGTTCATAGTCAGGTAATGTTGCCATGTTTGTTATATATTGATATAGGGTATGTTATGGTGAAAGTTTTTTGTTCGTGGAAGCAGTTACTGTACAGTTACAGCACTTTTATTATTCTTTATCTTTCATGTGCAACATGTCATGTTAACAGCAGAAGCAGTAGTGGAAAAACCCATTGTACTTACAGGAGACGCCAGTAGAGGGGGAACGGTTGAATGACATGATGGTGCAGCTCGCTTCCTCTCTTCAGTCATGACTCATTACACTTGATCTGAGGAAAGGCTGTGTCCGTGCATCTTTCATTCAATATTTCCCTTTTCAGGTATGAATTGCTATATAATATGTGATAGTGTTTACCAGTGTGTTATGTGAATGTGTGCATGTGTCGAATAGAGTGTTTTAAGCACCATTAGCCGGAAATTGTGAAGTCACGGAGTTGATTACATGACGACGAGTAAGCTAGCCTTGGTGATGCTAATCGCGACCGCGTGGGCTAACGCGCGGCACTTAGTAATGTTAGTTATGCCGTGATACTGATCGTAGCTTGTGGTGAACTCGATTATAAAATATACTGAATAATATGTAAAGTAAAGGGTTGAGTATGTATGTTATTAGTATAATGGTGTTTTGTATTGCATCTGTATTGCCGTATTTAATCGGTAGTGCAAGTGTTAAATGCTTTAGACATTATTACTGACAAGTAGAATTGTATATATATATATATAAAAAATGTAATATTAGTTGATGTATGTAACTGTACTGACGTTGCATTTGTTGATATTCAGTCATTATACACTTGATCTGAGGAAAGACTGTGTCCGTGCATCTTTCATTCAATATTTCCCTTTTCAGGGCTTTTTACACCTGCGTACAAACTTCACAGTCAAGCAGACTTTTGCGTTTTTACCGTTTACGGTAAGCGTTTGGAGCGTTTGAGCGTGGAGGTGGAGCGTTTTTAAGATTTCCACTCTGGAGGGTGGTTTCACTTTTTTGCATTTTTAAGCCTCAAAAACGCCGTCGCCGTGTAAACGAAAGGCACATCCAATAAAATATTTTTACGTTTTCACCCGCGAGCGTTCTCGTGTAAACAGGGCCTATACATAAACTGTGTTTAAATGAATCTCAGAGCATGTCATTTTTATACTTATGTGTATTTGATAGTTTAGATGCGCACATGAAGCCCAAAATGAGGCTATAGCCTACTTTTCTTGTCTCGTTTTAGTGCATTTCGGAGCGCGTGACGCCTTGTGAACAGCGTCTCTTGCGCAGACTTTTGTGCTTTTAATAGCTCTTTTAATGATTGATCGCGTCCGCAGTTTAGCAACAGTACAGACTGCATTTTACAACAATCACCGATCGTGCTGATTCTGACGGTACGTTTGGGCTTTAGGAAGAAATGACAGCGCAACGCTGTGAAGGGAAGGAAGTTGCGCTAGACAGAATGCGTCTGTAATGGTTTCATCTCAAATATCTTCTTTTTATAATCTTTGAAAGCAGAAATCTAAAATACAATTAGAATAATATCCCAGATCTAAAGTGCAACCACATTCTGTCCTCACTTTCACTCATTAAAGGGGTGGTCCATTAAAGGTTCACTTTTTTGATTTGAAATAGTGTGTAATGTTGCTGATGGTGCATTCACAGTATCTGCAAAGTTGCAGCGCTGAAAGTTCAATGTAAGCAGAGATATCATCTTTTAAAAACCAGGAAGTGTAAACGCCTACAAAAACGACTCGATTGGGACTACAACGGGTTATGGTACGTCACTAACCCGCACATTTGCATCAAACACTCCCTCGGAATATGCAGGAAATGGCATGCGCATATTTCTGCAGCACGTCGAGTGAGTTGTGTTCACGCAGCTGTCAGGTCTTCTGTGTTTCAAGCTTCCCACGGATGCTATACTTCATCAACAATGGATACAATTTATGTTTGATTTTATTCCTGAAAGTGACGATCGTAATCTAGCTCTCTGTGCTGCGCATTTTACGGAAGACAGCTTCTAGAATCTCAACGAGATCAATACAGCAAGAAACTAATAAACCATGAAGCAGATCCAACCTTAAAACCAGAGGCAGCAGTTGTTGGACCACAACCTGTAAGTAGGCTAAGACTTAATCGTTTTAAATGTATTTGCATGTATAATTCCAGACGTAACGTTAGCCTGTGTTGTATTTATTTATTTATTAATTTTTCAAAATGCCAGCGCTGGCTTTTATAGCCACTATATGCTACTAGTTATGCTAGTATTTTGTGTCTACGACAAACGGGTACAAACATTATGGACCTGAATTTTGTATAAGTACTAATGTTTTAAACATATTTTTCATGTATATATGCTTTATGACGTTATTTTCGATTTGATCAAGAACGTAAACTTGACAACGCTGTTTGTGCTTAACATTAGTAGGCAGTCAGTTGCTATCGTTGCCAGTCAGATGCTATTGTGTAAAACAAACGTGTATATGGTTAAAAAAAATATGTCAACTTATCATTCAGAAACGTTTAGTAAGAGTCGTGTGTGGTGTGGTTCTGTTCTACTCGCTTCATCGCGGCTTTCTCGGTCTGATTCTGCCTCAAACTGGAGCTGGCGTTTCCCAGTAAGGTAATAGGCGTTAACCTTCCGGACAACGTGAGCGACAGTTTAGCCAATCACAACACACCCGCCCAAACGAACCAATCTGAGCCCACGACGTGTTTCTGAGGGAGTGTTTTCATAGAATCAGGAAGTAAACCGCTCGTTCAGGGGACAGAGGAGAGCGCGGCTTACAATAAAGGTGAAGTTTATGAAAAATAAGACTTTTAAAAAAAGAAAAACCACGAATACATGTTATATTGCACCCCATAAACACAATCATGCAAAGAAAAAGAGGACTAGACCACCCCTTTAAGCAGGGCTGTCATGCTGCGCACTGTGGCTCCGAGTGAGAGATCGCTCTCTCTTCTGGACTGCGAATAGCAAAATTGCATCACAGACAAATTGTTTAATATTAATATATATAGAAATGGTTGATATTCATCCCCGTTGCCCGTTTAATACCGGGTTTACCAAGCGGGAACACTGAATGAAACGAGCGAACTTACAAGCTATATAGCCTAGTGTGACACTCGTAACGTTAAACCAATGGTGTAAACATAATAGGATGACTGTATGACGCCACGGGTTTTTATTTAAAAGAAAGAACGTAGCCTACGTTTGTAGGCTATGTAGACACAAGCAACTTTCACAATACTAACTAAAATATAATTTTAAAATTATTTTATTGAATTTGAATTAGTCGTTTTAAGAGTAAAAAAAAAATTGGTCGGTCTGAACGCAAGTTATAACCTGCAAGTCGGTCGGACTAAAAAAAAAAAAATTTGGGTCGGCCCTAAATTGACAGGGTCGGTCGGGTTACGGCGAACAAGAATATTTTTAAGGGTGGCCTTATATAGCGCTTTTCTCTGCACTCTGACAGTTGCTGACAGTTCTTTTTGTTGTAGTTGGTTGAGGAGATTGTGGATGACAAGGAGGTAGATGGCAGGAGCACACACCGATTCTGGAAGAGAGATGAGTATTGGCTGGACGAGGAAACGGACGAAGGTAACCAGGAAGACGATGGAGACTTGGAGGAACAGGATGGGAGACGAACAGACGTAGCTTACACTTCATAGGAGCTAAGTGCAGACAGGTAGGTGAGTCCTTACTTGAATGAGACCAAACAAAGTGCCAGAGTGAGGTTCTGTCAATGCTGCATTGGCTACCTGATAAACATTGTGTAAATTTAAAAATATTGCTGATTACTAAATGGTTTAGCGCCCCAGTATTTGAGCGAGCTCTTAACGCATTATAGTCCGTCACGTCTATTGCAATCTCAAAATTCCGCCCAGTTGATAATACCTCATTTTCCTATTTAGCACCAAAACTTTGGAACAGTCTTCCTTACAGATGTCGCCCAGCCCCCAACTCTAGAACATCTGTCAGCGAAGCACTCTGTGTCAACGCCAAGGTAGGAGCACACACACACACACACACACACACACAGGAGCACTTAAGAGGAGCTCACCACGTAAGTGGACATGTGCATCTCGGGATGAAGGCAGCCACCATTCAGTGGGCCAACCTTGCTTGGAAACAGCCATCCCTCTCTGCTGATTTCCTTAAAAGACAAAAGCTGGTCTGAGGTCCTAAGGCTTGCGTTCTGTGCATGTATAACCGCAATGAAGCAGACGGACAGAGAAAGCCAGGGTGGGTCTGCTTACTCCAGGGCAGTGCTTACAGGCTCACCGCCTAGTCCCAGTTTAACCCTTTGGGGCCTGAGGTGTTTTCTGGGTCCTGGAGGTGTTCTGACATGTTCTGACATTGTGATTTTTTTTCTGTTACTTGTGACATTTTCATGGCTAAAGGATTATTACAATGTATTTAGCGCTAACTATGTCACAATAATATGTAAGCAGCATGTATGTAAAATTTTGTAAAAGATAATGATTTTTATGCAACCCATACAGATTATTTCAGTGACAATACTTTTGAAAATTGTATCACATAGCCTAGAGTATTTGCCCCAAAACTATGTGAAAATCTGCCTGACTACTCATTCAGATAATACAATAAAGTCTTTTAAAATTTGCTACTTTATTTTACAAAAAACACAACAATTTGTTTTTATTATTAGTGTACACAAATAAAACTAGACATTTAATAGTTTTGAATGATGTATTACACTTGCTTGTGTGGGGGGGGGGGGGGGGGGGGACACGAGGGCAGTAAGGGGGGTTTCTTAAAGAATTATAATTAATAGTTATAAACCCCAACAGAAGGCACCCACAGGTTCCTATCCCCTAAAAGAGTCAGAGACAAGGGTCGTCGTACAAAAATATGTTTTATTGACAATTCTTTAAAGAGAGCAGTGTAAAAGGATATAAGACACTTTGTCCAAATTTAATGAACCCCTAAAGGTTTAGGAGCAAGTCTAGAAAGGGACGAGAGGCACAAAGGCAGAGAGTCGTAGCATATCACCAACAGGTGCAGGACCACTGCACTGTGCACACACACACACACACACACACACACACAGATGTTGATTCCAAGCACTGCACAGTGCACACGGTGAGAAAGATACCACCACCCAAATAAGAGTCCTATGCCCCCGGTGCTCAGGCCCTGCTAACACACAAAGGGTATACGTCAGATACAGAAATAATAACACTTTGATAGCTGGAAAGATTATTAACACCTAAATAAAATAATAATAATAATAATAATAATAATAATAATTACAATTAATAAATTGGAATAAACAATTAGTTGAAACTAAAGCCAAATGCCAACGGCAGCAAAATGAATAAATAAATAAATAAAGGAAATAAACCAAACTTCAAAATTATTAATCAAAAACAAATCAGGCAGTTGGGAACAAAATAACACAATCCAAAGAAATGAACTATTATTTCAGAGAAATAATTGAAAAATAGATAATTCAACTTTAGAAGCAAAATCAAATACAAATGAGAAAACAATTAGAAATAAAATAAATTAGATTGGGAGAAGAGCAGGAATTACAGTTCAAAAGCAAAATCAAATACAAATGAGAAAACAATTAGAAACATCCAAATAAATTAGATGGAGAAAAGAGCAGGAATTACAGTTCGGATTCTCACACCAATCTTCGCCGCTCATATCAGTTCGAAAGGAAATGAAACTATGTGAAAGCAAAAAAAAAAAAAAAAAAAGAAAACTAAAGAAAATATCAACTGAAGTCCCAAGTTACAATGGAATCAGTTGACAGTTAATACGGTCGACACAGGATTGAAACAGGATCGAATCAGGACAGCACTGCGGCCGTAAGTGAACACGGAGCACCCCAACTGGAATGTTGTTACAGTCCCTTACGGACATATAACAGGGCCCTATAAACAACAAGACTATTACTCTACTAGATAAATCCTCTAACTGAATACATGCACATAAAACTACTACGTACCGTCGAGGAAAAGGAAACGTAGCTTTCTCTGGACGGGAACTCAGGTTCTCACCACTGAGAAATGGTATTGATTAAGACAACAGCTAGCAAGGCATACTCCTTACCGGTTCGGGTGCTCATATTCGGTTTCCGGGAGGCAGTGACAGAAGCGCGTTAACGACGTAGCAATTCAAACGTGACGCCTGACGAGCGATAACTGTGTGACTGTTTTAAAGCCGAAGAGCACATATGATAGGCTAGACTGGCCATTGATCATAATGATGAATTATGACAGAAACACCCTTCCTGCCACATCTACCCCACCATTCTGCATCTGCGCCCTGACGATGGACTAAGGTCAATTACCAAGACACCCCTCCATTTTACTAACTCCAAGGCCTAAACAAAGCTGAAATGCTGTTGGTTGCAATCCCAGAATCACCAGTTACTCTGTTCCTTACCTCCCCAGCGGCCCGGGGGAGATGATGCAAATTCGGATGCTGACCTGCTCCGGCTCGACGTGAGCGCCAAGAGGAGGCCACCCTCTCATTATGGGAACTGGGAGGAGTTTCACTTTCCGTCACTATAGGTTCTACATACCGCTCCTCTGACTCCCTCAGAGCTGCACCACCAGGAGGTAGGTCTGCTGGCCTTAGCTCTTCCTGCATCTCAAGCTGTACCGGGCGTCCCATACCCTGAACAATCTGAGGAGTCTCTGGCACTAATACCATCAAATTGTCATCGTATGCCCCTTCGTACTCTTGAGGGTCATCTTGAACTTCTACAACACCAGTAGGCTGACTGACCGGCAAAACGTCCTTCTGGACACAAGCCTTCAACAGAGAACGATGCACTCGCCGTACCTTGCCCAAATCTGAAGCCGGCGCAATAGTATACACGGCACCTCCCTCCTCTGGGGGCTGAATTACCTGATATGTCGCTGGACTCCACAAGTCCTGAATCTTGTGGCGACCCCGCGCTGCATGATCTCGTAAATAGACTAACTGGCCCTGCGACAAAGGCAGATCCTGAACACGCCGGTCATGTTGCCTCTTCCGACGGTCCGCTGCTGCCTTAAGTCGCTCACATGCTCCCTCAAAGGCAACCTGCAACCGCCTGCGATGTTCTATAACCCAACTGTGTACGTTTCTGGCCACCAGTTCAGGCACTCTACCAAACAAAAAGTCTATCGGCAACTGAGGTTCTTGACCAAACAATAGTGAGGTGACTCACCTGTCACTTGATGGGGGGTGGTGATATAACAAAATATAACTTGTGAAAAACAAGACACCCAGTCCCTCTTCCTATAGAGCCGGGAAATGTTCACAGCAAGTTGTGCAAAGTGCGATTAAAAAGCTCACATTGCCCATTACCGGCCGGGTGATATGAAGTGGTACGAGATTTCTTTATCTGAGAAAGCTCACAAAGCTGCCGAATAAGAGTGGATTCAAAGTTCCGCCCTGGTCTGAATGAATTCTACCTGGAACACCAAATTTGTAAAACCACTCTTCAACCAAAACTTGGGCTACAGTCTCAGCTCTTTGATCTCGTGTAGGCACCGCCATCGAAAATTTACTAAACACATCAGTCATCACCAAATGTTTTCCTGTCCAGAATATGAGGGTTCAAGCATAGTAAAGTCAATAGCCAGGACTTCATTAGGCCTCGAAGCCAGTAAATGGCCCATAAAAGCCTGTGCTACCGGCTGATTATCTTTGGCGAGCTGACAAGGTTCACATTCTTGGCACAAAAGGGTTATGTCAGCCAACATATTTGGCCAATAGCACCGCTGCCGAATCAACTCACTGGTGCACTCCACCCCTTGATGCCCATGTTGTTTGTGAAGCTGCCTCCAAACCTCTTCCCTCAAAACATCAGGAAACACAAATTGGTAACATTCTTCACCTCTGTCAGGACGAAATATCTTCCGATACAGCAGTCCTTCCCTCGCCTCTAAACGATTACATTGCTGGAGGGGAGTCAAACATGGTTTACTCAACTGATGCCGCTTCTCAGGTCCTGGGCGCCGGCCCTGCTCACAAAACTTAATTACTGGTCCTATAACAGGATCAGTCTCCTGCATAGATCGCAGGTCAGGGGTGTAATAGCCTGGCAGCGCACTCACTGCCCTCACCATCTGCCTGTGCTACACATCCTATGCCAATGGCCTGCTGTAACAACTCCGAGATTACAACAGCTGCAGCCAAAACCCTCAAGCTGACCACGAAAACTGGGTTCTGGCGAGATAGAGCATCGGCGTTACCATTGTTTCTTCTGGCTCTATATCGTACTTCAAAATCAAAAGCAGCTAACTCTGCGGCCCAACGTTGCTCTATAACGCCGAGCTTTGCTGTAGCTAAATGACTTAAGGGATTATTATCCGTGAACACAATACACTTGTGCCCTAAAAGATATTCCCTACATTTTTCAACCATGGCCCACTTGAGCGCTACAAACTCTAGTTTCATTGAGCTGTAATTGGTCATATTACGCTCAGTGGGCCTTAGGCTACGACTGGCATATGCGATGAGTAATTTGCATCCTTTAAGGGTGATAATTCTATCTGAGACTGCCCTGTGGGTAAGCCCCGGTTCTTTTGCCAGTGATAGTTGCACCTTTTAATGGGATGAGTGTGGCTGGTTGTTGATGCCAATTTTACAACTGTTAAATAAAATTATTTTTGTACGATTACTTATGTCTCTGGCTCCAAACGGCAATTCGAATCTGTGCGTGCCTAGATGGTGCGTTTACTTCCTTGGGTGAAATTCCCATGGTGGCGTAGTCGGAAAGTGATATCAAATCAAGTTTTGCTGACCAAGGGTACACTTAGGCTCAATCCCAATTCACCCCTTGGCCCTACCCCTTAGCCCTACCCCTCGGTTTTGCGCGTTCACGTCTAGGGGTAGGGTGTCTCAATTCTTCTTGAGATCGAGGGGTAGGGCGAAGGGGTAGGGCCACATAGCCCTCGAAACGGAGATTTTTCAGAGGCACACTCCAAACGGAGGGCTAAGAGAAAAGTTCACGGATTGCATCGGAAATCACCGGCGAGATTGGATCGCAAACGGTTAAACATTTAAATGTAGCGCCAGATGATTCCACCACGCACTTTATTTACTCTTATAATAACACTATAGTCGTTTAAATTAAGAAATGGTATAATAAATTACCTTTCCGATCAGAAAAGACATACATTTCGAGGAAGGGATGTTATAATCATCATGTTTATTCAAAGTTAAGAGCAGCTGCGCTGATTATCAGTTGTTGTCATGGAGAAATCCTGTACATCGCCGACGACTGATGACGCATTGGGTTCATGAAGGGTCGTTCCATTTCGTAGGTAAATATTCCAACCCCTTGGCCCTTGTCACTCCGTTTTAAGGGCCAAGGCTACACTCGAAAACAAGGGGTAGGGCTAAGGGGTAGGGCCAAGGGGTGAATTGGGATTCAGCCTTAGTGCTCCGTTACACCCAATAACACTGGCATTGCCACATTTGGCGTAGTCGGCAGGGTAGAGGACTTGTAATAGGTTGCTTGCGTGTTTCGTATAGCCGTCATGGCAGGATTTTTAACCGGTCTCTCGTGTTGTAGCCGTCGTGGCGATGGAAGCGGCGGTGCCTTCTAGCTCCTTGGGGGATAGGGTTGTCGCCCCTTGGTGAATAGGCTGAGTTGGGGCTGGTCGGCATGTAAATGTGCACCACCTTCCTCATACGGTAGGAGAGATTGGGAGAAGGGTCGCAGTTGGCCCTGAAGTAATTACGGCAGATACGTCTGTCTTGTTTAGACCTCGGTCATAAGTGGTGGCCCTGTATTGAGCTCATCGTCGGGGCGCAGATGCAAAAGGGAGGGGTAGATTGTGGCAGGATGGACTATTACCCCCTCCTATTTTGGTTCATAATTTAAGGTTTGGCCAATGGGCTGTGACCAGGCATGTATAAGAGCAAGAGGAGCCAGCTGTAGGTGTGCGTCACTGTCGGGGGCCTGTGACTTCATCACTGCGCCGCCGCTGCCTGTGTTGAATGTCAACATGTATGGCTAGTCATAAAGATCACTGAAGCTTTTAAGCCACTGACTCATGGTGTTGGGGATATTAAAAGTGGTCATTGAGATGGTAAGGAATGTATGTTCCAGTTTTCCATGGGTTGCTTCAACTGAGCGCACACTAATCCGTATGTTTTTATGTAGTCCAAAGTCCATTCATATCCTCCTGAGTTTAGCAAGGATATCTGGCCCCATGGGTTGGCGGAATTCGGGATATAAAACAAACCCCGGTGCAGTTTTATTTTGAGTATATGCACTTGAGTCTGAACTCAAAGGAGAGTGAGTGTCAGTGTAAACCATTGTTTTCGTTTAGGTGCGTGATGACGGCGGTCTGACCAAGTATGGTATGCTCCGATGCTCTATGGATTATCTCGAGGTTGCTGTTCTGTTTCCAGTACGGAATTGTTCTGTGTCTACCATGAGATAAACGTGCTTTTAGTGAGCTTTCCACGTTACTTTTAATTTGGATCTGCTGTACTTTCTGAGCTCTGCTTGCAGAAGGGTCTTGGAATGCTCTAAAGTTTGTTTGTTTTCTGTATTTATTTAATCAGTTTTCTATCAGTTGGTATTGTTTTTTTGTGTGTATCTGTTCCAATTTATTTACTGTGAGTGATTGAATCTGCATTATTATTATTATTGTCATGATTATTGTTGAAACCCACAGCTGGATTTGTTTTATTTTCTAATTTGAGTTGTTCATGCATAACTCTGCCTCATTGTAAAATTTTCTCTTGTTACCAGATCTGGGCACCGGGGGCAGACGAGTGATGTCACAAGCATCACACACATGACTAGCATCGGCCAATAGTGTGCCTATGTGTGACGTAGCTCTACGCAATCACTCTACGTTAACTGACTACAGGCCCATAGAGAAGGAAGTGAATAGTTGAAATAAAGTTATTAGGGCCCGAGCACCCAACGGTGCGAGGCCCTCTTGAAACTGTTAGGGTTATTTTTTTTAGGGCCCGAGCACCCAACGGACCCAAACTGTTAGGGTTATTTATTTATTTATTTTTTTATTTTTTCTGCAAAGTAAGCGCAGTTTTCGGGGCCGCAACATGCTCAAAAACTCACCAAATTTGGCACGCATGTCAGGACTGGTGAAAAATTTCGTATTTTGTTGGTTTCACGGATAGGCGTGGCAAAATGGCTCGCCAGCGCCACCTAGAAAATTGGAAAAAATTAGCCCGTCCTCCACGTTCAACCTATATGCACGAAATTTGGTGGGGACGTGTATCATATCAAGACGCACAAAAAAGCCTCAAGAACCCATACCCTAAACTCGACAGGAAGTCCGCCATTTTGAATTTGGCGACCGATTTGGGACGATTTACACACTCCGTACTTTAACTAACTCCTCCTAGGGATTTACTCGGATCGACTTCAAATTTCTGCTGTGCCTTCTAAAGGCATTGACGATGTAAAGTTGTGCTATCTGCGCGTTTTTGTCGATGGGCGTGTCCGTGGCATTGAAGATTCGCCATGAAATAGGAAGTTGTAGTAACTTGGCTGTAAATGCCCAGATCTGCACGAAATTTTACACATTTGACAAGAGTCCCGCCCTGAACAAATCTACATGCCGACATTCACCCACAGTCATAGCGCCACCTGCTGGCAACAGGAAGTGACCTTTAACGAAGCAGCCCCGGCCGCATGTTTGACCGACAAGTACGAAATTTCTGTGGTACATCAACCATGTCCAGACGCACAAAAAAGCCTCAAGAACCCATACCCTAAACTCGACAGGAAGTCCGCCATTTTGAATTTGGCGACCGATTTGGGACGATTGACACACTCCGTACTTTAACTAACTCCTCCTAGGGATTTACTCTGATCAACTTCAAATTTCTGATGTGCCTTCTAATGGCATTGACGATGTAAAGTTGTGCTATCTGCGCGTTTTCGTCAATGGGCGTGTCCGTGGCGTCGTTGATTCGCCATGAAACAGGAAGTTGTAATAACTTGGCTGTAAATGCCCAGATCTGCACAAAATTTTACACATTTGACAAGAGTCCCGCCCTGAACAAATCTACATGCCGACATTCACCCACAGTCATAGCGCCATTTAGTGGCAAGAGGAAGTGACCTTAAAAGACGTAGCCCCCTCCGCATGTTTGACCGACAGGTACGAAATTTCTGTGGTACATCTACCGTGTCCAGACACACAGAAAAGTCTCTTGGAGTGATGCCCTAAACTCAACAGGAAGTCGGCCATTTCTAATTTTAACACCATTTTTGGATGATTTACTCATTACATACTTTAACTAACTCCTCCTTGGGATTTAGTCTGATCGACTTCAAATTTCTTCTGTGCCTTCTAAAGGCATTGACGATGTAAAGTTGTGCTATCTGCGCATTTTCGTCAATGGGCGTGTCCGTGGCGTCGATGATTCGCCATGAAACAGGAAGTTGTAATAACTTGGCTGTAAATGCCCAGATCTGCACGAAATTTTATACATTTGACAAGAGTCCCGCCCTGAACAAATTTACATATCGACATTCACCCACAGTCATAGCGCCACCTGCTGGCAACAGGAAGTGACCTTTAACGAAGCAGCCCCGGCCGCATGTTTGACCGACAGGTACGAAATTTCTGTGGTACATCTACCATGTCAGGACGCACAAAAAAGTCTCTTGGAGCGATGCCCTAAACTCAACAGGAAGTCGGCCATTTCTAATTTTAACGCCATTTTTGGATGATTTACTCATTACATACTTTAACTAACTCCTCCTAGGGATTTAGTCGGATCGACTTCAAATTTCTACTGCGCCTTCTAAAGGCATTGACGATGTAAAGTTGTGCTATCTGCGCGTTTTCCTCGATGGGCGTGTCCGTGGCGTCGATGATTCGCCATGAAACAGGAAGTTGTAGTAACTTGGCTGTAAATGCCCAGATCTGCACGAAATTTTACAAATTTGACAAGAGTCCCGCCCTGAACAAATCTACATGCCGTCATTCACCCACAGTCATAGCGCCACCTGCTGGCAACAGGAAGTGACCTTTAACGAAGCAGCGTAGCAAATGCACAGCCGCACTGGCTGAGCTGCAGAAAATGCAACGCGGCCGCCTCAGACCCCGACGCGCTACAGGTGCGAGGGCCCGCCCATCGCTGCTTGCAGCTTTAATTAGGCATGACGATGTAAAGTTGTGCTATCTGCGCGTTTTCGTCAATGGGCGTGTCCGTGGCGTCGATGATTCGCCATGAAACAGGAAGTTGTAATAACTTGGCTGTAAATGCCCAGATCTGCACGAAATTTACACATATGACAAGAGTCCCGCCCTGAACAAATCTACATGCCGACATTCACCCACAGTCATAGCGCCATCTAGTGGCAAGAGGAAGTGACCTTAAAAGACGCAGCCCCCTCCGCATGTTTGACCGACAGGTACGAAATTTCTGTGGTACATCTACCGTGTCCAGACACACAGAAAAGTCTCTTGGAGTGATGCCCTAAACTCAACAGGAAGTCAGCCATTTCTAATTTTAACGCCATTTTTGGATTATTTACTCATTACATACTTTAACTAACTCCTCCTAGGGATTTAGTCGGATCGACTTCAAATTTCTTCTGTGCCTTCTAAAGTCATGGACGATGTAAAGTTGTGCTATCTGCGCGTTTTCGTCAATGGGCGTGTCCGTGGCCTCGATGATTCGCCATGAAACAGGAAGTTGTAATAACTTGGCTGTAAATGCCCTGATCTACATGAAATGTTACACATTTGACAAGAGTCCCGCCCTGAACAAATCTACATGCCGACATTCACCCACATTCATAGCGCCACCTGCTGGCAACAGGAAGTGACATTTAACGAAGCAGCCCCGGCCGCATGTTTGACCGACATGTACGAAATCTCTGTGGTACATCTACCATGTCCAGACGCACAAAAAAGTCTCTTGGAGCGATGCCCTAAACTCAACAGAAAGTCCGCCATTTCTAATTTTAACGCCATTTTTGGATGATTTACTCATTACATACTTTAACTAACTCCTCCTAGGGATTTAGTCTGATCGACTTCAAATTACTGCTGTGCCTTCTAAAGGCATGGACGATGTAAAGTTGTGCTATCTGCGCGTTTTCGTCGATGGGCGTGTCTGTGGCGTCGATGATTCGCCATGAAACAGGAAGTTGTAGTAACTTGGCTTTAAATACCCAGATCTTGACGAAATTTTACACATTTGAAAAGAGTCCCACCCTGAACAACTCTACATGCCGGCATTCACCCACAGTCATAGCGCCATCTAGTGGCAAGAGGAAGTGACCTTAAAACACGCAGCCCCCTCCGCATGTTTGACCGACAGGTAGGAAATTTCTGTGGTACATCTACCGTGTCCAGACACACAGAAAAGTCTCTTGGAGCGATGCCCTAAACTCAACAGGAAGTCAGCCCTTTCTAATTTTAACGCCATTTTTTGATTATTTACTCATTACATACTTTAACTAACTCGTAGGGATTTAATCGGATCGACTTCAAATTTCTACTGCGCCTTGTAAAGGCATTGACGATGTAAAGTTGTGCTATCTGCGCGTTTTCCTCGATGGGCGTGTCCGTGGCGTCGATGATTCGCCATGAAACAGGAAGTTGTAGTAACTTGGCTGTAAATGCCCAGATCTGCACGAAATGTTACACATTTCACAAGAGTCCCGCCCTGAACAAATCTACTTGCCGGCATTCACCCACAGTCATAGCACCATCTAGTGGCAAGAGGAAGTGACCTTTAAAAACGCAGCCCCCGCCGCATGTTTGACCGACAGGTACGAAATTTCTGTGGTACATCTACCGTGTCCAGACACACAGAAAAGTCTCTTGGAGCGATGCCCTAAACTCAACAGGAAGTCGGCCATTTCTAATTTTACCGCCATTTTTGGATGATTTACTTATTACATACTTTAACTAACTCCTCCTAGGGATTTAGTCTGATCGACTTCAAATTTCTGCTGTGCCTTCTAAAGGCATTGACGATGTAAAGTTGTGCTATCTGTGCGTTTTCGTCAATGGGGGTGTCCGTGGCGTCGATGATTCACCATGAAACAGGAAGTTGTAGTAACTTGGCTGTAAATGCCCAGATCTGCACCCAATTGTACACAATTGACAAGAGTCCCGCTCTGAACAAATCCACATGGCGACATTCACCCACAGTCATAGCGCCACCTGCTGGCAACAGGAAGTGTCCTTTAATGAAGCAGCATAGCAAATTCACAGCCGCACCGGCTGAGCTGCAAAATATGCAACGCGGCCGCCTCAGACCCCGACGCGCTACAGGTGCGAGGGCCCGCCCATCGCTGCTTGCAGCTTTAATTTTATTTTTTATTTTTTATTTTTTCTCCAAAGTAAGCGCCATTTTTGAGGCCGCAACATGCTCAAAAACTCACCAAATTTGGCACGCATGTCAGGTCTGGTGAAAAATTTCGTATTTTGTGGGTTTCGCGGATGGGCGTGGAAAAATGGCTCGTTAGCGCCACCTACAAAATTGGAAAAAATTAGCCCCTCGTCCACGTTCAACCTACACGCACGAAATTTGGTGGGGACGTGTATCATGTCGAGACGCACAAAAAAGCCTCAAGAACCCATACCCTAAACTCGACAGGAAGTCCGCCATTTTAAATTTGGCGCCCATTTTGGGACGATTTACACACTCCGTACTTTAACGAACTCCTCCTAGGGATTTAGTCGGAATCGACTTCAAATTTCTGCTGTGCCTTCTAAAGGCATTGACGATGTAAAGTTGTGCTATCTGCGCGTTTTCGTCGATGGGCGTGTCCGTGGCGTCGATGATTCGCCATGAAACAGGAAGTTGTAGTAACTTGGCTTTAAATTCCCAGATCTGCATGAAATTTTACACATTTGACAAGAGTCCCGCCCTAAAAAAATCTACATGCCGACATTCACCCACAGTCATAGCTCCACCTAGTGGCAACAGAAAGTGACCTTTAACGAAGTAGCCCCCGTCGTATGTTTGACCGGCATGTACAAAATTTCTGTGGTACATCTACCATGTCCAGACGCACAGAAAAGTCACTTGGAGCGATGCCCTAAACTCAACAGGAAGTCAGCCGTTTCTAATTTTACCCCCATTTTTAGATGATTTACTCATTACGTACTTTAATGAACTCCTCCTACGGATTAAGTCGGATCGACTTCACATTTCTGCTGTGCCTTCTAAAGGCATTGATGATGTAAAGTTGTGCTATCTGTGCGTTTTAGTCGATAGGTGTGTCCGTGGCGTCGATGATTCGCCATAAAACAGGAAGTTGTACTAACTTGGCTGTAAATGCCGAAATCTGCACGAAATGTTACACATTTGACAAGAGTCCCGCCCTGAACAAATCTACATGCCGACATTCACCCACAGTCATAGCGCCACCTGCTGGCAACAGGAAGTGACCTTTAACGAAGCAGCATAGCAAATGCACAGCCGCTCTGGCTGAGCTGCAGAAAATGCAACGCGGCCGCCTCAGACCCCGACGCGCTACAGCTGCGAGGGCCCGCCCATCGCTGCTTGCAGCTTTAATTTTTTCTTTTTTCTGCAAAGTAAGCGCCATTTTCGCGGCCTCAACATGCTCAAAAACTCACCAAATTTGGCACGCATGTCAGGACTGGTGAAAAATTTCGTATTTTGTGGGTTTTGCAGATGGGCGTGACAAAATGGCTCGCTAGCGCCACCTAGAAAATTGGAAAAAAATTAGCCCCTCGTCCACGTTAAACCTACATGCATGAAATTTGGTGGGGACGTTTATCATATCAAGATGCACAAAAAATCCTCAAGAACCCATACCCTAAACTCGACAGGAAGTCCGCCATTTTGAATTTGGCGACCGATTTGGGACAATTTACACACTCCGTACTTTAACTGACTCCTCCTAGGGATTTAGTCGGATCTACTTCACATTTCTGCTGTGCCTTCTAAAGGCATTGACGATGTAAAGTTGTGCTATCTTCACGTATTTGTCAATGGGCGTGTCCGTGGCATCGATGATTCGCCATGAAACAGGAGGTTGTAGTAACTTGGCTGTAAATGCCCAGATCTGCACCAAATTGAACACATTTGACAAGAGTCCCGCCCTGAACAAATCTACATGCCGACATTCACCCACAGTCATAGAGCCACCTGCTGGCAATAGGAAGTCACCTTTAACGAAGCAGCCCCGCCACATGTTGGTTACCTATTAAGTTCCGTATCAACTACAAAGTACTATTACTGACCTATAAAGCCCTAAATGGTTTAGCTCCTATGTACTTAACAGACCTTCTCTCGCCCTACAATCCACCGCGTTCCTTAAGATCACTAAATTCAAGGCTTCTGGTCATTCCTAGGATATCTAAGTCCAGTAAAGGAGGGAGGGCGTTCTCGCATCTAGCTCCAAAACTCTGGAATAGCCTTCCCGATACGGTCCGGGGCTCTGACTCGCTGACACAGTTTAAAACTAGACTAAAGACGCATCTCTTCAGTCAAGCATTCACATAATGCTCACCTGTCAGTCCTCTTTTATGCCATACCGAACCGTTTGCCACTGAAATTGCTTAACGCACCAGTGGGGCTCGATAGCCTTTTAGACAAACGGGTCGGTCCGTATGGCTGAGTTGCGTTGCGGAGAGTTCGTGAGATAGTGGTTTTCTAACACCGACACCCGTACAATGGAAATTATTATGAACATCAGCTATGCTAAATATGAACATCAGCTATGCTAATTATTTCCCATCTGCCTTTCTGCTGTTATCTCGGGACGCTTGTCCCGAGAAAAATGGCGTTCGTCAGGTCCAGCCTTGTATCCAGCATCTCACGGGGGTTTCGGATGCCCCACCGCCTGTGATGAGAAGACCAACGCCTGTGAAGAGACGACTCAACGCCTGCGATATGTTATGGGGCTGTTTTAGACATAAATAATATTTATATTTAATAGTTATATATAAACAATATGAATGTAAGCCAGAGGAGAACTGGCCCCCGACTGAGCCTGGGTTCTCCCAAGGTTTTTTTCTCCATCCAATCTGATGGAGTTTTGGTTCCTTGCCACTGTCGCCTTGCTTTTGGCTTGCTTGGCTTGCTTAGTCGGGATTATTTAGGATTATTTAGGATTATTTAGGATTACTTAATATTTAACAATATTTTCGATCTGTGTTGTACTACTTTCATGTTATCACTGTGAAGCTGCTTTGATACAATCTGTATTGTGAAAAGCGCTATATAAATAAATGTGACTTGACTTGACTTGACATGTTTGACCGACATGTACAAAATTTCTGTGGTACATCTACCATGTCCAGACACACAGAAAAGTCTCTTGGAGCGATGCCCTAAACTCAACAGGAAGTCCGCCATTTTGAATTTGACAGCCATTTTGGGACGATTTACACACTCCGTACTTTAACAAACTCCTCCTAGGAATTTAGTCGGATCGTCTTCAAATTTCTGCTGTGTCTTCTAAAGGCATTGACGATGTAAAGTTGTGCTATCTGCGCGTTTTCGTCGATGGGCGTGTCCGTGGCGTCGATGATTCGCCATGAAACAGGAAGTTGTAGTAACTTGGCTGTAAATACCCAGATCTGCACCAAATTGTACATATTTGACAAGAGTCCCGCCCTGAACAAATCTACATGCCGACATTCACCCACAGTCATAGCGCCACCTGCTGGCAACAGGAAGTGACCTTTAACGAAGCAGCGTAGCAAATTCACAGCCGCACCGGCTGAGCTCCAGAATATTTAACGCGGCCACCTCACACCCTGACGTGCTACAGGTGCGAGGGCCCGCCCATCGCTGCTTGCAGCTTTAATTTATTTGTTTTTTCTTTTTTCTGCAAAGTAAGCGCCATTTTCAGGGCCGCAACATGCTCAAAAACTCACAAAATTTGGCACGCATGTCAGGACTGGTGAAAAATTTAATATTTTGTGGGTTTCGCGGATGGGCGTGGCAAAATGGCTCGTTAGCGCCACCTAGAAAATTGGAAAAAATTAGCCCTTCGTCCACGTTCAACCTACACGCACGAAATTTGGTGGGGACGTATATCATGTCAAGACGCACAAAAAAGCCTCAAGAACCCATACCCTAAACTCGACAGGATGTCCGCCATTTTGAATTTGGCTACCGATTTGGAACAATTTACACACTCTGTACTTTAACGAACTCCTCCTAGGGATTTAGTCGGATCGACTTCAAATTTCTGCTCTGCCTTCTAAAGGCATTGACGATGTAAAGTTGTGCTATCTGCGTGTTTTCGTCGATGGGTGTGTCCGTGGCGTCGATGATTCGCCATGAAACAGGAACTTGTAGTAACTTGGCTGTAAATGCCCATATCTGCACGAAATTTTACAGATTTGACAAGAGTCCCGCCCTGAACAAATCTACATGCCGACCAAGGGGGTAATCCATCAACCGGAAGTTGAAGCCTCGCGGGAGCTGACATCTTGTGGCAGAACTTCATTTGCGTTAGCATTCCCATTGACTCCAGTTCATTTTGGCGTTACATCTGAGGCGTTTGAAGACCCCATTTGTCCTTTATTTATTTCTAAAGAAACTCGACAATGTATAAATAGCTCCATTACCTTGTAGCTTATGTTATGGCCCCGTAGAAGAAGTTTTAGTGAAAGTAGGCTAACGATTGCGTCATACCCACGCGACTCTCTGTCGCATAGTTTTGAGATTACCGTATGGACACGAGAAGAAGCTTGCGCGCAATCGGGAAACGTGGAGGCAAAATGACAAAAATAATTATTCAGAATACCTAGCAAACTTGTCTCCTTCTCCTAGCCCGTGGACAGCTCCTATTCATAGTCTCTGCCTCTGCGCATGTTTCAGGAGGGAATGATTCAGGTTTCTATTGCCACCGCACTAGAAGTCAAACGGTTCACTCACGTCACATCTACGTAGTCTAGCTCTGTATGAGTCTGCGCGTCAGGGACGGAAGTGTTAAAAAATCACCCATAACGGGCTTCAGTCGTCTCAATGGAGTTCCAATGAGATCGCTCTGTCCATTTCTTTTACTGTCTATGATGCCGACATTCACGCACAGTCATAGCGCCACCTGCTGGCAACAGGAAGTGGCCTTTAACGAAGCAGCCCCCGCCGCATGTTTGACCGACATGTACGAAATTTCTGTGGTACATCTACCATGTCCAGACGCACAAAAAAGCCCCAAGAACCCATACCCTAAACTCGACAGGAAGTCCGCCCGTTTGAATTTGGCTGCCATTTCGGGACGATTTACACACTCCGTACTTTAACAAACTCCTCCTAGGGATTTAGTCGGATCGACTTCAAATTTCTGCTATGCCTTCTAAAGGCATTGACGGTGTAAAGTTGTGCTATCTATGCGTTTTCGTCGATGGGCGTGTCTGTAGCGTCGATGATTCGCCATGAAAAAGGAAGTTGTAGTAACTTGGCTGTAAATGTCCTGATCTGCACGAAATTTTACACATTTGACAAGAGTCCTGTCCTGAACATATCGACATAACGACAATCACCCACAGTAATAGCGCCACCTGCTGGCAACAGGAAGTAACCTTTAACGAAGCCGCCCCTGCCGCACGCCTAACAACGTCTTTCTGACTAGTCATAATTACATTTTGGATAGTTTGTATTATCATTTAAGATATCTGTAACGTAATTGTGACTAGTCTAAATGACGGATAGAGTATGGCAAGCCATTTTAACATTTAATCATTTAATCATGAAAGGGCCAAAGCCTACGGCACTGCCACCCCGGTGCCTTTAGGTAACTAAAGGAACCGGGGTTGCGGTGCCACCGGCTTGGGCCCGCCATCGCTGCTTGCAGCTATATTTTTAGGGCCCAAGCCCTGAAAGGGCGAAGGCCCTATTGTTTTCCTTAGGATTTTTTTTTTTTTTTTTTTTTTTTTTTTCTAACGACTATCCGGGCACTTTTGGGTCCCTTAACATGCTCAAAAACTCTTGAAACTTTGCACACGGGTCAGAACCCGCGGCCATCAGAGCCGGGCTGAAGCTGGTACCCGGGCGTGGCAGGGCGGCTCGTCAGCGCCCCCTGGAACAGGGTCTGAACACTTTGTCCATAAATCAAACACGCTTGCATGTAATAATATGAAACTCGGTACACATGTCAATCTCATCGTTTCATATATTCATCGCACTTTTACTTTTTACCCCAGCCCAACAGGAAGTCAGATATTTACGGTTGTTTTTAAAATGCTTGCAATGGAATTTAATGTACTCCTCCTAGAGCATTCATCCGCATGGAACGAAACTCGGTCAGCCTGAAGTCAAGACATAGACGATCAAAAATTGCGAGGGGATTTTTGATATCTCGAACGGTTTGGCTGTGGCGAGGAAACAAAATTATGGTGAGAAACGTGAAACAGGAAGTGTGTCCTAACTTCAGCATACATTAACTGATCTTGATGAAACTTCAGGAGTGTGTTCGCCGTAAGAGGACGATCACATGGATGTGACTATTGTGTGTCAAAGTTATAGCGCCACCAACTGGCAGCAGGAAGTGTGTCACTTTCAAAATGCTTTGAAATCACCCTCTTATTTTAACCCGATTTGCTTCAAACTTCATCTGTATAATGTAAACATACGGCAGATGTAGACCTGTGAATGGATTCTTAATATCTTTGAAACTGTTGCCGTGGTGACGCATCAAACTTTACCATTCTTTTAGGATGCTTTTGAGACCCTTAGCATGCTTCAAATTGCATGAAACTCCTCAGACACATCACATTTATTAGCCAGTAGACATGTGCAAAGTTTCAGAAACGGGCGTGGTGAGGGCTCAGTAGCGCCACCTTTTGACAAAAGTTGGGTTGTTAGTTTTATCTACAGTTACAAAAATCAGTATGTATATTGTACTCCTCGAGCCGGACAACTTTCTAATTGACACTCTTTAACTAGGACCCACAGAAAGTAAGATATGTTTGTTTGAATCTGGTCATGCTCCCTTTGAGCCTACATCTCTGTCTCTCTCTGTGTGTGTGTTAGTAGGGGGAGGGGTTTAACTTAACCATTTCAGTGCTGTGTGTTTTTTTCTGCTGTGTAATTTCTTAATACATTTCTTAAGCCTGGTATGTTTTAAATAAGTTTTTATTTTAATTTTTATAAGTGAAGGCATAATATAACCAGTTAAATTGTAGTGCATTGACAATAGTTTTATATAATTACTTTATTAATTAAATTAACTTGGTCCATAAACTTGGTCCAGCTGCGAGACTGACAGGTCTGACTGTCTGACACTGGCCAATCGGAATCAAGAGCGGAGAAGCGGCCGCTCCCATAGGCAGTATAGTATCTCCCCGCCCTGTGGAGGCATTCCGCCGGTCTCGTCTCTGAGACCCCTACACCTGGTATTAAAATGCGATCTGTATCCAGATAAGTTATCCGGATAATAAAAAAGAAATATCAATGCAAGGTATTATGTTGTGATCGGATTGTGATCGATTTGCCTGACCATCTGGAGGTAGTCTGGCTCGCATTGTGTTCGGATCTTTACGTGTAAACGCAATCTGGTTGTTGATATCACACATGTATATTTTACTCCTCCCAAAAATGCTAAAAAATAAACGAGTGAGAGCGTTTACAGGCTGTTATAGTCAGACATGTCGGCGCTACTGCGACACGCATCACCACCGCAGATAAGCAGCAGCTGGGCGTCAAACCAACGTGTAAACATCGCAAATAAAAGTGAAAGTAAGTCAGAGACGCTTAATCATCTACACAATCATCTTCAAGTAAAGAAAGAAATGATCTCTTGACTCTTACAAGGGCTGTTGCCACTCTCTCTTATTGATGTCTATTGATGAAATTAGCTGATGATCAATAAAATGCATGCTAATATCTGTAATAAACAACCGACAAAATTACTGTATGATGGTGTAAATAAAGAATCAGTCCAGCATCGCCATGTCAGTGTGTATTGATTCATCATTGTCTCTTCATAGTTTGCAAGAGACATTTAATAAACTGAGCGTATTTGATAAACTGAGCGTAGCCTATTCATCTGTCAATATAACCTCATTCTTTTTAATGATCAGAAGAACGCGTATCGACTACCGTTACAGTACGTCCTAACTACACACGACGCCGCGACACGCGATAAAAGGTATCTTTTCCATGTAAATCAGAGTTTTTGTCCTAACCAGACGCGACGGCGACATGCGAAGTTTTTTCTAATGTCGCGGCTGACAGAATGAAGAAATTACACTGGTTATGAGTACACATTATTTATTTTTAGTTAAAAATAGGTCACTGTGCCACAAGCCATAACGGATAATTTACCTCAGATTTTGAAAGCATGTAATATTATAGTGTTCAAAATGAATTCTATGCAAACATACGACTGTATTTCATAACAACGACAATAACTTGAGGCAGATGCCACCAAATGTGTTAAAATAAATGAATTATTTGCTGGACTTAAGTGAAAAGGATAGCCATTTAACACCAGAACTCCCAAGGCGGTCATTTTGACCGTTTTTAAAATTTACAGTGTAATAACTTATTTGTTAAAATAAAATCAATGTGGCTGTAGGACTCTGACTTTTCCTAAATATGTGTATATTTTATTCTGGCACTGTTATTTTATTACAATCACAAAACACAAAACAGTTGCGTCCTATTTCTACCTAGAATGGCCATGGCGGTCATTTTTACCGCACGCATTATAAATATCATAAGTCCGCTATATTTCCCGCGATCAACACGCACATATTGTAGAAGTGCACAAATGAGCAAGTTTCGCGTCCATCACGCAACTGGCAAGCGAATTTCGCTCCGACAACATGAAATCAAAAGCCACTCAACTGGTGCGAGAGTCGGGTAGGCGGTCCGGGACGAAGATGATGAAGGCAGTGCCAAGTAAGGAGAAACTGCAAAAATTAAATCAAGGAGTCATGTGCCAAATGTCACAAAGTAGTGTGAGGGACTGAAGCTGCACGCGAAGCGGTGTTTTCCTATGTGTGTGTGCGTAACGTCAGTGAATGAATATTGGGGTTTCCACCGTTCAAATGAGCCCACATCTTTATTATCATCTATCTTAACATTGTATATCTATTTATTTTTAGATTTCACATTGATTGTATTTGTATAACAGGGCTGTAGGCTACTGTATGAAGCTTTGACGTTTCCTAGATTTTTTGCATGTCTATTCACGTGGAGAGTGCGGTGAAAAAATATTTTTGACGCAAAACTTTCCTCGGCAGCACCTGTCGGGAAATATTTTTGTATTGGCTTTATAATATGATATACTATTTTGCTTGTTTTAAGGGCGATGGCATTATAACATGACAACAGGAATTATAAGTGTCACTGGAAAACTTAAAGAGAAAGGTTCAAATGCAGATATGACATGACGAAAATGACGTTCAGTACAGCCAAATGAACGTTAAAGTTTGAACGGTCAGAATGACCGCTATGGTCGTTGTAGTAGTTATGGAATTCCGGTAGTTCTAGTGTTAATGACCATAGCACATAGTTGATGTGAAAAAAGGAGTATTTTGCATATAAATATGCACATAAATACATATTTTTTAAATTTGTCTCCCTGAAAGTGCCTGGCAGAAGCCTATACTGTCTGTGTCATAAATGTGAACATAATATTATCTACTGTCTGTGTCATAAATGTGAACATAATATTGTAACAGAATATTCTTATGCTATATTATATAAACTATATTTCATGAGGTGAAACATCACTGCCAGGAGCTACAGAATATATTTCTGTAGGTCCTCACCGTGATGTTGCACTTCATGAAATATATGTAGCCTAAGAATATTCTATTAAAATATTAAGTGGCACATAAATTCAGACCAGTTATTTACAATAAAGCCTTATAAAATCATTTCCATTCCCTTTGTTTATTATTTTAATAGTTTTTTCTTGGTTTTGATAGTAAATAAAATCTAATCAGTAATTTTACATGCAGATTAATGCACGTATAGATTAATGCACGTGTGTGTGTGTTTGCATAGTGGGCCGGTCTGGATGAAGTGTCCAGGGCTGATTTTTTGTCCCAGTCCAGTCCTGAATGGCAATATTCACATTACTTTCAGTTTATTGCTCGAAAGTACAAAAATATTTGAGTGAAATGTAGGCTATAGTAAACCCTAAGATTATTATTTGTGACATTAGAACAAAATATGTGGATATAAAAACATGTATATAGGCTAAAGAACTAAATGAACGATCTCTATTTTCTAATTTCACGACGTCCACACAAGACCAGGCTTGGGAGGGTTACTTTAAAAAATGTATTCCGATACAGTTACAAATTATTTCATAAAAAAGGGTCCCACTTTATATTAATTGGCTTTAAGTACTTTATACTTTTTCAAAAAGTAACTACAATCTGATTACTTTTTTTGATGTAACTCACTGTAATAATATACAGTTACTGGATTTTTGTTTCCTGATTACATAATGCTGTTACATGTATTCTGTTGCTCCCACAAGACATTAGTCTGAATATTTTCCTGTATGAACAAAATGGAGTTTCCATTGTTCACACACAAACACACACAGAGTTCGATCGCGCCTCTCTCGTGACTGTGTGTGCGTGTCATGTGTTCTAGGCTGTGTGCATGCTTCTGAAGCTGCTCAGAAAATAATAAAATGCCATGCAGAGGACTAATGCAAAATGTGTGGGAAAATCCATTTGATTGTAGTTTAAGTGAGAAATAATTTCAGTGCTCTGGTCAATAGCTGTAGAGTGAAAACTGGTGAATGCAGTATACAGCTTTCACAGAAAGAGAATGATGTGAGCACGTACGATTGGCAGTGAATCTTTTATGCGGACAAAATAGCTCAATAAGAGTAACAAAATACATGTGGAAAAAATCACATCGTAATGTTTTAAAGAAGAGTGGTTTGATTAAAGTGGTGTAAATATACCCGATCCGGCAAAGATGGCAGTATCGGAGCTGATAACGATCCTGAGTATCGGATCGGCGCATCCCTACATACTATAATGTAAACACAGTACAGATGTAGACCTTGATGTACACCTGACCTTTCAGAAGGTTGCTCACGCATACTTTGTGGTTAAAATGTGCCCTCGATCCGCACTTTTGCAGAGCCTTCACTGCTGCAAGCTCTTCAGCACACTTCTTTTTGACGGTCAAAGCGGGGGTTACGTTTTTGCACGTCATGTAGAATAACCCTAAAAGCACCAAGGGTGCGGTGCCACCGGCTTTATATATATATATATATATATATATAAATATAGCTGCGAGCAGCGATTGCGGGCCAAAGCCGGCGGTACCGCCATCCCGGTGCCTTTAGGTAACTAAAGGCACCGGGGTTGCGGTGCCACCGGCTTGGGCCCGCAATCGCTGCTCGCAGCTATATTTATATATATATATATTTATTATTATTATTTTATTTTTAATTTAATAATTTCAATTACTTTGTTCATTGTAATGCCGAGCCACCACACTATAATAATGGACATGGTGAAAGTGAAGTACAAAAATATTCTACTTAATGGTAATTTTACTGGCCTTATAGGCCTACTAGTCTCTTTTAAAAAGGCACTGTTAAATAAATGATTGTCTGTTTATAAAAGCAACCAAGAGAAAGGCTGAGAAAAAAATAAGGATGCTCCTGCACCCGGGCAGAAGAGCAGACCCTTGGTTTGAATGTGAATTGGTCTCTTGTGAAGGGCATCCCTGGGTTCAGCTCTTCCAGACCCACATCATGGACCAGTAGCAGCAACACCTTCTTTACTGGGAAATGAGAATTAAATTATCTTTGTACACTGTGAAATAATTTGTTGCTGCATTAAATTAAGTAGGCTTATAATCCAAATTGGCTGGTTTAGTCATTTCAACTGTTAAATCTTGAGTAATTAGGGCCCAAGCCCTGAAAGGGCGAAGGCCCTATTGTTTTCCTTAGGATTATTTTTTTTTTAGGGCCCAAGCCCTGAAAGGGCGAAGGCCCTATTGTTTTCCTTAGGATTATTTAGGGCCCAAGCCCTGAAAGGGCGAAGGCCCTATTGTTTTCCTTAGGATTATTTTTAGGGCCCAAGCCCTGAAAGGGCGAAGGCCCTATTGTTTTCCTTAGGATTATTTTTTTTTTTTTTTTTTTTTTTTTTTTTCTAACGACTATCCGGGCACTTTCGGGGCCCTTAACATGCTCAAAAACTCTTGAAACTTTGCACACGGGTCAGAACCCGCGGCCATCAGAGCCGGGCTGAAGCTGGTACACGGGCGCGGCAGGGCGGCTCGTCAGCGCCCCCTGGAACGGGGTCTGAACACTTTGTCCATAAATCAAACACGCTTGCATGTAATAATATGAAACTCGGTACACATGTCGATCTCATCGTTTCATATATACATCGCGCTTTTACTTTTTACCCCAGCCCAACAGGAAGTCAGATATTTACGGTTGTTTTTAAAACGCGTGCAATGGAATTTAATGTACTCGTCCTAGAGCATTCATCCGCATGGAACGAAACTCGGTCAGCCTGAAGTAAAGACATAGAGGATCAAAAATTGCGAGGGGATTTTTGATATCTCGAACGGTTTGGCTGTGGCGAGGAAACAAAATTATGGTGAGAAACGTGAAACAGGAAGTGTGTCCTAACTTCAGCATACATCAACCGATCTTGATGAAACTTCAGGAGTGTGTTCGCTGTAAGAGGACGATCACTAGGATGTGACTATTGTGTGTCAAAGTTATAGCGCCACCAACTGGCAGCAGGAAGTGTGTCACTTTCAAAATGCTTTGAAATCACCCTCTTATTTTAACCCGATTTGCTTCAAACTTCATCTGTATAATGTAAACATACGGCAGATGTAGACCTGTGAATGGATTATTGATGTCTTTGAAACTGTTGCCGTGGCGACGCATCAAACTTTACCATTCTTTTAGGATGCTTTTGAGACCCTTAGCATGCTTCAAATTGCATGAAACTCCTCAGACACATCACATTTATTAGCCAGTAGACATGTGCAAAGTTTCAGAAACGGGCGTGGTGAGGGCTCAGTAGCGCCACCTTTTGACAAAAGTTGGGTTGTTAGTTTTATCTACAGTTACAAAAATCGGTATGTATATTGTACTCCTCGAGCCGGACAACTTTCTAATTGACACTCATTACCTAGGACCCACAGAAAGTAAGATACGTTTGTTTGAATCTGGTCATGCTCCCTTTGAACCTACATCTCTGTCTCTGTCTGTGTGTGTGTTAGTAGGGGAGGGGCTTAACCATTTCACTGCTGTGTGTTTTTTCTGCTGTGTAATTTCTTAATACATTTCTTAAGCCTGGTATGTTTTAAATAAGTTTTTATTTTAATTTTTATAAGTGAAGGCATAATATAACCCGTTAAATTGTAGTGCATTGACAATAGTTTTATATAATTAGTTTATTAATTAAATTAACTTGGTCCATAAACTTGATCTGAAAATTGGGTCCATAAATCAAACACACTTGCATATAATAATATTAAACTCGGTACACTTATAGATCTCATTAGCCCAAACAACTTTAAGCCAGCCCAACAGGATGTCGGTTGTTTCGGTCTGTACTGTATGTGAATGTTTTGCAAAACCAGCCTTTACATTTTTATTTCCCCCCTCTTAAGTAATTTTTAATTATTCCCACACCAAACTTCTTCAAAATTATGAAAATATATTAAAGATACTAAATCAGGCATATGTACTGGCCATCGGGACTACCGGGAGATTCCCGGTGGGCCGCGGTCTGGTTTGGCCGGCGGCCCGGCGCGTTATGTATTTTGTTTTTAAATCATTATTAATTGTAAATATATTCTATCGTAAGTATTTGTTAAATCATCCAATTCCGGACTTATGCGTCTCTCTCATGAAGCCGCATGAAGCGGACGCGAGCTGAGAGACTGACAGGTCTGACTGTCTGACACTGGCCAATCGGAATCAAGAGCGGAGAAGCGGCCGCTCCCATAGGCAGTAGCCTATAGTATCTCCCCGCCCTGTGGAGGCTTTCCGCCGTTCTCGTGAAGTTTCTCGCCGGTCTAGTCTCTGAGACCCCTACACCTGGTATTAAAATGCGATCTGTATCCAGATAAGTTATCCGGATAATAAAAAAAGAAATGTTAATGCAAGGTATTACGTTGTGATCGGATTGTGATCGATATGCCTGACCATCTGGAGGTAGGCTAGTCTGGCTCGCATTGTGTTCGGATCTTTACGTGTAAACGCAATCTGGTTGTTGATATCACACATGTATATTTTACTCCTCCCAAAAATGCTAAAACATAAACGAGTGAGAGCGTTTACAGGCTATGTTATTGTCAGAAATGACGGCGCTGCGACACGCATCACCGCCGCAGATGAGCAGCAGCTGAGCGTCAAACTAACTGCAAACATCGCAAATAAAAGTGAAAGTAAGTCATAGACGCTTAATCATCTACACATTCATCTTCAAGTAAAGAAAGAAATGATCTCTTGACTCTTACCAGGGCTGTTGCCACTCTCTCTTATTGATATCTATTGATGAAATTAGCTGATGATCAATAAAATGCATGCTAATATCTGTAATAAACAACCGACAAAATTACTGTATGATGGTGTAAATAAAGAATCAGTCCAGCATCGCCATGTCAGTGTGTATTGATTCATCATTCCCAGCAAGCAATTTTACGTCCAAAAGACGTCTAATAGCCGTCAAAACATAGCCCAGACGTCTAGGCTAAATCAAGGCTAAATTTGGGCTGTCAGTGAAAATCTAATAGACGTCTAACCATAGCCCAAGAATAGACATCTAACCATAGCCCAAGAACAGACTATGGTCAACAATTAGACGGCTATTGAACGACTACATTTATACGTCTAATAGGCAGTGCATATGGGTCTAGGCTAAAACAAGGCTAAATTTGGGCTGTCAGTGAAAATCTAATAGACGTCTAAGCCCAAGAATAGACTAGTCATCAATTAGACAACTATTAAACGACTACATATACATGCAATAGACAACAAAATGGTTAAAAGATTCTTTTCACTCAAATATAACAGGTTCACATAAATAACAAGCCATTCCAAAAATATATATATATATATAAAAGGCTTTATTTAGCAAAAGAACAACATTACGAAACTTCAAAACATAAAAATTACCACACCAATATTAAAATTAAAAATATAAAATTATTTTAACATGAACAACTTAAGATAGGCTAATAAAATAGAAAACTCTGTTGCTGCTGGGAAGTTGGTCATCACAGCATCTGCCAAATAAGAATAAAATAATTAGCACAAGAAAAGCATTGTTGAAAGTACATGTACGTTTTGTGTGTGTGTGTGTGTGTGTGTGTGTGTGTGTGTTCTTGTGTTCTGTTTAGGTTTTAATGCACATCGGAGCTATTTGCATTATTGATATACTGGCGGATACTTTTTAGATTTGCTTATTTTATATAGCCAATCATTTGTATTTTTATGCTGTATTATAAAATTAATTTGAAAGTTTCAAACTTGAATTAATGAAGGCATTTTGAATGAAACTTCATCTTACTTTGCTTGTACAATAACAAATATTATTCTACTCTATTTGCTTATGCTCTCCAACAAGCCAATGTTCAGACAAATTCAATTTTATAATTTATATCAATGATGGACTTTGTCAAAGACGAGAGATTTAGTGAGGAAATGCTATTTTTATATCACAATGATCTAAAGAAAAGAGCCAAATATAAGTGTGGCTTTCATAACACTTTATAATAGATTGCATGTGTTTCATGTTTACAGCTTTGGATTCAGTAACGTTAGGCCTACACGTGCATGTACCATGACACACCCGCTAAAATGTCACGATTCCAACAACACATGATAACAAATAATTTATCTAAAAAATTAACACGTCAAAATGAAAACACATATGCTTAAAAGACAAAAGTGGGAATGTATTTTACCTGTTGTCGTCGACCGTCAGCTGAATGCAATGCTCTGCCTCGTTTAAAATATTTGAGAATGGTCGATCGGCGATCGCGTGACCGGTGATCTGTGCTATCAAGACTCGCGTTGTCAGCAGTCATGTCTCAGTAGGGCTGTTGCCATCTAGCGGTTGATAAATGTAATTGCATTTTTATTTAATTTAAAATGAAAAACAGTCAAATAAAACCATAGATTTTTAATTAATGTGTGACTGTGACAGCAAACATGAAGCTGCGTGGGTGAAAAACAAGAAAACAATTTTAAGATTTATTTTGGCAATAGCCTACTAATCGCTGGTCTAAATCAGGGCTATAGCCAAGCCGTTAAACGTAGACCACTGATAGCCTCGATTTCGCCAGTGGGCTAAAAGCAGACTGCACATAGCCCATCCAATTCAGAGGATCGTGACTACAAATCGACCATGTCATGATATGACACTGGCACCTTGTAGATATGTTTACCAATGCGAACATGATGGGATATCAACTATCTCATGCGTTGCCTGCCCAACAATTCATTAAAACGACAATTAATCAGTTTCGACTAGAAGTGGGCTATAAATAGCCGGACAGACTATACGAGCTAGATCGCGTCTTCACACAGCCTACACATAGAAAATGTCAAAGAAATCAAACCAAACACCTTGTAATCACAGTTGACTTTGCTTACATGATGGAATATAATACATTTTGCAAGTTATTTTGGAAAAAATACATTTAGCCATGATTCAATGTTATTTTGGCTAGAAGTGGGTTACACATAGCCGGACTATATCGGGTCTCTATTTAACCTAGACGGTGAAATGATGGCTATTGCTTGCTGGGTTGTCTCTTCATAGTTTGCAAGAGACATTTAATAAACTGAGCGTATTTGATAAACTGAGCGTAGCCTATTCATCTATCAATATAGGCTAACCTCATTCTTTTAATGAACGGAAGAACGCTTATCGACCACCGTTACAGTACAATATGCACGTATGTCCATTTAAACTCGATTTTGGGTCAAATATGGATTATATCATGACACTGGCAAGAATATGGTTACATTTAAAGATGTTGTGCCAAGCATGAGAATGCTACGTTCAGCTGCTTTTGAAATAACATGTTTTTTTCCACTTCCTGAAAAGTAACCGTTTTGGACATACGTGAGTTTCATCGGGCAGCGACGATATATTAAAGATACTAAATCAGGCATGTACTGGCCATCGGGACTACCGGGAGATTCCCGGTGGGCCGCGGTCTGGTTGGGCCGGCGGCCCGGCGCGTTATGTATTTTGTTTTTAAATCATTATTAATTGTAAATATATTCTATCGTAAGTATATTGTTAAATTGTCCAATTCCGGACTTATGCGTCTCTCTCATGAAGCCGCATGAAGCTGACGCGAGCTGAGAGACTGACAGGTCTGACTGTCTGACACTGGCCAATCAAAAATCAAGTTCAGATTCTAGACCTGAGAAGCGGCCGCTTACACCGTGTCCTAACTACACACGACGCCGCGACACGCGATAAAAGGTATCTTTTCCATGTAAATCAGAGTTTTTGTCCTAACCAGACGCGACGGCGACATGCGAAGTTTCTAATTTAGAAACGGTTCCTATTTCTGCGACGTCGCGGCTGACAGAATGAAGAAATTACACTGGTTATGAGTAGCTACACATTATTTATTTTTAGTTAAAAATAGGTCACTGTGCCACAAGCCATAACGGATAATTTACCTCAGATTTTGAAAGCATGTAATATTATCGTGTTCAAAATGAATTCTATGCAAACATACGACTGTATTTCATAACAACGCTAACTTGAGGCAGATGCCACCAAATGTGTTAAATAAATGAATTATTTGCTGGACTTAAGTGAAAAGGATAGCCATTTAATGACCATAGCACATAGTTGATGTGAAAAAGGAGTATTTTGCATATAAATATGCACATAAATACATATTTTTTCAATTTGTATCCCTGAAAGTGCCTGGCAGAAGCCTATACTGTCTGTGTCATAAATGTGAACATAATATTATCTACCGTCTGTGTCATAAATGTGAACATAATATTGTAACAGAATATTCTTATGCTATATTATATAAACTATATTTCATGAGGTGAAACATCACTGCCAGGAGCTACAGAATATATATTTCTGTAGGTCCTCACCGTGATGTTGTACTTCATGAAATATACGTAGTATAGCCTAAGAATATTCTATTAGAATATTAAGTGACACATAAACAAGCTCTTCGGCACACTTCTTTTTGACAGTCAAAGCGGGGGTTATGTTTTTGCACGTCATGTAGAATAACCCTAAAAGCACCAAGGTGGCGGTGCCACCGGCTTTATATATATATATATATATATATATATATATAAATATAGCTGCGAGCAGCGATTGCGGGCCCAAGCCGGCGGTACCGCCATCCCGGTGCCTTTAGGTAACTAAAGGCACCGGGGTTGCGGTGCCACCGGCTTGGGCCCGCAATCGCTGCTCGCAGCTATATTTTTTTTTTTTTTTTTTTTTTTTTTTTTTTTTTTTTCTAACGACTATCCGGGCACCTTTGGGGCCCTTAACATGCTCAAAAACTCTTGAAACTTTGCACACAGGTCAGAACCCGCGGCCATCAGAGCCGGGCTGAAGCTGGTACCCGGGCGTGGCAGGGCGGCTCGTCAGCGCCCCCTGGAACAGGGTCTGAACACTTTGTCCATAAATCAAACACGCCTGCATGTAATAATATGAAACTCGGTACACATGTCGATCTCATTGTTTCATATATACATCGCGCTTTTACTTTTTACCCCAGCCCAACAGGAAGTCAGATATTTACGGTTGTTTTTAAAACGGATGCAATGGAATTTAATGTACTCCTCCTAGAGCGTTCATCCGCATGGAACGAAACTCGGTCAGCCTGAAGTCAAGACATAGAGGATCAAAAATTGCGAGGGGATTTTTGATATCTCGAACGGTTTGGCTGTGGCGAGGAAACAAAATTATGGTGAGAAACGTGAAACAGGAAGTGTGTAATAACTTCAGCATACATCAACCGATCTTGATGAAACTTCAGGAGTGTGTTCGCTGTAAGAGGACGATCACATGGATGTGACTATTGTGTGTCAAAGTTATAGCGCCACCAACTGGCAGCAGGAAGTGTGTCACTTTCAAAATGCTTTGAAATCACCCTCTTATTTTAACCCGATTTGCTTCAATCTTCATCTGTATAATGTAAATACACGGCAGATGTAGACCTGTGAATGGATTCTTGATATCTTTGAAACTGTTTCCGTGGCGACGCATTAAACTTTACCATTCTTTTAGGATGCTTTTGAGACCCTTAGCATGCTTCAAATTGCATGAAACTCGACAGACACATCACATTTATTAGCCAGTAGACACATGCAAAGTTTCAGAAACGGGCGTGGTGAGGGCTCAGTAGCGCCACCTTTTGACAAAAGTGGGGTTGTTAGTTTTATCTACAGTTACAAAAATCGGTATGTATATTGTACTCTTCGAGCCGGACAACTTTCTAATTCACACTCAATAGCTAGGACCCACAGAAAGTCAGATATTTTAGTTTGAATGTAGTCATACTCCCTCTGAGCATATGTCTGAGCCTTTGCCTGTGTGTGTGTGTGTGTGTTAGCAGGGAGAGGGGGCTTAATTAACCATTTAACTGCTGTGTGTCTGGCCAGCATAAATAAAATACATTTCTTAAGCCTGGGATTTTTTAAATAAGTTTTTATTTTATTTTTTTATAAGTAAAGGCACATAGCCAGTTTAATTGTAGTGCATTGACAATAGTTTTATATAATTAGTTCATTAATTAAATTAACATGGTCCATTAACTTGGTCTGAAAATTGGGTCCATAAATCAAACACACTTGCATATAATAATATTAAACTCGGTACACTTATAGATCTCATTAGCCCAAGCAACTTTAAGCCAGCAAAACAGGAAGTCGGTTGTTTCAGTCTGTATGTGAATGTTTTGAAAAACCAGCCTTTACATTTTTATTTCCCCCCTCTTAAGTAATTTTTAATTATTCCCACACCAAACTTCTTCAAAATTATGAAAATATATTAAAGATACTAAGGCATGTACTGGCCATCGGGACTACCGGGAGATTCCTGGTGGGCCGCGGTCTGGTTGGGCCGGCGGCCCGGCGCGTTATGTATTTTGTTTTTAAATCATTATTAATTGTAAATATATTCTATCGTAAGTATATTGTTACATTGTCCAATTCCGGACTTATGCGTCTCTCTCATGAAGCCGCATGAAGCTGACGCGAGCTGCGAGACTGACAGGTCTGACTGTCTGACACTGGCCAATCGGAATCAAGTTCAGATTCTAGACTTGAGAAGCGGCCGCTTACACCGTGTCCTAACTACACACGACGCCGCGACACGCGATAAAAGGTATATTTTCCATGTTAATAAATCAGAGTTTTTGTCCTAACCATACGCGACGGCGACATGCGAAGTTTCTAATTTAGAAACGGTTCCTATTTCTGCGACGTCGCGGCTGACAGAATGAAGAAATTACACTGGTTATGAGTACACATTATTTATTTTTAGTTAAAAATAGGTCACTGTGCCACAAGCCATAACGGATAATTTACCTCAGATTTTGAAAGCATTATAGTGTTCAAAATGAATTATGCAAACATACGACTGTACTTCATAACAACGACAATAACTGGCAGATGCCACCAAATGTGTTAAAATAAATGAATTATTTGCTGGACTTAAGTGAAAAGGAAAGCCATTTAATGACCATAGCACATAGTTGACGTGAAAAAAGGAGTATTTTGCATATAAATATGCACATATAGACTATACATATTTTTTCGATTTGTATCCCTGAAAGTGCCTGGCAGAAGCCTATATCTACTGTCTGTGTCATAAATGTGAACATAATATTATCTACTGTCTGTGTCATAAATGTGAACATAAACTATATTTCATGAGGTGAAACATCACTGCCAGGAGCTACAGAATAGGGGAGCGCGGGGATAAATGTAGGCCTAACGCGGGGTTAACCCCCTGGGGTCGACCATATCGCCCGCGATATAAGCACACTTTTTTCCTTATCAGTGCAAAAAAGACTCAAATTACTCTGTTGATTTTTATCTTACATATAAGTGTTATACATCATTCGATCCTGTGAAGTGTGTATTTTTTTTGTGGAACCTCACAATAAAAATAAAGTGTTGTGTTTTTCGCCAAATAAACAATAATAAACATGATGCGCGTTCTGCGTTCTATCTTTCACTGAAGTCCATTCTAAAACGCGTCCGAAAAATACACTGTTACTCACTCAATACTTGTCACAGAGACACAAGACATATGTCTTTTTAAAGCTTGTGTTCTCTTCTTTTAAACGAAGTAATTTATTAAAAAAATAAATATTTCCAGTTTATGTAATCCGTTTGAAACCAAGGAGAGGCACAGTTTTTTCGTTCTCAGTTCATTATCTTTAATTAGCTGAGACCGCCACGCCCCCAGCGCTTTTCACATGGTAAAATGGGAGATCTAATGTTATGCAAAGCATACGCCCACCGATCAGTGGCATAACAACACAAAGTTTTTGGCACGCTACTCCGCCGAAAAGGTCCTTCAGATGATTCTACACAGCGAGGAAGATTTCACCTTTTCCTCTGAGGAAGATTCCTGCAACTCGGACGACGAGCGGCAGCATTTTGAAGAACGCGTTGACCCCGCCGAGGATTTCATTTCGGAGTAAGTTGTTTAGTGTTGTATAATTCATTTTCTGATCATATAGAGCTCATATGAATTTTCCGACTATATTTTGAAAAGATTGCCTCACATCATTCGGGCATAGTATAGGCTACCTAGCCTATACGCTCGTGTATATGTTTTGAATGTGATATAGCCTGTTACTCTCTAAACAAATTTGTTGGGCTATTATATTATCTATGCGTTATGTATTTTGTTAACAATTACATGTTTAGGTTATATAGCCTACTGATTACGTTAAATATGTTTCAGCCTCCGGTAAAATATGTGATCTCTAGCCTACTGTCTAAATACAATACATTTTTATATATAACTGTTCATAATGTATTTAGTTTGCTTATAACTGCTTATGTTAATGTGTTTGAGAGAAATATATTTCAGGCTCCGGTAATTAGGTCTAAATACAATATATCTTGGCCTATTTATATAATTAATTGTTCAGCTTTGGTTACCCTAGACACTATATCATGCGTAAATAACTTAGGCGTGCCTTATGCACAGATGTTTGTGAATACAGGTGTAAATGTTTGAAATGCGTTCGCAAACGGGCCATCCACTAAATGCGTGCAATCGGGCCATCAACAGCCGACTCGCGGTGACGCGACGCGTCGGCCCATTAATATTTCTCCGTCCCATATGCCCATCAACAGATATAAATGTTTGGTTAGCCTATGACACTATCATGGCCTCGTGAATACAGGTGTAAATGTTTGAAATGTAGTGATGTGTCATTCACGAACTATCCGTTCATTGAGTAGGCTATTTCATGTATGGCCCATCTATAGATATTTCGCCTTTTTGTGTTTACAGAATAATAATGTAAAAGTTGTATTTTGTTTACTTTTAATAATGTAAAAGTTCCCATTCTTGAGTGAAACTACAAAAAACTTATTTTTTTATCCATACCCATTATTTTTCCATCAGTTTACTTTGGATAATGCTAACAGTTTATTTTATTTTAATTTCTCAGGAATGTCTCAGCATCCCGTTCTCCTTCGCCAGCACCACGCAGAGGGACACGCAGGTGTCGTTCAGTTCTCGGTGCGATGGACAATTTCTACACAAGCCCAAAGCTCCTAAAAGACTTGTTTGCAATGAAGTTTGGTGCATGTGGGACTTACAGGGACAACAGGAAGGAGTGCCCTAAGAATGCAGCTAATTCACTCTTTAAAAAATCTGCCAGAGGATCCATCAGGTGGATTCGGGATGGACCTCTTGTTTTTGTGAAGTGGATGGACACTCGAGAGGTATCTGTCTGTTCTACCATCCATCCTGCTTATACGGGAGACACTGTGCAGAGGAGGGTGAAAACACAAGATACATGGAGGACAAAGACATTTCCATGTCCTGCACCTGTGACTGCATACAATCAGAACATGGGCGGTGTTGACCTGTCTGATCAGCTGTTACAGTACTACACTGCACAACACAAAACAATGAAGTGGTACAGAAAGATTTTTCTACACTTCTTGGACATTGTTTCCACCAACTCTTTCATTGTGCACAAAGAGCTACATGGTAACATGTCACATAAAGAGTTTATGGAGTAACTGATCACAGAGCTCTGTGGTGTGTCACAGAAAACTGCACCAAAACGGACCAATAGTGACCATGTACCAATTCCAGGAGCTGAGCTGACATCAGATGAAAGGAATGTTGCCACACTTGGTCACCGGACATGTGTTCATTGCAAAGCAGTGCGTGGTAAAACGCAATTAACACCATGGAAATGCCAGGCATGTGATGTTCACTTATGTCTTCAGTTGAAAAGGAACTGTTTTCAAGAGTGGCATAAAGATGTGTGACTGTGTTACTCTTAATTTATTATTATTATTATTATTTTTAAATATTAAAAATAGGAATGTGTCCAAACTTTTCACCTGTACTATGTTTATGTATGTAGCACTCTGGTCTTGTGAGGCACAATATTTAGTTCCTCCACATGGAGGAATTACAATAAAACAGAAAACATAACCTTTGAATCTCCTCTCATTCTTAGTTCAGGCTGCCTCACAGCAGCTTGATGGGCCATTAGCCGCTGGGGGAGTGTCTTTTGTCTCCCCTGGTGTAAATCTCACTTAATATTCATGGCCATTAACACTCCCACGCATACAGCAGTGCTGACACAAAAACTGACTTGCAATATTTAAATTGTTATATTGTGGTTTGTGAAAGTGTGGTCAAAATGATTTTCACATCATTTTGTAGTAAAAATTCTAGCCTACAAGAATAGTGAGTCAAAAGTCTTGTGAACAACTGTTCAGTATTTGTTAAATGGCCTTATTGCAGTGACAATTTTTTTCCTAAAACTAACTTACCACGCATAATATTTTTTTTCTATAAAATGCAAACATGTACATCTATTTTGCTCATGTATTATTGTAGCAGTGTTTGTGCTGAATATAGCATAATTATATGTTGGCCAATGGTATGTTGTAAGTAGCTGAAATAAGCAAAAATGTCAGGGCATGTCAAAACTTCTCAAAGGCCCCAAAAACACCTCAGACCCCAGGGGGTTAAATGTAACACGGACATTTTACATAGCTTGTCAGTATCTAGCCGGCTGTCTTTCCGCTCTTTTTCTCTTGCTGCCAGAAGACGGTCTCCCGCGAATTTGCGGAACGTTTTGATTATATTTCGTGAAGATAATGGACAAAGAGTGTTTTGACATCATGAAAGTAAATTTTTTCATCGTAGATTTTTTTCTGTTTCCGGGTTGGATGTATACGCGTCCAAATCTAACTTTATATTGCCTTAATCACTGTCTTGTTGGCTCAAACACAGCACCGTTTTGAAACATGTCAGTAATTCATAGCGACTGTTAGCTAGGTTTAAAATATGTAATACACAGCGGGGTTAACACAGGGTTCCAACTGCTGCCACAATGATAATCAAATGAAAACGGAGCCACACAACTTTTCAGGTTTGAGTATACATTTAACTTTGTTGGACTTTCACAAACAATGTTGTAATTTAAAATGTTTAAAATTTAGTGCACTATGAATGATAGCTTATTTATTTATTAAAAATATGGCCTGTTTTTAATGTAATAAACCATTTAAATTTTTATTCTAAGCTCATTTGTATTATTATTAATGTTATTATTATTAATAATAATAATTGTACATGCAGCTGCCACACAAATCTAATTTAATTGCAATTACAATATTTATATGTTTATTTTATTTTATTTATTATTATTTATTGCAAAACCGTGCAGCCCTTTTCTACGTCTCTAGCTATGATATTGATCCATAACAAAAGGATGATTGGATGAGGAATTAAAAATGTTATTATTCACCATTTATTTTCTATAAGACCAGTGTTGGGGATAACGAGTTACAAACGAGTTTGGGTAAGTAAAGTAACGCATTACACTGAAAATATTGGTAACTACACTACTTTACTATAATAAAGGAACGCGTTTTCCTGCGTTACCCAAGCCGTGTTTGCCTGTGTGGAGAGTTCCGTCTAGTGGTGCGTGCGCGCCGTTGCCATAGAGACCGATTTGAGTGTGAGAGAGAGAGGGAAGTGGAGAGAGAGAGACGGGTTTCAACATGGCAATATTCACATTACTTTCAGTTTATTGCTCGAAAGCACAAAAATATTTGAGTGAAATGTAGGCTATAGTAAATCCTAAGATTATTATTTGTGACATTAGAACAAAATATGTCGATATAAAAACATGTATATAGGCTAGGCTAAAGAACTAAATGAACGATCTCTATTTTCTAATTTCACTAAACATTTCATTAAGTTTCGTGGACATTTTATAAAACATGGATCTTAGGCTCATTTTGTAAACATAAATAACTGATTTAGATGCGCAAACTGGGTGCCGTTGCGGAGATGTAGGCTCCATGTTCGGTGCAGGTTCGGCTTCTTGTCGTTCATCCTCGGATGCGGCATCGCGTGCGGTGTTTGCCGCGCGCACCTTTCCGCTCGTTCGGACGCGTCAAGTAAAAACAAGGCTCGAAAGTCTTGGAAAACGAAATGAACAGGATTGTTGCAGGGTTCATTGTAGAAGACATGCTTCCCCTGTCGACCATTAATTCCCCAGGTTTAGAAAAATACATTTTAAATTAGGATTAAGAATTTTATGGGATAAAGTGACCTTTATTTTATTATTTTTCATTGACATCTTTTATTTTTTTTTAATTATTATTATTACCATGAGTCGACTAAAAAGCTGGTTTTGTTCTCAGGAGAAGAGTTTTATTCTCCCAGCCTGTTTTGAAACGTCTGTGATAAACACCATTTTAAAATTTTGAATTTTGAACCCCATTTTGTTTGTGAATTTTACAGTGCGGCATATTTATTTGTGCAGACAGGGATATTGTTCTTTCATGTCATTTTGTATACATTTTTACAATAAAGTGATGATAGGGCAAAAACTGATATGATGTTTGTCCATGTAGGCTACACGGTAAATTAAGAAACAGGAAAGTAAAGTAATAAGTAGTGAAGTTATTTTTCCAACTCAGTAACTAGTAAAGTAATCTCATTACAATTTACAGAAGTAACTAGTAACTAATTACTTTTTTGAGTAACTACCCCAACACTGTATAAGACTATACCAATATTGGAACTATAGCCATTTTATTCCTTTTTTTAATTTAAGAATTATGTTTAAGTTTAAAAACAGACAGAATGGTTTAGTCAAAAAAGAAAAAAATCATTCATAGTGCTATACTGCCCTCTTGTGTTCAAAATTAGGTAGACCTATTGGATCAATATCCACACATTAATACAATTGGCAATACAGTATAATAGGTAATACAGTAGGTTTGGGGCCTTAAAAATCGCTAACTTAAAAAGTGAAAGTAACGGACGTCCACACAAGACCAGGCTTGGGAGGGTTACTTTAAAAATGTATTCCGATACAGTTACAAATTATTTCATAAAAAAGGGTCCCACTTTATATTAAATGGCTTTAAGTACTATATACTTTTTCAAAAAGTAACTACAATCTGATTACTACTTTTTTTGATGTAACTCACTAGATTTTTGTATCCTGATTACATAATGCCGTTGCATGTATTCTGTTGCTCCCACAAGACATTAGTCTGAATATTTTCCTGTATGAATAAAAAGGAGTTTCCATTGTTCGCACACAAACACACATTCGATCGCGCCTCTCTCGTGACTGTGTGTGCGTGTCATGTGTTCTAGGCTGTGTGCATGCACTTCTGAAGCTGCGCAGAAAATAATAAAATGCCATGCGGAGGACTAACGCAAAATGTGTGAGAAAATCCATTTGATTGTAGTGTAAGTGAGAAATAATTTCAGTGCTCTGGTCAATAGCTGTAGAGTGAAAACTGGTGAGTGCAGTATACAGCTTTCACAGAAAGAGAATGATGTGAGCACGTACGATTGGCAGTGAGTCCTGTGTGTGGACAAAATAGCTCAATAAGAGTAATAAAATACATGTGAAAAAAATCACATCATAATGTTTTAAAGAAGAGTGGTTTGATTAAAGTGGTGTAAATATACCCGATCCGGCAAAGATGGCAGTATCGGAGCTGATACCGATCCTGAGTATCGGATCGGCGCATTCCTAAATACTATAATGTAAACACAGTACAGATGTAGACCTGGATGTACACCTGACCTTTCAGAAGGTTGCTCACGCATACTTTGTGGTTAAAATGTGCCCTCAATGTGCACTTTTGCAGAGCCTTCACTGATGCAAGCTCTTCAGCACACTTCTTTTTGACAGTCAAAGCGGGGGTTATGTTTTTGCATGTCAAGTAGAATAACCCTAAAAGCACCAAGGTGGCGGTGCCACCGGCTTTATATATATATATATATATATGTATAAATATAGCTGCGAGCAGCGATTGCGGGCCAAAGCCGGCGGTACCGCCATCCCGGTGCCTTTAGGTAACTAAAGGCACCGGGGTTGCGGTGCCGCCGGCTTGGGCCCGCAATCGCTGCTCGCAGCTATATTTAGGGCCCAAGCCCTGAAAGGGCGAAGGCCCTATTGTTTTCCTTAGGATTATTTTTTTTTTTTTTTTTTTTTTTTTTTTTTTTTTTTTTCTAACGACTATCCGGGCACTTTTGGGGTCCTTAACATGCTCAAAAACTCTTGAAACTTTGCACACGGGTCAGAACCCGCGGCCATCAGAGCCGGGCTGAAGCTGGTACACGGGCGCGGCAGGGCGGCTCGTCAGCGCCCCCTGGAACAGGGTCTGAACACTTTGTCCATAAATCAAACACGCTTGCATGTAATAATATGAAACTCGGTACACATGTCGATCTCATCGTTTCATATATACATCGCGCTTTTACTTTTTACCCCAGCCCAACAGGAAGTCAGATATTTACGGTTGTTTTTAAAATGCTTGCAATGGAATTTAATGTACTCCTCCTAGAGCATTCATCCGCATGGAACGAAACTCGGTCAGCCTGAAGTCAAGACATAGAGGATCAAAAATTGCGAGGGGATTTTTGATATCTCGAACGGTTTGGCTGTGGCGAGGAAACAAAATTATGGTGAGAAACGTGAAACAGGAAGTGTGTCCTAACTTCAGCATACATCAACCGATCTTGATGAAACTTCAGGAGTGTGTTCGCTGTAAGAGGACGATCACATGGATGTGACTATTGTGTGTCAAAGTTATAGCGCCACCAACTGGCAGCAGGAAGTGTGTCACTTTCAAAATGCTTTGAAATCACCCTCTTATTTTAACCCGATTTGCTTCAAACTTCATCTGTATAATGTAAACATACGGCAGATGTAGACCTGTGAATGGATTATTGATGTCTTTGAAACTGTTGCCGTGGTGACGCATCAAACTTTACCATTCTTTTAAGATGCTTTTGAGACCCTTAGCATGCTTCAAATTGCATGAAACTCCTCAGACACATCACATTTATTAGCCAGTAGACATGTGCAAAGTTTCAGAAACGGGCGTGGTGAGGGCTCAGTAGCGCCACCTTTTGACATAAGTTGGGTTGTTAGTTTTATCTACAGTTACAAAAATCGGTATGTATATTGTACTCCTCGAGCTGGACAACTTTCTAATTGACACTCATTACCTAGGACCCACAGAAAGTAAGATATGTTTGTTTGAATCTGGTCATGCTCCCTTTGAACCTACATCTCTGTCTCTGTCTGTGTGTGTGTTAGTAGGGGAGGGGCTTAACCATTTCACTGCTGTGTGTTTTTTCTGCTGTGTAATTTCTTAATACATTTCTTAAGCCTGGTATGTTTTAAATAAGTTTTTATTTTAATTTTTATAAGTGAAGGCATAATATAACCCGTTAAATTGTAGTGCATTGACAATAGTTTTATATAATTAGTTTATTAATTAAATTAACTTGGTCCATAAACTTGATCTGAAAATTGGGTCCATAAATCAAACACACTTGCATATAATAATATTAAACTCGGTACACTTATAGATCTCATTAGCCCAAACAACTTTAAGCCAGCCCAACAGGATGTCGGTTGTTTCGGTACTGTATGTGAATGTTTTGCAAAACCAGCCTTTACATTTTTATTTCCCCCCTCTTAAGTAATTTTTAATTATTCCCACACCAAACTTCTTCAAAATTATGAAAATATATTAAAGATACTAAATCAGGCATATGTACTGGCCATCGGGACTACCGGGAGATTCCCGGTGGGCCGCGGTCTGGTTTGGCCGGCGGCCCGGCGCGTTATGTATTTTGTTTTTAAATCATTATTAATTGTAAATATATTCTATCGTAAGTATTTGTTAAATCATCCAATTCCGGATTTATGCGTCTCTCTCATGAAGCCGCATGAAGCGGACGCGAGCTGAGAGACTGACAGGTCTGACTGTCTGACACTGGCCAATCGGAATCAAGAGCGGAGAAGCGGCCGCTCCCATAGGCAGTGTATAGTATCTCCCCGCCCTGTGGAGGCTTTCCGCCGGTCTCGTGAAGTTTCTCGCCGGTCTAGTCTCTGAGACCCCTACACCTGGTATTAAAATGCGATCTGTATCCAGATAAGTTATCCGGATAATAAAAAAGAAATGTCAATGCAAGGTATTACGTTGTGATCGGATTGTGATCAATATGCCTGACCATCTGGAGGTAGTCTGGCTCGCATTGTGTTCGGATCTTTACGTGTAAACGCAATCTGGTTGTTGATATCACACATGTATATTTTACTCCTCCCAAAAATGCTAAAACATAAACGAGTGAGAGCGTTTACAGGCTATGTTATAGTCAGAAATGACGGCGCTGCGACACGCATCACCGCCGCAGATGAGCAGCAGCTGAGCGTCAAACCAACGTGCAAACATCGCAAATAAAAGTGAAAGTAAGTCAGAGACGCTTAATCATCTACACATTCATCTTCAAGTAAAGAAAGAAATGATCTCTTGACTCTTACCAGGGCTGTTGCCACTCTCTCTTATTGATATCTATTGATGAAATTAGCTGATGATCAATAAAATGCATGCTAATATCTGTAATAAACAACCGACAAAATTACTGTATGATGGTGTAAATAAAGAATCAGTCCAGCATCGCCATGTCAGTGTGTATTGATTCATCATTCCCAGCAAGCAATTTTACGTCCAAAAGACGTCTAATAGCCGTCAAAACATAGCCCAGACGTCTAGGCTAAATCAAGGCTAAATTTGGGCTGTCAGTGAAAATCTAATAGACGTCTAACCATAGCCCAAGAATAGACATCTAACCATAGCCCAAGAATAGACTATAGTCAACAATTAGACGGCTATTGAACGACTACATTTATACGTCTAATAGGCATTGCATATGGGTCTAGGCTAAAACAAGGCTAAATTTGGGCTGTCAGTGAAAATCTAATAGACGTCTAAATGTAGCCCAAGAATAGACTAGTCATCAATTAGACAACTATTAAACGACTACATATACATGCATTAGACAACAAAATGGTTAAAAGATTCTTTTCATTCAAATATAACAGGTTCACATAAATAACAAGCCATTCCAAAATATATATATATATATATAAAAGGCTTTATTTAGCAAAAGAACAACATTACGTAACTTCAAAACATAAAAATTACCACACCAATATTAAAATTAAAAATATAAAATTATTTTAACATGAACAACTTAAGATAATAAAATAGAAAACTCTGTTGCTGCTGGGAAGTTGGTCATCACAGCATCTGCCAAATAAGAATAAAATAATTAGCACAAGAAAAGCATTGTTGAAAGTACTTGTACGTTTTGTGTGTGTGTGTGTGTGTGTGTTCTTGTGTTCTGTTTAGGTTTTAATGCACATCGGAGCTATTTGCATTATTGATATACTGGCGGATACTTTTTAGATTTGCTTATTTTATATAGCCAATCATTTGTATTTTTATGCTGTATTATAAAATTAATTTGAAAGTTTCAAACTTGAATTAATGAAGGCATTTTGAATGAAACTTCATCTTACTTTGCTTGTACAATAACAAACATTATTCTACTCTATTAGCTTATGCTCTCCAACAAGCCAATGTTCAGACAAATTCAATTTTATAATTTATATCAATGATGGACTTTGTCAAAGACAAGAGATTTAGTGAGGAAATGCTATTTTTATATCACAATGATCTAAAGAAAAGAGCCAAATATAATTGTGGATTTCATAACACTTTATAATAGATTGCATGTGTTTCATGTTTACAGCTTTGGATTCAGTAACGTTAGGCCTACACGTGCATGTACCATGACACACCCGCTAAAATGTCACGATTCCAACAACACATGATAACAAATAATTTATCTAAAAAATTAACACGTCAAAATGAAAACACAGATGCTTAAAAGACAAAAGTGGGAATGTATTTTACCTGTTGTTGTCGACCGTCAGCTGAATGCAATGCTCGTTTAAAATATTTGAGAATGGTCAATCGCGTGACCGGTGATCTGTGCTATCAAGACTCGCGTTGTCAGCAGGCATGTCTCAGTAGGGCTGTTGCCATCTAGCGGTTGAGAAATGTAATTGCATTTTTATTTCATTTAAAATGAAAAACAGTCAAATAAAACCGTAGATTTTTAATTAATGTGTGACTGTGACAGCAAACATGAAGCTGCGTGGGTGAAAAACAAGAAAACAATTTTAAGATTTATTTTGGCAATAGCCTACTAATCGCTGGTCTAAATCAGGGCTATAGCCAAGCCGTTAAACGTAGACCACTGATAGCCTCGATTTCGCCAGTGGGCTAAAAGCAGACTGCACATAGCCCATCCAATTCAGAGGATCGTGACTACAAATCGACCATGTCATGATATGACACTGGCACCTTGTAGATATGTTTACCAATGCGAACATGATGGGATATCAACTATCTCATGCGTTGCCTGCCCAACAATTCATTAAAACGACAATTAATCAGTTTCGACTAGAAGTGGGCTATAAGTAGCCGGACAGACTATACGAGCTAGATCGCGTCTTCACACAGCCTACACATAGAAAATGTCAAAGAAATCAAACCAAACACCTTGTAATCACAGTTGACTTTGCTTACATGATGGAATATAATACATTTTGCAAGTTATTTTGGAAAAAATACATTTAGCCATGATTCAATGTTATTTTGGCTAGAAGTGGGTTACACATAGCCGGACTATATCGGGTCTCTATTTAACCTAGACGGTGAAATGATGGCTATTGCTTGCTGGGTTGTCTCTTCATAGTTTGCAAGAGACATTTAATAAACTGAGCGTATTTGATAAACTGAGCGTAGCCTATTCATCTATCAATATATGAAGAGTTCAGATGCAAAAGTCTCTAAATGCCATTTTAAATTTTCTTCTAAAATGACCATTTTTATCAAACTTGTATATTTAAGTTCAGTAATTTCACTTACATGACAATTAATAGGTAATCTTCATTGCCATTTAAGTGAAATTACTGAACTTAAATAAACAAGTTTGATAAAAATTATCATTTTAGAAGAAAATTTCAAATGGCACTTAGAGGCTTTTGCATCTGAACTCTTCATATATAGGCTAACCTCATTCTTTTTAATGAATGGAAGAACGCGTATCGACCACCGTTACAGTACAATATGCACGTATGTCCATTTAAACTCGATTTTGGGTCAAATATGGATTATATCATGACACTGGCAAGAATATGGTTACATTTAAAGATGTTGTGCCAAGCATGAGAATGCTACGTTCAGCTGCTTTTGAAATAACATGTTTTTTTCCACTTCCTGAAAAGTAACCGTTTTGGACATACGTGAGTTTCATCGGGCAGCGACGATATATTAAAGATACTAAATCAGGCATGTACTGGCCATCGGGACTACCGGGAGATTCCCGGTGGGCCGCGGTCTGGTTGGGCCGGCGGCCCGGCGCGTTATGTATTTTGTTTTTAAATCATTATTAATTGTAAATATATTCTATCGTAAGTATATTGTTAAATTGTCCAATTCCGGACTTATGCGTCTCTTTAATGAAGCCGCATGAAGCTGACGCGAGCTGAGAGACTGACAGGTCTGACTGTCTGACACTGGCCAATCGGAATCAAGTTCAGATTCTAGACCTGAGAAGCGGCCGCTTACACCATGTCCTAACTACACACGACGCCGCGACACGCGATAAAAGGTATCTTTTCCATGTAAATCAGAGTTTTTGTCCTAACCAGACGCGACGGCGACATGCGAAGTTTCTAATTTAGAAACGTTCCTATTTCTGCGACGTCGCGGCTGACAGAATGAAGAAATTACACTGGTTATGAGTAGCTACACATTATTTATTTTTAGTTAAAAATAGGTCACTGTGCCACAAGCCATAACGGATAATTTACCTCAGATTTTGAAAGCATGTAATATTATCGTGTTCAAAATGAATTCTATGCAAACATACGACTGTATTTCATAACAACGCTAACTTGAGGCAGATGCCACCAAATGTGTTAAAATAAATGAATTATTTGCTGGACTTAAGTGAAAAGGATAGCCATTTAATGACCATAGCACATAGTTGATGTGAAAAAGGAGTATTTTGCATATAAATATGCACATAAATACATATTTTTTCAATTTGTATCCCTGAAAGTGCCTGGCAGAAGCCTATACTGTCTGTGTCATAAATGTGAACATAATATTATCTACCGTCTGTGTCATAAATGTGAACATAATATTGTAACAGAATATTCTTATGCTATATTATATAAACTATATTTCATGAGGTGAAACATCACTGCCAGGAGCTACATAATATATATTTCTGTAGGTCCTCACCGTGATGTTGCACTTCATGAAATATATGTAGTATAGCCTAAGAATATTCTATTAGAATATTAAGTGACACATAAACAAGCTCTTCAGCACACTTCTTTTTGACAGTCAAAGCGGGGGTTATGTTTTTGCACGTCATGTAGAATAACCCTAAAAGCACCAAGGTGGCGGTGCCACCGGCTTTATATATATATATATATATATATATATATATATATATATATATATATATATATATATATATATATATATATATATAAATATAGCTGCGAGCAGCGATTGCGGGCCCAAGCCGGCGGTACCGCCATCCCGGTGCCTTTAGGTAACTAAAGGCACCGGGGTTGCGGTGCCACCGGCTTGGGCCCGCAATCGCTGCTCGCAGCTATATTTTTTTTTTTTTTTTTTTTTTTTTTTTTTTTCTAACGACTATCCGGGCACTTTTGGGGTCCTTAACATGCTCAAAAACTCTTGAAACTTTGCACACGGGTCAGAACCCGCGGCCATCAGAGCCGGGCTGAAGCTGGTACACGGGCGCGGCAGGGCGGCTCGTCAGCGCCCCCTGGAACAGGGTCTGAACACTTTGTCCATAAATCAAACACGCTTGCATGTAATAATATGAAACTCGGTACACATGTCGATCTCATCGTTTCATATATACATCGCGCTTTTACTTTTTACCCCAGCCCAACAGGAAGTCAGATATTTACGGTTGTTTTTAAAATGCTTGCAATGGAATTTAATGTACTCCTCCTAGAGCATTCATCCGCATGGAACGAAACTCGGTCAGCCTGAAGTCAAGACATAGAGGATCAAAAATTGCGAGGGGATTTTTGATATCTCGAACGGTTTGGCTGTGGCGAGGAAACAAAATTATGGTGAGAAACGTGAAACAGGAAGTGTGTCCTAACTTCAGCATACATCAACCGATCTTGATGAAACTTCAGGAGTGTGTTCGCTGTAAGAGGACGATCACATGGATGTGACTATTGTGTGTCAAAGTTATAGCGCCACCAACTGGCAGCAGGAAGTGTGTCACTTTCAAAATGCTTTGAAATCACCCTCTTATTTTAACCCGATTTGCTTCAAACTTCATCTGTATAATGTAAACATACGGCAGATGTAGACCTGTGAATGGATTATTGATGTCTTTGAAACTGTTGCCGTGGCGACGCATCAAACTTTACCATTCTTTTAGGATGCTTTTGAGACCCTTAGCATGCTTCAAATTGCATGAAACTCCTCAGACACATTACATTTATTAGCCAGTAGACATGTGCAAAGTTTCAGAAACGGGCGTGGTGAGGGCTCAGTAGCGCCACCTTTTGACAAAAGTTGGGTTGTTAGTTTTATCAACAGTTACAAAAATCGGTATGTATATTGTACTCCTCGAGCCGGACAACTTTCTAATTGACACTCATTACCTAGGACCCACAGAAAGTAAGATATGTTTGTTTGAATCTGGTCATGCTCCCTTCGAACCTACATCTCTGTCTCTGTCTCTGTCTGTGTGTGTGTTAGTAGGGGAGGGGCTTAACCATTTCACTGCTGTGTGTTTTTTCTGCTGTGTAATTTCTTAATACATTTCTTAAGCCTGGTATGTTTTAAATAAGTTTTTATTTTAATTTTTATAAGTGAAGGCATAATATAACCCGTTAAATTGTAGTGCATTGACAATAGTTTTATATAATTAGTTTATTAATTAAATTAACTTGGTCCATAAACTTGATCTGAAAATTGGGTCCATAAATCAAACACACTTGCATATAATAATATTAAACTCGGTACACTTATAGATCTCATTAGCCCAAACAACTTTAAGCCAGCCCAACAGGATGTCGGTTGTTTCGGTCTGTACTGTATGTGAATGTTTTGCAAAACCAGCCTTTACATTTTTATTTCCCCCCTCTTAAGTAATTTTTAATTATTCCCACACCAAACTTCTTCAAAATTATGAAAATATATTAAAGATACTAAATCAGGCATATGTACTGGCCATCGGGACTACCGGGAGATTCCCGGTGGGCCGCGGTCTGGTTTGGCCGGCGGCCCGGCGCGTTATGTATTTTGTTTTTAAATCATTATTAATTGTAAATATATTCTATCGTAAGTATTTGTTAAATCATCCAATTCCGGACTTCTGCGTCTCTCTCATGAAGCCGCATGAAGCGGACGCGAGCTGAGAGACTGACAGGTCTGACTGTCTGACACTGGCCAATCGGAATCAAGAGCGGAGAAGCGGCCGCTCCCATAGGCAGTATAGTATCTCCCCGCCCTGTGGAGGCATTCCGCCGGTCTCGTCTCTGAGACCCCTACACCTGGTATTAAAATGCGATCTGTATCCAGATAAGTTATCCGGATAATAAAAAAGAAATGTTAATGCAAGGTATTACGTTGTGATCGGATTGTGATCGATATGCCTGACCATCTGGAGGTAGTCTGGCTCGCATTGTGTTCGGATCTTTACGTGTAAACGCAATCTGGTTGTTGATATCACACATGTATATTTTACTCCTCCCAAAAATGCTAAAACATAAACGAGTGAGAGCGTTTACAGGCTATGTTATAGTCAGAGATGACGGCGCTGCGACACGCATCACCGCCGCAGATGAGCAGCAGCTGAGCGTCAAACCAACGTGCAAACATCGCAAATAAAAGTGAAAGTAAGTCAGAGACGCTTAATCATCTACACATTCATCTTCAAGTAAAGAAAGAAATGATCTCTTGACTCTTACCAGGGCTGTTGCCACTCTCTCTTATTGATATCTATTGATGAAATTAGCTGATGATCAATAAAATGCATGCTAATATCTGTAATAAACAACCGACAAAATTAGCCTACTGTATGATGGTGTAAATAAAGAATCAGTCCAGCATCGCCATGTCAGTGTGTATTGATTCATCATTCCCAGCAAGCAATTTTACGTCCAAAAGACGTCTAATAGCCGTCAAAACATACTAGCCCAGACGTCTACGCTAAATCAAGGCTAAATTTGGGCTGTCAGTGAAAATCTAATAGACGTCTAACCATAGCCCAAGAATAGACATCTAACCATAGCCCAAGAATAGATAGTCAACAATTAGACGGCTATTGAACGACTACATTTATACGTCTAATAGGCAGTGCATATGGGTCTAGGCTAAAACAAGGCTAAATTTGGGCTGTCAGTGAAAATCTAATAGACGTCTAAATGTAGCCCAAGAATAGACTAGTCATCAATTAGACAACTATTAAACGACTACATATACATGCAATAGACAACAAAATGGTTAAAAGATTCTTTTCACTCAAATATAACAGGTTCACATAAATAACAAGCCATTCCAAAAAAAAAAAAAACATATATAAAAGGCTTTATTTAGCAAAAGAACAACATTACGTAACTTCAAAACATAAAAATTACCACACCAATATTAAAATTAAAAATATAAAATTATTTTAACATGAACAACTTAAGATAATAAAATAGAAAACTCTGTTGCTGCTGGGAAGTTGGTCATCACAGCATCTGCCAAATAAGAATAAAATAATTAGCACAAGAAAAGCATTGTTGAAAGTACATGTACGTTTTGTGTGTGTGTGTTCTTGTGTTCTGTTTAGGTTTTAATGCACATCGGAGCTATTTGCATTGTTGATATACTGGCGGATACTTTTTAGATTTGCTTATTTTATATAGCCAATCATTTGTATTTTTATGCTGTATTATAAAATTAATTTGAAAGTTTCAAACTTGAATTAATGAAGGCATTTTGAATGAAACTTCATCTTACTTTGCTTGTACAATAACAAACATTATTCTACTCTATTAGCTTATGCTCTCCAACAAGCCAATGTTCAGACAAATTTAATTTTATAATTTATATCAATGATGGACTTTGTCAAAGACAAGAGATTTAGTGAGGAAATGCTATTTTTATATCACAATGATCTAAAGAAAAGAGCCAAATATAATTGTGGATTTCATAACACTTTATAATAGATTGCATGTGTTTCATGTTTACAGCTTTGGATTCAGTAACGTTAGGCCTACACGTGCATGTACCATGACACACCCGCTAAAATGTCACGATTCCAACAACACATGATAACAAATAATTTATCTAAAAAATTAACACGTCAAAATGAAAACACAGATGCTTAAAAGACAAAAGTGGGAATGTATTTTACCTGTTGTCGTCGACCGTCAGCTGAATGCAATGCTCTGCCTCGTTTAAAATATTTGAGAATGGTCGATCGCGTGACCGGTGATCTGTGCTATCAAGACTCGCGTTGTCAGCAGTCATGTCTCAGTAGGGCTGTTGCCATCTAGCGGTTGAGAAATGTAATTGCATTTTTATTTAATTTAAAATAATAAAACAGTCAAATAAAACCGTAGATTTTTAATTAATGTGTGACTGTGACAGCAAACATGAAGCTGCGTGGGTGAAAAACAAGAAAACAATTTTAAGATTTATTTTGGCAATAGCCTACTAATCGCTGGTCTAAATCAGGGCTATAGCCAAGCCGTTAAACGTAGACCACTGATTGCCTCGATTTCGCCAGTGGGCTAAAAGCAGACTGCACATAGCCCATCCAATTCAGAGGATCGTGACTACAAATCGACCATGTCATGATATGACACTGGCACCTTGTAGATATGTTTACCAATGCGAACATGATGGGATATCAACTATCTCATGCGTTGCCTGCCCAACAATTCATTAAAACGACAATTAATCAGTTTCGACTAGAAGTGGGCTATAAATAGCCGGACAGACTATACGAGCTAGATCGCGTCTTCACACAGCCTACACATAGAAAATGTCAAAGAAATCAAACCAAACACCTTGTAATCACAGTTGACTTTGCTTACATGATGGAATATAATACATTTTGCAAGTTATTTTGGAAAAAATACATTTAGCCATGATTCAATGTTATTTTGGCTAGAAGTGGGTTACACATAGCCGGACTATATCGGGTCTCTATTTAACCTAGACGGTGAAATGAGGGCTATTGCTTGCTGGGTTGTCTCTTCATAGTTTGCAAGAGACATTTAATAAACTGAGCGTATTTGATAAACTGAGCGTAGCCTATTCATCTATCAATATATATAGGCTAACCTCATTCTTTTTAATGATCGGAAGAACGCGTATCGACCACCGTTACAGTACAATATGCATGTATGTCCATTTAAACTCGATTTTGGGTCAAATATGGATTATATCATGACACTGGCAAGAATATGGTTACATTTAAAGATGTTGTGCCAAGCATGAGAATGCTACGTTCAGCTGCTTTTGAAATAACATGTTTTTTTCCACTTCCTGAAAAGTAACCGTTTTGGACATACGTGAGTTTCATCGGGCAGCGACGATATATTAAAGATACTAAATCAGGCATGTACTGGCCATCGGGACTACCGGGAGATTCCCGGTGGGCCGCGGTCTGGTTGGGCCGGCGGCCCGGCGCGTTATGTATTTTGTTTTTAAATCATTATTAATTGTAAATATATTCTATCGTAAGTATATTGTTAAATTGTCCAATTCCGGACTTATGCGTCTCTCTCATGAAGCCGCATGAAGCTGACGCGAGCTAAGAGACTGACAGGTCTGACTGTCTGACACTGGCCAATCGGAATCAAGTTCAGATTCTAGACCTGAGAAGCGGCCGCTTACACCGTGTCCTAACTACACACGACTCCGCGACACGCGATAAAAGGTATCTTTTCCATGTAAATCAGAGTTTTTGTCCTAACCAGACGCGACGGCGACATGCGAAGTTTCTAATTTAGAAACGTTCCTATTTCTGCGACGTCGCGGCTGACAGAATGAAGAAATTACACTGGTTATGAGTACACATTATTTATTTTTAGTTAAAAATAGGTCACTGTGCCACAAGCCATAACGGATAATTTACCTCAGATTTTGAAAGCATGTAATATTATAGTGTTCAAAATGAATTCTATGCAAACATACGACTGTATTTCATAACAACGATAACTTGAGGCAGATGCCACCAAATGTGTTAAAATAAATGAATTAATTGCTGGACTTAAGTGAAAAGGAAAGCCATTTAATGACCATAGCACATAGTTGATGTGAAAAAATGAGTATTTTGCATATAAATATGCACATAAATACATATTTTTTCAATTTGTATCCCTGAAAGTGCCTGGCAGAAGCCTATACTGTCTGTGTCATAAATGTGAACATAATATTATCTACTGTCTGTGTAATAAATGTGAACATAATATTGTAACAGAATATTCTTATGCTATATTATATAAACTATATTTCATGAGGTGAAACATCACTGCCAGGAGCTACAGAATATATATTTCTGTAGGTCCTCACCGTGATGTTGCACTTCATGAAATATATGTAGTATAGCCTAAGAATATTCTATTAGAATATTAAGTGACACATAAACAAGCCCTTCAGCACACTTCTTTTTGACAGTCAAAGCGGGGGTTATGTTTTTGCACGTCATGTAGAATAACCCTAAAAGCACCAAGGTGGCGGTGCCACCGGCTTTATATATATATATATATATATATATATATATAAATATAGCTGCGAGCAGCGATTGCGGGCCAAAGCCGGCGGTACCGCCATCCCGGTGCCTTTAGGTAACTAAAGGCACCGGGGTTGCGGTGCCACCGGCTTGGGCCCGCAATCGCTGCTCGCAGCTATATTTATATATATATATATATATATATATATTTAGGGCCCAAGCCCTGAAAGGGCGAAGGCCCTATTGTTTTCCTTAGGATTATTTTTTTTTTTTTTTTTTTTTTTTTTTTTTTTTTTTTTTTTCTAACGACTATCCGGGCACTTTTGGGGTCCTTAACATGCTCAAAAACTCTTGAAACTTTGCACACGGGTCAGAACCCGCGGCCATCAGAGCCGGGCTGAAGCTGGTACACGGGCGCGGCAGGGCGGCTCGTCAGCGCCCCCTGGAACAGGGTCTGAACACTTTGTCCATAAATCAAACACGCTTGCATGTAATAATATGAAACTCGGTACACATGTCGATCTCATCGTTTCATATATACAACGCGCTTTTACTTTTTACCCCAGCCCAACAGGAAGTCAGATATTTACGGTTGTTTTTAAAACGCTTGCAATGGAATTTAATGTACTCCTCCTAGAGCATTCATCCGCATGGAACGAAACTCGGTCAGCCTGAAGTCAAGACATAGAGGATCAAAAATTGCGAGGGGATTTTTGATATCTCGAACGGTTTGGCTGTGGCGAGGAAACAAAATTATGGTGAGAAACGTGAAACAGGAAGTGTGTCCTAACTTCAGCATACATCAACCGATCTTGATGAAACTTCAGGAGTGTGTTCGCTGTAAGAGGACGATCACATGGATGTGACTATTGTGTGTCAAAGTTATAGCGCCACCAACTGGCAGCAGGAAGTGTGTCACTTTCAAAATGCTTTGAAATCACCCTCTTATTTTAACCCGATTTGCTTCAAACTTCATCTGTATAATGTAAACATACGGCAGATGTAGACCTGTGAATGGATTATTGATGTCTTTGAAACTGTTGCCGTGGCGACGCATCAAACTTTACCATTCTTTTAGGATGCTTTTGAGACCCTTAGCATGCTTCAAATTGCATGAAACTCCTCAGACACATTACATTTATTAGCCAGTAGACATGTGCAAAGTTTCAGAAACGGGCGTGGTGAGGGCTCAGTAGCGCCACCTTTTGACAAAAGTTGGGTTGTTAGTTTTATCTACAGTTACAAAAATCGGTATGTATATTGTACTCCTCGAGCCGGACAACTTTCTAATTGACACTCATTACCTAGGACCCACAGAAAGTAAGATATGTTTGTTTGAATCTGGTCATGCTCCCTTTGAACCTACATCTCTGTCTCTGTCTCTGTCTGTGTGTGTGTTAGTAGGGGAGGGGCTTAACCATTTCACTGCTGTGTGTTTTTTCTGCTGTGTAATTTCTTAATACATTTCTTAAGCCTGGTATGTTTTAAATAAGTTTTTATTTTAATTTTTATAAGTGAAGGCATAATATAACCCGTTAAATTGTAGTGCATTGACAATAGTTTTATATAATTAGTTTATTAATTAAATTAACTTGGTCCATAAACTTGATCTGAAAATTGGGTCCATAAATCAAACACACTTGCATATAATAATATTAAACTCGGTACACTTATAGATCTCATTAGCCCAAACAACTTTAAGCCAGCCCAACAGGATGTCGGTTGTTTCGGTCTGTACTGTATATGTTTTGCAAAACCAGCCTTTACATTTTTATTTCCCCCCTCTTAAGTAATTTTTAATTATTCCCACACCAAACTTCTTCAAAATTATGAAAATATATTAAAGATACTAAATCAGGCATATGTACTGGCCATCGGGACTACCGGGAGATTCCCGGTGGGCCGCGGTCTGGTTTGGCCGGCGGCCCGGCGTGTTATGTATTTTGTTTTTAAATCATTATTAATTGTAAATATATTCTATCGTAAGTATTTGTTAAATCATCCAATTCCGGACTTCTGCGTCTCTCTCATGAAGCCGCATGAAGCGGACGCGAGCTGAGAGACTGACAGGTCTGACTGTCTGACACTGGCCAATCGGAATCAAGAGCGGAGAAGCGGCCGCTCCCATAGGCAGTATCTCCCCGCCCTGTGGAGGCTTTCCGCTGTTCTCGTGAAGTTTCTCGCCGGTCTAGTCTCTGAGACCCCTACACCTGGTATTAAAATACGATCTGTATCCAGATAAGTTATCCGGATAATAAAAAAGAAATGTTAATGCAAGGTATTACGTTGTGATCGGATTGTGATCGATATGCCTGACCATCTGGAGGTAGTCTGGCTCGCATTGTGTTCGGATCTTTACGTGTAAACGCAATCTGGTTGTTGATATCACACATGTATATTTTACTCCTCCCAAAAACGCTAAAACATAAACGAGTGAGAGCGTTTACAGGCTGTTATAGTCAGAAATGACGGCGCTGCGACACGCATCACCGCCGCAGATGAGCAGCAGCTGAGCGACAAACCAACGTGCAAACATCGCAAATAAAAGTGAAAGTAAGTCAGAGACGCTTAATCATCTACACATTCATCTTCAAGTAAAGAAAGAAATGATCTCTTGACTCTTACCAGGGCTGTTGCCACTCTCTCTTATTGATATCTATTGATGAAATTAGCTGATGATCAATAAAATGCATGCTAATATCTGTAAAAAACAACCGACAAAATTACTGTATGATGGTGTAAATAAAGAATCAGTCCAGCATCGCCATGTCAGTGTGTATTGATTCATCATTCCCAGCAAGCAATTTTACGTCCAAAAGACGTCTAATAGCCGTCAAAACATAGCCCAGACGTCTAGGCTAAATCAAGGCTAAATTTGGGCTGTCAGTGAAAATCTAATAGACGTCTAACCATAGCCCAAGAATAGACATCTAACCATAGCCCAAGAATAGACTATAGTCAACAATTAGACGGCTATTGAACGACTACATTTATACGTCTAATAGGCAGTGCATATGGGTCTAGGCTAAAACAAGGCTAAATTTGGGCTGTCAGTGAAAATCTAATAGACGTCTAAATGTAGCCCAAGAATAGACTAGTCATCAATTAGACAACTATTAAACGACTACATATACATGCAATAGACAACAAAATGGTTAAAAGATTCTTTTCACTCAAATATAACAGGTTCACATAAATAACAAGCCATTCCAAAAAAAAACATATATAAAAGGCTTTATTTAGCAAAAGAACAACATTACGTAACTTCAAAACATAAAAATTACCACACCAATATTAAAATTAAAAATATAAAATTATTTTAACATGAACAACTTAAGATAATAAAATAGAAAACTCTGTTGCTGCTGGGAAGTTGGTCATCACAGCATCTGCCAAATAAGAATAAAATAATTAGCACAAGAAAAGCATTGTTGAAAGTACATGTACGTTTTGTGTGTGTGTGTGTGTTCTTGTGTTCTGTTTAGGTTTTAATGCACATCGGAGCTATTTGCATTATTGATATACTGGCGGATACTTTTTAGATTTGCTTATTTTATATAGCCAATCATTTGTATTTTTATGCTGTATTATAAAATTAATTTGAAAGTTTAAACTTGAATTAATGAAGGCATTTTGAATGAAACTTCATCTTACTTTGCTTGTACAATAACAAACATTATTCTACTCTATTAGCTTATGCTCTCCAACAAGCCAATGTTCAGACAAATTCAATTTTATAATTTATATCAATGATGGACTTTGTTAAAGACAAGAGATTTAGTGAGGAAATGCTATTTTTATATCACAATGATCTAAAGAAAAGAGCCAAATATAATTGTGGCTTTCATAACACTTTATAATAGATTGCATGTGTTTCATGTTTACAGCTTTGGATTCAGTAACGTTAGGCCTACACGTGCATGTACCATGACACACCCGCTAAAATGTCACGATTCCAACAACACATGATAACAAATAATTTATCTAAAAAATTAACACGTCAAAATGAAAACACAGATGCTTAAAAGACAAAAGTGGGAATGTATTTTACCTGTTGTCGTCGACCGTCAGCTGAATGCAATGCTCTGCCTCGTTTAAAATATTTGAGAATGGTCGATCGCGTGACCGGTGATCTGTGCTATCAAGACTCGCGTTGTCAGCAGTCATGTCTCAGTAGGGCTGTTGCCATCTAGCGGTTGAGAAATGTAATTGCATTTTTATTTAATTTAAAATGAAAAACAGTCAAATAAAACCGTAGATTTTTAATTAATGTGTGACTGTGACAGCAAACATGAAGCTGCGTGGGTGAAAAACAAGAAAACAATTTTAAGATTTATTTTGGCAATAGCCTACTAATCGCTGGTAGACCACTGATTGCCTCGATTTCGCCAGTGGGCTAAAAGCAGACTGCACATAGCCCATCCAATTCAGAGGATCGTGACTACAAATTGACCATGTCATGATATGACACTGGCACCTTGTAGATATGTTTACCAATGCGAACATGATGGGATATCAACTATCTCATGCGTTGCCTGCCCAACAATTCATTAAAACGACAATTAATCAGTTTCGACTAGAAGTGGGCTATAAATAGCCGGACAGACTATACGAGCTAGATCGCGTCTTCACACAGCCTACACATAGAAAATGTCAAAGAAATCAAACCAAACACCTTGTAATCACAGTTGACTTTGCTTACATGATGGAATATAATACATTTTGCAAGTTATTTTGGAAAAAATACATTTAGCCATGATTCAATGTTATTTTGGCTAGAAGTGGGTTACACATAGCCGGACTATATCGGGTCTCTATTTAACCTAGACGGTGAAATGAGGGCTATTGCTTGCTGGGTTGTCTCTTCATAGTTTGCAAGAGACATTTAATAAACTGAGCGTATTTGATAAACTGAGCGTAGCCTATTCATCTATCAATATATATAGGCTAACCTCATTCTTTTTAATGATCGGAAGAACGCGTATCGACCACCTTTACAGTACAATATGCATGTATGTCCATTTAAACTCGATTTTGGGTCAAATATGGATTATATCATGACACTGGCAAGAATATGGTTACATTTAAAGATGTTGTGCCAAGCATGAGAATGCTACGTTCAGCTGCTTTTGAAATAACATGTTTTTTTCCACTTCCTGAAAAGTAACCGTTTTGGACATACGTGAGTTTCATCGGGCAGCGACGATATATTAAAGATACTAAATCAGGCATGTACTGGCCATCGGGACTACCGGGAGATTCCCGGTGGGCCGCGGTCTGGTTGGGCCGGCGGCCCGGCGCGTTATGTATTTTGTTTTTAAATCATTATTAATTGTAAATATATTCTATCGTAAGTATATTGATAAATTGTCCAATTCCGGACTTATGCGTCTCTCTCATGAAGCCGCATGAAGCTGACGCGAGCTAAGAGACTGACAGGTCTGACTGTCTGACACTGGCCAATCGGAATCAAGTTCAGATTCTATACTTGAGAAGCGGCCGCTTACACCATGTCCTAACTACACACGACGCCACGACACGCGATAAAAGGTATCTTTTCCATGTAAATCAGAGTTTTTGTCCTAACCAGACGCGACGGCGACATGCGAAGTTTCTAATTTAGAAACGTTCCTATTTCTGCGACGTCGCGGCTGACAGAATGAAGAAATTACACTGGTTATGAGTACACATTATTTATTTTTAGTTAAAAATAGGTCACTGTGCCACAAGCCATAACGGATAATTTACCTCAGATTTTGAAAGCATGTAATATTATAGTGTTCAAAATGAATTCTATGCAAACATACGACTGTATTTCATAACAACGATAACTTGAGGCAGATGCCACCAAATGTGTTAAAATAAATGTATTATTTGCTGGACTTAAGTGAAAAGGATAGCCATTTAATGACCATAGCACATAGTTGATGTGAAAAAATGAGTATTTTGCATATAAATATGCACATAAATACATATTTTTTCAATTTGTATCCCTGAAAGTGCCTGGCAGAAGCCTATACTGTCTGTGTCATAAATGTGAACATAATATTATCTACTGTCTGTGTCATAAATGTGAACATAATATTGTAACAGAATATTCTTATGCTATATTATATAAACTATATTTCATGAGGTGAAACATCACTGCCAGGAGCTACAGAATATATATTTCTGTAGGTCCTCACCGTGATGTTGCACTTCATGAAATATATGTAGTATAGCCTAAGAATATTCTATTAGAATATTAAGTGACACATAAACAAGCTCTTCAGCACACTTCTTTTTGACAGTCAAAGCGGGGGTTATGTTTTTGCACGTCATGTAGAATAACCCTAAAAGCACCAAGGTGGCGGTGCCACCGGCTAAATATATATATATATATATATATATATATATATAAATATAGCTGCGAGCAGCGATTGCGGGCCAAAGCCGGCGGTACCGCCATCCCGGTGCCTTTAGGTAACTAAAGGCACCGGGGTTGCGGTGCCACCGGCTTGGGCCCGCAATCGCTGCTCGCAGCTATATTTATATATATATATATATATATATATATATATATATTTTTTTTTTTTTTTCTAACGACTATCCGGGCACTTTTGGGGCCCTTAACATGCTCAAAAACTCTTGAAACTTTGCACACGGGTCAGAACCCGCGGCCATCAGAGCCGGGCTGAAGCTGGTACCCGGGCGTGGCAGGGCGGCTCGTCAGCGCCCCCTGGAACAGGGTCTGAACACTTTGTCCATAAATCAAACACGCTTGCATGTAATAATATGAAACTCGGTACACATGTCGATCTCATCGTTTCATATATTCATCGCACTTTTACTTTTTACCCCAGCCCAACAGGAAGTCAGATATTTACGGTTTTTTTTAAAATGCTTGCAATGGAATTTAATGTACTCCTCCTAGAGCATTCATCCGCATGGAACGAAACTCGGTCAGCCTGAAGTCAAGACATAGACGATCAAAAATTGCGAGGGGATTTTTGATATCTCGAACGGTTTGGCTGTGGCGAGGAAACAAAATTATGGTGAGAAACGTGAAACAGGAAGTGTGTCCTAACTTCAGCATACATTAACTGATCTTGATGAAACTTCAGGAGTGTGTTCGCCGTAAGAGGACGATCACATGGATGTGACTATTGTGTGTCAAAGTTATAGCGCCACCAACTGGCAGCAGGAAGTTTGTCACTTTCAAAATGCTTTGAAATCACCCTCTTATTTTAACCCGATTTGCTTCAAACTTCATCTGTATAATGTAAACATACGGCAGATGTAGACCTGTGAATGGATTCTTAATATCTTTGAAACTGTTGCCGTGGTGACGCATCAAACTTTACCATTCTTTTAGGATGCTTTTGAGACCCTTAGCATGCTTCAAATTGCATGAAACTCCTCAGACACATCACATTTATTAGCCAGTAGACATGTGCAAAGTTTCAGAAACGGGCGTGGTGAGGGCTCAGTAGCGCCACCTTTTGACAAAAGTTGGGTTGTTAGTTTTATCTACAGTTACAAAAATCAGTATGTATATTGTACTCCTCGAGCCGGACAACTTTCTAATTGACACTCTTTAACTAGGACCCACAGAAAGTAAGATATGTTTGTTTGAATCTGGTCATGCTCCCTTTGAGCCTACATCTCTGTCTCTCTGTGTGTGTGTGTTAGTAGGGGGAGGGGCTTAACTTAACCATTTCAGTGCTGTGTGTTTTTTTCTGCTGTGTAATTTCTTAATACATTTCTTAAGCCTGGTATGTTTTAAATAAGTTTTTATTTTAATTTTTATAAGTGAATGCATAATATAACCAGTTAAATTGTAGTGCATTGACAATAGTTTTATATAATTAGTTTATTAATTAAATTAACTTGGTCCATAAACTTGGTCCAGCTGCGAGACTGACAGGTCTGACTGTCTGACACTGGCCAATCGGAATCAAGAGCGGAGAAGCGGCCGCTCCCATAGGCAGTATAGTATCTCCCCGCCCTGTGGAGGCATTCCGCAGGTCTCGTGACGTTTCTCGCCGGTCTCGTCTCTGAGACCCCTACACCTGGTATTAAAATGCGATCTGTATCCAGATAAGTTATCCGGATAATAAAAAAGAAATATCAATGCAAGGTATTACGTTGTGATCGGATTGTGATCGATTTGCCTGACCATCTGGAGGTAGTCTGGCTCGCATTGTGTTCGGATCTTTACGTGTAAACGCAATCTGGTTGTTGATATCACACATGTATATTTTACTCCTCCCAAAAATGCTAAAAAATAAACGAGTGAGAGCGTTTACAGGCTGTTATAGTCAGACATGTCGGCGCTACTGCGACACGCATCACCACCGCAGATAAGCAGCAGCTGAGCGTCAAACCAACGTGCAAACATCGCAAATAAAAGTGAAAGTAAGTCAGAGACGCTTAATCATCTACACAATCATCTTCAAGTAAAGAAAGAAATGATCTCTTGACTCTTACAAGGGCTGTTGCCACTCTCTCTTATTGATGTCTATTGATGAAATTAGCTGATGATCAATAAAATGCATGCTAATATCTGTAATAAACAACCGACAAAATTACTGTATGATGGTGTAAATAAAGAATCAGTCCAGCATCGCCATGTCAGTGTGTATTGATTCATCATTGTCTCTTCATAGTTTGCAAGAGACATTTAATAAACTGAGCGTATTTGATAAACTGAGCGTAGTCTATTCATCTGTCAATATAACCTCATTCTTTTTAATGATCAGAAGAACGCGTATCGACTACCGTTACAGTACAATATGTCCTAACTACACACGACGCCGCGACACGCGATAAAAGGTATCTTTTCCGTGTAAATCAGAGTTTTTGTCCTAACCAGACGCGACGGCGACATGCGAAGTTTTTTTCTAATTTAGAAACGGTTCCTATTTCTGCGATGTCGCGGCTGACAGAATGAAGAAATTACACTGGTTATGAGTACACATTATTTATTTTTAGTTAAAAATAGGTCACTGTGCCACAAGCCATAACGGATAATTTACCTCAGATTTTGAAAGCATGTAATATTATAGTGTTCAAAATGAATTCTATGCAAACATACGACTGTATTTCATAACAACGACAATAACTTGAGGCAGATGCCACCAAATGTGTTAAAATAAATGAATTATTTGCTGGACTTAAGTGAAAAGGATAGCCATTTAACACTAGAACTCCCAAGGCGGTCATTTTGACCGTTTTTAAAATTTACAGTGTAATAACTTTGTTAAAATAAAATCAATGTGGCTGTAGGACTCTGACTTTTCCTAAATATGTGTATATTTTATTCTGGCACTGTTATTTTATTACAATCACAAAACACAAAACAGTTGCGTCCTATTTCTACCTAGAATGGCCATGGCGGTCATTTTGACCGCACGCATTATACATATCATAAGTCCGCTATATTTCCCGCGATCAACACGCACATATTGTAGAAGTGCACAAATGAGTTTCGCGTCCATCACGCAACTGGCAAGCGAATTTCGCTCCGACAACATGAAATCAAAAGCCACTCAACTGGTGCGAGAGTCGGGTAGGCGGTCCGGGACGAAGATGATGAAGGCAGTGCCAAGTAAGGAGAAACTGCAAAAATTAAATCAAGGAGTCATGTGCCAAATGTCACAAAGTAGTGTGAGGGACTGAAGCTGCACGCGAAGCGGTGTTTTCCTATGTGTGTGTGCGTAACGTCAGTGAATGAATAGGGGGGTTTCCACCGTTCAAATGAGCCCACATCTTTATTATCATCTATCTTAACATTGTATATCTATTTATTTTTAGATTTCACATTGATTGTATTTGTATAACAGGGCTGTAGGCTACTGTATGAAGCTTTGACGTTTCCTAGATTTTTTGCATGTCTATTCACGTGGAGAGTGCGGTGAAAAAATATTTTTGACGCAAAACTTTCCTCGGCAGCACCTGTCGGGAAATATTTTTGTATTGGCTTTATAATATGATATAATATTTTGCTTGTTTTAAGGGCGATGGCATTATAACATGACAACAGGAATTATAAGTGTCACTGGAAAACTTAAAGAGAAAGGTTCAAATGCAGATATGACATGACGAAAATGACGTTCAGTACAGCCAAATGAACGTTAAAGTTTGAACGGTCAGAATGACCGCTATGGTCGTTGTAGTAGTTATGGAATTCCGGTAGTTCTAGTGTTAATGACCATAGCACATAGTTGATGTGAAAAAAGGAGTATTTTGCATATAAATATGCACATAAATACATATTTTTTCAATTTGTCTCCCTGAAAGTGCCTGGCAGAAGCCTATACTGTCTGTGTCATAAATGTGAACATAATATTATCTACTGTCTGTGTCATAAATGTGAACATAATATTGTAACAGAATATTCTTATGCTATATTATATAAACTATATTTCATGAGGTGAAACATCACTGCCAGGAGCTACAGAATATATATTTCTGTAGGTCCTCACCGTGATGTTGCACTTCATGAAATATATGTAGCCTAAGAATATTCTATTAAAATATTAAGTGGCACATAAATTCAGACCAGTTATTTACAATAAAGCCTTATAAAATCATTTCCATTCCCTTTGTTTATTATTTTAATAGTTTTTTCTTGGTTTTGATAGTAAATAAAATCTAATCAGTAATTTTACATGCAGATTAATGCACGTATAGATTAATGCACGTGTGTGTGTGTTTGCATAGTGGGCCGGTCTGGATGAAGTGTCCAGGGCTGATTTTTTGTCCCAGTCCAGCCCTGAATGGCAATATGCACATTACTTTCAGTTTATTGCTCGAAAGTACAAAAATATTTGAGTGAAATGTAGGCTATAGTAAACCCTAAGATTATTATTTGTGACATTAGAACAAAATATGTGGATATAAAAACATGTATATAGGCTAAAGAACTAAATGAACGATCTCTATTTTCTAATTTCACGACGTCCACACAAGACCAGGCTTGGGAGGGTTACTTTAAAAAATGTATTCCGATACAGTTACAAATTATTTCATAAAAAAGGGTCCCACTTTATATTAATTGGCTTTAAGTACTTTATACTTTTTCAAAAAGTAACTACAATCTGATTACTTTTTTTGATGTAACTCACTGTAATAATATACAGTTACTGGATTTTTGTTTCCTGATTACATAATGCTGTTACATGTATTCTGTTGCTCCCACAAGACATTAGTCTGAATATTTTCCTGTATGAACAAAATGGAGTTTCCATTGTTCACACACAAACACACACAGAGTTCGATCGCGCCTCTCTCGTGACTGTGTGTGCGTGTCATGTGTTCTAGGCTGTGTGCATGCACTTCTGAAGCTGCTCAGAAAATAATAAAATGCCATGCAGAGGACTAATGCAAAATGTGTGGGAAAATCCATTTGATTGTAGTTTAAGTGAGAAATAATTTCAGTGCTCTGGTCAATAGCTGTAGAGTGAAAACTGGTGAATGCAGTATACAGCTTTCACAGAAAGAGAATGATGTGAGCACGTACGATTGGCAGTGAATCTTTTATGCGGACAAAATAGCTCAATAAGAGTAACAAAATACATGTGGAAAAAATCACATCGTAATGTTTTAAAGAAGAGTGGTTTGATTAAAGTGGTGTAAATATACCCGATCCGGCAAAGATGGCAGTATCGGAGCTGATAACGATCCTGAGTATCGGATCGGCGCATCCCTACATACTATAATGTAAACACAGTACAGATGTAGACCTTGATGTACACCTGACCTTTCAGAAGGTTGCTCATGCATACTTTGTGGTTAAAATGTGCCCTCGATCCGCACTTTTGCAGAGCCTTCACTGCTGCAAGCTCTTCAGCACACTTCTTTTTGACAGTCAAAGCGGGGGTTACGTTTTTGCACGTCATGTAGAATAACCCTAAAAGCACCAAGGGTGCGGTGCCACCGGCTTTATATATATATATATATATATATATATATATATATATATATATATATATATATAGCTGCGAGCAGCGATTGCGGGCCAAAGCCGGCGGTACCGCCATCCCGGTGCCTTTAGGTAACTAAAGGCACCGGGGTTGCGGTGCCACCGGCTTGGGCCCGCAATCGCTGCTCGCAGCTATATTGATAAATTTCTTTTTCTTGTGGAAGTAAAAACTTCTGTTAATGTAAAAATATTTTGCCATGAGTTATTAATCACATTGTACTGGAGAGTGAAACAAACTTCTCAGATGACTGTCCTTTGGAGGAAGTACTTTAATTTAATTGATGGCTTTAATTGATTTATACTTGTGCCTATGCCTATTATTTCTGACAGGAGTCCACATGTACAGAAAGGCCTACAGAAGTGTCTCTACACAGCAGTGATACAGGGGTGAGCAGTGTAGAGACAACTTTTCATTTTTATTTGTTGCATGAGGCATGTGTGACACAAACTACACAGGGTGAAATTTGTTCCCTATATGAGTCTTTGACAGAAAATAGAGTATTTAGAAAAAACAAAAATCAGGGGGAGAAATAGAACTTGACTAAGAAAAAATTACCTTAGAAATAGAGTTGCTTCAAAGTAAACTTCAGTGTAAAATACACTATTTCACACAGATTACTATTGCTGACCTTGCATAATATCTCTTTTAAAAAGATGACTGAATAACTGGCTTTTCTTTACAAAGAACTATTGAAATAAAACTCTAAGCAAATAGAGTTTTGCAAATTTGTCTTGTCTTTTATTTTAGGCTTAATTAAACATTTTTTTTCTTTTTCTGATGTTGGCAATGTTGTGTAATATGGCACATGCAATGACACAGGCCCTGTCAGGTGCAACTCTCAGGCTTCTCAGACCCTGAAATCTTCCCTTTAGTTGGCCAAAGTTCATTTCATTTTGTGCCCTTGTCCTAGTGCTGAATTGTAACTGGTCTGGGGTTTGGGTCAGGTAATGGGGTCATAAAACACCTATCTCCATGCAGGATCCATGTTGTAATCACCTGTATAATGGAAAAAGCATAAGTACAATACCGTGAGTTTGATATTTTTAATTTTCTTTACCACGTTCAAATAATGTTCATAAATGTGAATCTCTTAAAATTCTTGAGTCATGCACAGATCCTGGCCATTTTGTTTTCACACTGATTTGTGATATGGAACATGGTCACACACCATCTAAGAGATTTTACTCAGTCAACTAACTTTTAAAAAATTGATATAATATTACTAATCTGGAATATTAAAAATTGTAATAGTAACTTGGCTGCACATTTACACTGTAAGCCCCCTTTCTGCTCACAAAATCCCTTCATTGAGGCCTTGATAGGAACGTGTGCAGTCTACAGTGTATGGCACCAATCACGTAAGTTAAGCCTGAGGGACTGTAAGTCATAATCAGCATGGTCATCATGATTGCATTATCTTCATTAAAAAATATAATGTACCCTAAGTTGGCAAAAAACAAAACAAAAAAAAAAAACAGGCTATAGCGAGCAGGTTCAAGCTGACGGACCTGTTGCTATGACCGCAAGTCCAGGATGAGCTTCGAAGAATCAAACGATCCAAGATCATGGCAAATTTCCAACAATCAAATCCAGCTAACTAAGTTAGCGACATACGGAGAATGAGCCCCAGTTGTTTTAAGCATTCATTCAAATGAATCGGTTCAAAAGAGTCATTAGTTCGCAAATTGGACGTGTCATGCGCGTTGTGTGATTATCCTGGCTGTTAGGACATGGACATCCAAGATTTATGTCAACACAGAAAACATTTCATCACTGGATAGTTTTTTTTTTTTTTTTCGTTTAATTAAACTGTTGTTTATGTCAGCTGAATGTCCGGAATGCTTCTCAGAGAAGATAAGGCAACTTATTTAGCACAATTCACACCCAGCGGGAAATCAGGGGTGGGGGAAAACACAGAATGCTCCACATTAAACTTTCATCTTCCGACCTTTTACCAGCGTGTCGATTTATTTTGATTAATACGTGCGAGGGGGAGAGAGCAAGTTGCAAGAGCTTTGTATGGAAGGCAGTAACGTTAGCCAATAGTTTACGGTTAGACTAGACTAGCTATCGATAACGTTACACTGACATAATTTAAGTTAATGCTCTGAATTCACAGCTAATATCAATCCCATAACTTTTTGATCAAGTTAAAATTTCCAGGTCAACCAGAAATAATCCCACTACCTTTTAATATCATCAGATAACTAATTCAATGCCGATTTGTTGCATTTCCCACTTACCACTTGTAAAACATTGCCAGTTCAACGTGCGAGTTGCTTGAACATACACAGCAAAGATTCTAGAGCACGTGCGTAGATTTGATATACACAGACACCATATTAGGAAAAACGGGCGGGCTGATGCTGACCAATTTATTACACATTATATTAGGAATATATAAACAGGGAAAAAAAAATTTAAAAAAAATTATCAGGGAGGAAAAATATGAGGGCCCTCACTTGTGCTGTGTGAATGGGCATGACGCCACTGCCAGCAAGTGTCATTCCCTCAAGAAGCATATGGACTAGTATGCAGGAGCGATCTTAATATCTTAAATATCTTAATTTGTGTTCCGAAGATGAACAAAGGTCTTACGGGGTTGGAACAACATGAGGGTGAGTAAATACTGACAGAATTTTCATTTTTGGGTGAACTAACCCTTTACCTCACTGCCTGCAGTGGCTCAGGGGCAGTCTCTGCAGTGCAGTAGCACCAGAGATAAGGCCCAAGAGGATAAAGAGGTCCCAAGAGGATTTTTTAGATTCCCTTATTCCCTCAGGAACCTGTTGATCAGGACGTGCTTCAAGAAAATGTGCGTCAAGAAAACAGAGGCAACATCATTTTGAGGTTGGAGGAAAACAGCCTTCTCCAACCCATCTTGCAGGAAAGAGAGCACTGAAATTATCAAACACTCTCAGGATCTCCTCACAGATCAGGATTGGGGGGGAGGGGGGGCAAAACGATATAACTGTGCGGCTCCAAAGTGGTCCCTCCCCAGCTGGACTGCCAGGGGATGGAGTCTCCACTCTCTCTGGCCACAGGCTCTTTGGCGGCATGATTGAGCAGGCTGGAAGAAATAGTGATAGGAGGTGATTGGGGAGTTGTGACATGCGAGGTAAGCTTAGCGCAACAGTCGTGATGTTGTCTTTTCAGACCACTACCAGCTCGCTGAGCAGCGGTGGCTCAAAGCAAGGTGAACTGCAACAACTCGAAGCACAGATGCCCATGCAGTCAAAGGTCACCCAGGCCTCTGTTAAAGCAAGCCCTTTGTACATGGTTCCTCAGTCGGTGAGGGTTTGGCAGCTGGCCGGGGTGATCTGTCATCACACAGGACGTGGTACTCTGCCATGGTCACCTCAGGACTCGATCATGTAGCTAGTGCTGAAGTGGTCTTCATATGGCATCTGTCATATGCGCCAGGAGCCTTTGATTTTTTTTTTTCAGTGGGACCCTTTCTCACTTCTAAATAGCACCAGCCAAACACACTCTCTTGAAGAGATGGTAGGACAGAGACATGCGCACACAAGACAGGAGCACTGCTTAACATGTAGTGTGATGAATATCACTGTTCAGGAGCACATCTGCTCAACACGTAGTGTGATGACTATCACTGATTTGAGCAGAGCCGACAAGCTGAGTCTGATGGTCACAGTCTGGTCTGGACCAGTTGGAAGGTCTTTCTGCTTCTACGAACCAGGCCCAGGCCCAGAAGACCACAGATGTACCCAAGGTGGGGCAGCAAGGTGGAGAACAGTGGTGTTAGTGTGCAGTGCAACACTTACCTGTCTCCACTGGCGGCAGGGGATGTGTGAGAAGGTGGATGACTGGGTCCTTGAACCGCACCATGCTGCCTGCTGGAGACCAAGAGGGGGCTGAGGGGTGCAAGGCTGTCCTACAGGGTCACACACCACCAGCCTCGCCATCTTGGGACCCAGGGATGGAGGAATTTGCTCTCTTGACAAGTCTTTGTCATTGGTCAGTGTAACCAAGGTTACCAAGTAGTGACAGAAAAAAAAAATATTATTATTTACATAATAGTATGATGGTTGCAGAATTATTGAAGACTATTTAATAGAAGTAACATTTTAAAAGAAGGAAAAATTATTAATTTCATACAGACGTATGTTTTCTGTCGGATGTTATTGTGACCAATGGTAATGAGTTATGAATGTGAGATGACGATGTGAGCCAATGTGATCGTAGAATGCGGCGCAGCGGAAAAAATTGATTTCTGGGTTTTCGCACGAGGTATGCGTGAAGTGAGAGGCAGCTTTCTCTCTCGTGCACGGATAGCATATGAGCGCGGTGTCACGACGCTCCGGGAAACAGAGAAATAAAATAATCGTCTAGATTAATTCTGACGATGGATTGATGGTAAAGAGAATGATTTAAACGGGATATGCTGTACCTGCACCACTCTGGAATTTTCTGTCAGTTTAATGATCTCCTTGTTTTTTTTTTTTTTTGTTGTTGTTTTGTTCTGTCCTTTTGTGGGTTCGATTGGCACCCTCTGTCTGATGAGATGCTGTGCTGGTGCCTGTGATTCTGGAATTGTCTCAGCCTTCCAGTGCTTTTGTGGAGGGTTTGGACTGGCGAGCCTCCCTTGAGTCGATTCTTAAAGTTCCAGTTGAGGAAAGACAAGTCTTTACAATGATTTGAACTGCGAATGGTAGGAGGAGAATAACCTTCTTCAATTTTTTTTGTTTTTCTTGGATGGAAAACCTTTTCAGTGACTGATAAAGGACAACTAATTTTTTCATATGGACTTTTGACGAACTCTTTTCACACTGAACATTTTGATTCTATACAATTGAAAAAAAAAGATCTTTGTTGTTCCCTCGGAATGTAATTGTGTATGAGGGTTTTTGAAAACTTTAACTGATTTCTTACCAAAGATATATGTACACCTAAAAGGAAAGAGTGATCCCTAAAGTAAACAACTGTGAGATTCATTATAGTCACATTTGGAAATTACAAATCTTTTATTTTATTTGTTTACCCATTGATGGAATTCATATTTTGAGTTCTCATGTTGAAAATACACAGTGTGTGATCAAACGAGTGTTCACTGTTGCTGTTTTTGCATCTTTCTCAGTAGCAAACCTATTTCTTCTGAAACACTGGTCCATAGGTTATACCTCACAAGTATTTATTACTCTGCTATTTATTAGCTAGAGTGTAAGTGCTACATTAGGAACCTGGGTGTGCTCTTTGATGGCAATGTTTCATTTAAAAGTCACATTTCTAGAATCTGTACAACTTCAATCTGTACAATCTGTTCTTCCATCTTAAAATTTTTTCTAAATTACATCATATGTTTATATCTAGACTTAAAATACATCTCGTAGACCTAGCATACACATAGAACATTATCAATTTCTATAATAAAATGTTGGGCTGCATTGATTAGGTTACCAATAAAATAAATGTAAGGATTTTCGCCAGGCAAATCAACCGTCCTCCAAGGAGCGCGTGCTCTGTGAAACAAAGAGCAATAAAACAAGAGCTCCCGCCATAAACTTCTACACATGCCCATTGGTCCAGCCACAGGTGGAGTGTCTTCAAGCAGTATAAATGTTGAACTCCGCCCTTTGGAGGCCCCTTCCAGAAAACACGTCATGTCAAGCAACATGTAAACTTGTGATCTCCTCACGGAGATCCGATCCAACCTGGATCTCTTCTTTGTTCGTCTAAAAGTTTCATCTTTTCCTCAGGTGGACTGCCAAGTTCAACTCCCAGGAAAGGAAGCGGACTTTGCCAAACTATTTCATCGGGTAACGTCACCTCAAAGACTCTAGCCTCTCAAACACTCGCGCCGAATGCCATGTGACGCCCGCGCCCATGGAACAAAGGAGCCACACAGGCGCGCGGCTAAACCATGCAGGACGCGCGTACGGAGGACAAAGTGCCTCTGTCCCACACACAGCCATACACAGAGATGCTTTGCAAGTATACTTTCTCTTACCGCTTCTAAGAAGCCTTAAAAATGTGTTTTGCGGGTGTCTCAGAGAGGTTAACGGTCTTGTGAATGAAACCCTGTCTCTCTCTCTCTCTCTCCATTTTCTCTCTCTCACACTCTCTCTCTCAAACTCATCATCTAAACATGTACCCATGATTGTCTAACGCCCCGCGTCGTCTTAGTTTGTGTTTAATGTTTGTAAATACATGTATCATTGTAACGTAGTAAATGCTTAAGTAGTTGCCTTATTGAATGCTATATATATTAAATCAATATATTCATTTTGACTGATTTACTGTCTATTGCTCATGATACACAGTCAATGAAATGGCGATCAAAAGCTACACGCTTTACATAACTGAAGATACCTAAAAGGGTATTCGTTTATAGAGTAGGAAATCGAATTCTTGTGGCCATATAATTATGATTTCCCCAACTCTATAAATTAATTGAGCTAATTAATTTTACCTGTCTTGTAAAACGTGGTCTGTGTAATTTATTACAATTAATTTGTGGTTAATTGCAGAGACACACATGTATGCATATAGGTAAAATTGATATAAGCCTTCCTAAATGGGAGATTTATTAACATGTAAGACCGGTCTGATCCAAATCTGTATGAATAATTATTAATTATCAATTATTAATTATGATATGCAAATTCCACCTTGATCAGACCCGCCTAGATTCCTTACATTGGTGGAGAACGCTTTGCACATTTCAAACTTGTTCATGAGCAATCAATTTCAGTCTAATGTGTATATTGTTATTTAATGTTGTTTATGTAATATTTAATATTACACGCGCGCATCGGAGTGAACGCTTGCGAACTCCCGATCTGACTGATCTGGGCACAAAGCCTCAGTCAAAAGCACATTTAACATGCTGCTAAATGTTCAACATTTAGACACTGTTAATTGTTAAAAGTAAACTGCAGTTTCCATAGTATTAAATTTGTTCTGGCACAAATGGAAGAGAATCCTCTGCGCATAAACAACACTTTTAATAATTTTAACTCCATTGTCCGAACAAAGTTCTTCGAACAATGCGAAGACAAGGTTTCAGTAAAACGATGCTCTTTTACTGTCCTTAAAAGGCCTTATATTATAATCGTTAGAGTAACGATAAGCTCCTGGTTGAAAAACATTGACTTAGCTACACAAATGTATAAAAAAACGCATATTATCATAAGTGCTATTTGATAAATGCCTATGGGAGCAGTAAACAGACGAGTAATTCCTATTTTCCTTTGCACAATGCAGCAAAGAAAACCTGCTAACGTGTTTTAAATAAATATAGAACCAAAAAAATCCAAAACTGAAAACATTCTAATCATTAATGCTAGTGTGATAAATGTTATTTGGAATCTTGAAACAGACGAGTAATTCCTGTTTTCCTTTACACAATGCAGCGAAGAAAACCTGCTAACATTGTGTTTTAAATAAATCTAACACCAAGAAAAAAATCCAAAACTGAAAACATTCTAATCATTAATGCTAGTTGTGATAAACGTTATTTGGAGTTCTGAAACAGACGAGTAATTCCTGTTTTTCTTTTGCACAGCGCAATAAAAAAGAAAAAAAGAAAATCCTGCCAAATGTGCTTGTAAAATATAGTACCGGAAAGAAATCCGTCGAGATTCAAAATTCCGTAATGTTCGTGATTATACAGCAGGGAAGGGATAACGCTCCCCGCCCTCTTAGTAAATCAGGTAATCAGATAAGCAGGCTGGCTGTAATACTACTGCCAAACACTAGGGTGCGCCCTTGAGTGCTGTGCAGTATCAAATTGCCACCATTGCCCTGGCTTTACCCCGTGTGAGCACAGTGGCGCCATCGTGTGGATACTAACAGCTAGGTCATCGTTTCCTCAAAATTCTCTGTTAGAAAATTCCTACTTTCTTACTGAAATTTTGAACTAGTTTCTCTAACATTTCAATGCATGTGCAATTTACAGCCTCGTTGTAATAACATGATTTTCCCTACCTTGACTGTGTGCACTTGTTTTGAATTTGGTTCAAACCCCATTTGAATTTAAAATTCAAAATTAAGTCTTAACAGCTTCTGATGACCACTGAGAGGAAAGCGCCCCCTTGTGGCCGCCCTTGCTAAGTCATCATCAACTAACATCCCCCTGTTTTGAAGGGCTCTTTCTCTGTTGGTAGTTTTCTGGTTATCACTGATCCCTCACCGTGATTGTGATTATCATCAAATATAACACCAACCTTCAATTCCCTACACTTATTCAAATTTGGTTTGAAACAGAAAAAATTCGAAGTTAATTTGAATTAATCCTCTCATTTCCTGTTGGGAATTGTTTAAGGCTTTATATCTATATTTCCTCTTCAAACTATTCTTAATAAATTTGATTTGGTCTTGGTACAACTGTATCCTTACTAATCTAAAGGTTACTTAACCCCTATGCCTTTGCTCAATTTGAATTGTGTCTAAATCAGTTTGAATGCAATTTTAAATCAAGCTCTCTGTCAGCCAGGTTGACCACTAGGAGGAAGTGACCCACACCCTTAGTGGCCAAAACCCACCACTACAGCTTGCTTCCTCCTGTGCTCTTCATTGCTGCACTCTACCACTTTACTGAAAGGAGGCTGGGTTATTCTGATAATTAACATTGTCATAATTTCCTTTTTGTTTATACCATAATTCTAGTAAAGCCGTTGCCTTTGATTTTTCTACAAAAATAGACACTCAATTTGATTTAGATAAAGGAGCTTTAATTCACATTGAAGTACACTTGTTCTTCATCCTGTTTTGTGTTTGCAAGTAGAAATCTCTCTCGTGCTGTGGTGATTTTGACAGTCATCTCTGCCTGGGGTCCAGCGAGCTGGTTCGTCTGATCTGCGTCACCATCGCTGACTGAGCGCAGGTCTCGGACTTTCCTGTATCTTTCTGTTGGTGCGGCCCGCAACATGATATCACCAATCCGGCACCGCCGGTTGGGTTCGAGGTCAGGTTGTTTGAGAGGGCGCACCTCAGTACCGATGCACCGAAAGGCCCGGGACACTGCTGTCATGTGTTTGGGGCGACAGAAGGACAAACCATGATGCTGACTCCAACCAGAATGACCTCATTTCACCCCAGGCAAACTAGGAAAAGGTATTAAAACCCATTCACTTAATATTGGCCACAGAATCTAGAGATTCCCCTGATATTTGAAGTGGTTGGCTTCCTCTGCCTCTCCAAGCCACAAACCGCAGGCTTAGGCCTCCTCTTTCCCTTTCTGACACTTCTTGTGTACTATGAATGCCATTTCATTACAGATCTCCCCATCTTTGATGGTTACATGTTACTTTAAATTTTGCTAGCTTGCCATTGCTCTGTTCTGTTGTGCTCTGTTCCTTTCAGTTCACCTAAAAAGACAGCACCTCTCTGAGACACCAAGGAAAGCTGAAGAATAGTTTGACAATCAAGTCGTTAGCATCAACAAGTGACCCCTAAGCTAGCGCCCTGTCAAAAATCTTCATTCAGACCCTTGATGACCTACCCAAATTGTCCCACCAAATGGTTTAACTGTCTGCATCAGTTAACCAAAATTTTCATACACGGCTTAGCCTGTATTATATAGCTCGTTAGACATAGAACGAACTTGCATTGGTCTCTCTGTGTGTGTTGTGTTCCTCTCGCCCACAGTAAAGCCAGTATGTTCCGGTCCTACAGTCCCGCAACCCGCTGGGACAACCTGGAGACATGGCCGAGATTCATGACATCTCCATCCCTACTCAAAACCGAGAGCAACTGGACGCAGACGTGTACAAGCTGATGGCGCACAAACCAAGCCAAAGCTCCCACGACAAAGACTGGGTGAGACACGTCAACCTCGCCTACCAGCTCAGCGTACACGGCACGCACGCCTCCGCGAAAGGAGCCGCAACGCCCTGGAGCACAAGGTTGCAACGCAGAGGATGACAATGACCCAAAACTACCTAAGGAAGTGGAAAGACTTCAAACTGCCCTGTCTAATCTTCTACACAGACTGAAGAGAGTCAGAGAAAAGAACCAGAGAAGAATCCAACGAGAAACTCAGACGAAGTGAAGACTCTTGCAAAGAGCAGAGACTGAACTGAAAGAGATTCGAAAGCCACGGCCTGCGAAAGAAACGCGCAAGAGGCCTGTGTGACCATCCACAAGCTCGTTCAGCAGAGACAAGATCTCGAACACGAACTTGACCCACAGAGTTGCAACACTCTGATAGACTGCAGCATGACTGGAAAGGGGAGGACACACACCACAAGCTTCCCCTGACCAGTCTGCACATCTCAGCCAACACACAAGAGCTGGAAAAGGGGGGGGTGGAAAAGCCCGCCTTCCACAACATCTCTGACAATCTACAAGACATTGACTTTTCACCTGCTGTCTCCAACCGGTGAACACACAACACCGACATCCAGCAGGACAGACCCAGGAGGGTCTGTGCTGTCACCACCAGCTCCGAACGAGTTTGCTGTGGAACTTGCAGCGAACCTGTAACTGAGGAGGACGGCAAAATTCTGGGTTTTCCTCCAAAACCCATCAGTCACCATAGTTCTTTTGGCCCTACGCAATACCCACTCAACGATGCGTGAAGGCCCCCTCAGTAAGAATTCCTAAAACCCCAAATTATTCTGAACTGTAGAACCAGAAGGCATACTGCACGAACACCGTGCAAGACTCTGCGTTTGTAGAATTAGAATTTCACTAAGTTAAAGGAATCTTAGATAGACATGTAAGCCTCAACGGCCAAAGGGCTATGCACGACTCTTTTGAAACAGACAGTTTCTAGATGTTGTTTAAATCAGCACCGTTAAACATTAGGTTTCGTGACAGTGTAGAGTTACAGAAAACACCAACTCCAAACAGGGCACACGTTACCCTGACGACAGAGTGTAGTAAAATCACCCGAGTTTGAACTACTGTTAACCTACAGGCGTGCACTCGATCATCGCGATCCAACTAAAACACAACGTGCAACACGCATTTTGATCGCTGGCTTGTCTAAATGCAGATAAAATAAATAGCTGAAATTGACATCTTTACTTTAAAAAAAAAGTAAATAAAAGAGAGCCTTAGATTCCCAAATGATATCAATAACTTCAGCATTAAAGGGCACCTATTATGTAAAATTCACTTTTACATGGTGTTTGAACATAAATGTGTGTCGGCAGTGTGTGAGCAAAACCACCCTAGAATGATAAAAAATCCACCCAGTGTTTTTTTACAATCTCAATAAATCATATTCACTGTCTCAGAACGAGCTGTTCTGAGATCCAGCTCTTTGTGACGTAGAAAATGAGAAAGGGGTTTGATTGACAGTGTGGTTGTGGCCAAGACCCCTCCCTCGGTGATCTGTACACGCATCCTGCATTGTTTCAACGACGACAGCCGGTAATGTCTCTTGGAAACATAAATGTTCGTGGGTTAATCCTGTTGTTGTAGCTTAAAAGTTAATCCTCAACTGTGGATCGTCATCTACTGTTTGCGATCCACCGTCACATCCAGTAACAGTAAGTGTATTTTATGAATTTTTAGCAAATAGTCTTTTCAGGTAATGTTAGCCAATTCAACAACAAATGCGTCTAAAGTTGTTGTCATCGTAGGATGTTTGTGTATATAATTTAAACCTTGTTTGTATAGTGTGTAACCACACATTTATATATATTTAAAGATATTGTATTAAAAACTAACTTATTGTATTAACTAACTAACTAACTAAAAACTTGTTTGTGTGTGTGCTGTATGCCCATCATTTCAAAGGGGACGCGATTACAACGCTATAAGTACATAAATGTATCAAATAACCATACCGAGACGTACTGGTCCATTCTCATTTGAGTTTATTCTGCCGGAGTCTTTTTGTAGTATTTATATATTCCGATTCAAATGTACGCTGCTGAATGACATTCAAAACTGCGGTTTCTCCGGTTTCTCTCAGTCTCTCAGTACCGACTGCCATTGATATCAAGTTACGCCCTCATCCAAAGGCAGGGCGGGGATATGCAGCTCATTTGCATTTAAAGCCATACACCTCCGAAACGGGTCATTTTTAAGCAGGCCCCAAAATGACATTTTAAAATGGTTATAATAAATTAACTGTGGGGTATTTTGAGCTGAAACTTCACAAATACATTCTTGGGACACCAGAGACCAATATTACATCTTGTAAAAAGGGGCAAAATAGGTGCCCTTTAAAGCGTAAGTCTGTGTAACAAAGGTATCACCTCAGCAGCTTATAATCTGTACCGATATCTATTCCGCTTTGGTTAAAAATAAATCCAAATCGCGGTATGACTAAACCTGTTTCTGACAAAGGAAGCTCAGGACAGAGTTATATGTATGTAGACCTGGGTGAAGCTCCCCTTTCTACAAAGTGAAGGCCTTAATTTTATTGTTAGATTGACGTAATTCACCTAAATTTTAGCTGCATCTACAAGCAGAAAGCCACTAAACGATCAAAACAAGTAACTCGCTGAAAAGTCAGCATTCATGCATGAGAGAGACTTACTTAAATATGCTTAGACAAGCTTTGACTTAGCAGCAAATATATTTCCTTACTCTGTAAACAAATAGAACAAGACAAGCTTTGACTTGCAGCAAATCTATTTCCTTACTCTGTAAACAAATAGAAGACGTCTTAATTAAAGAACAAAGTTCCATGAGAAAATTAGCAAATGCCAAAACACATTTGCATTTTACTGGATGCAACCAAGTTCTTGAAAATCATAAAGTATAGGCACCTCCGTTAAAAGGTGCATGATTCATGTAAAATATATAGGCATTCTTCAGGTACTGTTGAATTGCTCTGACACGCTCTGGTTCCCATGACAACAACTTGTCACAGGAAGTGTTAACTCTTAATGTCACTTTTGTAAACAAACCAGCCTGGGTGGCTAAGCTAACCTAGCCTAGCATCAAGCTTTAGGCTAAGCTAAATTAACCCATCACTAAGCTAACTTAGGCTAAGCTAACCTAGCTTAACATCAAGTTAACTTAGGCTAAGCTAACCTAACCTAGCTCCCATCCAACGTAGGCTAAGCTGAATAACCTCCACAGTTAGCAGTTAGCTTCGTTTACGTGAACCCTAAATCATCGCTTGTGTTCCACAGGGCAAAGTATTCTAGAATACTTTCTCAACATCAGTTAGGGTTTCTAATTATTCACTTTCTATGTTTACAATTCTTATTAGCTAAAGTTCACCTTCACTGGGGTAGGACTACTCCTTGCTAACCGTTGAAGATGAACTTCGCAGACGCCTTGTTAATTAAACTTAAGTTTAACTACATGTAAACTGCGTAACTAACTACAGAAGAATTCGTATAACCATATGAATTTTCATCGGCATGTTGACTAAACCTTTGGAGGGACACACATAATGTGGTTTTGAACGCCCAACCGCTACAACCCACTATAGAGTGTCAATTAAAGCAAATCCAAAGTTTACCCACTAATGCCACTGAATAACTCTCGACTTCAGATCATTCTCGTGTTTTGATTATTTTATTTTTGCTTTAATTTTAATTTTATTTTTCCTCATTAGTTATTTTATTCCTTTGACCTTGATAATAATAGCAAGCCGCTATTCCCTTAGGTCATTTATATGATTTAATTTCATTTCCTCTCTTGTCCGAGTGTGGTTCCATTTCCCATAGGGCCCAGAAAGGAAACAGAGACACCCTTATTTGTTATTTTGGCTGAGTTCAACCAGTGCACTCGTTTTGTGACCCTGCAACACAAGTAATTTCAACAATTTACTAGGGCACTACTAGAGTCCTGAGGATCGATAATAAGCAGAATTTAAATAAGAAAGCTGTCCTTTTCCTATTATCGTTCACTTCGTCGAGCCATAGTGAACCACCAGCTAAGTCTAGAGAAATAATTTAGTCATAAGAACCACCTTACGTCATTTGTTTCATCTCGGCTATGTCCTTTCCAGGAAATGCCCTCGGAACCACACAAAACTTAGCCCTAACATTCACAGCTAAGATAAGGACACAAGAGACACTTAGCTCTATGCTAAATACCTAACGAACCTATTAAGCAGTAGTTCTGAAGTTTTAGGGCCATGCATTAGTCACTCACAACAAGTGTGCCAGAATGCCACAGAGCCCCTGCTTAACCCGACCTCAACCTTCCAAGGAACCACTGCCCCAAACCACGGCATGGCTCCAAAAGGATGTAACAAAGCTAACCTGAAAGGTCCCGACATTCACTCAGAACCCTGCACCAATCCACGACATGCAGACAAGACTTTCAATTTTCACGAACCAACTTTTCACTTTCACTTTCACAAACCAACCTGACTGCATAAAACAGATTCTGCTTGATATGGATTACGTCCAGTCGCGAGGTGCACAGCTGCCTAGATCGTCAAACAGAGACTGTCAAAATGGACCATCAACTGTTGCAGTAAGCTTTGATCACTTAACTCCCTGATCCAGAACCAGACCAAGGGTTATCAACGCCGTGGACATCAAGTGAGACCGACTCGAAACTCCACCGACTTCAGCAAGCCTACTTCGAAACGCAAATCACCAGGTATGAAAGGATGCCAGTTTCAGGACTTTGTTCCTTCAAAACCTGCATCCCACAGTGAGTTATTCTGTAAGCACCCTGGCCTATCCTGGTAACATGCCTACCTCTGCTACGGGACTGGGCCTAGAAAGCTCACATTAAGCAAAGACTTTGTCCGAAAAGACTGTGTAAAAACCCTCAAACTAACCTGTCTCCGAGCACGACTCAGAGCTGCCTCTAGAAGGCACCCCACACATCACAAACACTTTCACTGAGAGTTAAACCGTTCCAGGCCAGCAGAGGGCAACACAACAGTCATGGTGCTCATCTAACGCACCAGAGCAGGAGCTCTGAGCCGCACCCCATCACCAAGAGACTCAAGCCCAACCAGCCCAGAGTGGTACCCCTCTCAACACGCCACTGGTAAGCACAAGTTTGAGCACACATCAGATAACAGTGCAGCCACATCACAGACGGCAGAAATCCTGAAGATGCTGAGAGCGTTTCTGCACGAGACCTCACAAGAAGGACAAGCCAGACATCCGGTGTCTCAGCGCAAGACCCAAACCAGACACCCTGCACACTGCTCGTCAGCATCAGACCACAGAGCTCACTGTCACATCACAAAGTGACAGCACCAAGCAGCCACCACAACTGACGGCTGCACACCCTGAGCATGATAGTCCGGTATCCCACAGAAGACCGGCCATAACTGCTCATCGATCACAACACAAGCCCAGACGCCAAGACTTCTGGAAACCTAGACAAAAGGGGTTGGCACAGGACTCTACATAGCCACCACCAGAGACAATGATTTGAGCCTTGAAGGCCTGCTAAACACTAGCTCAAACATCACGCTAATGTCACCCCAACTCTTTGAAAGACTCATTGCTAAAACTGAGAATCAAAAACGAACTCTCAAATCCCAAACATGTGAGCTGAACGTGCAATCCTACAACCAACACAACATTTGGCCCAAGACAGGTAGCTCCCGTTCACAAGTGGTCCTATGAGCCTGATCTACCCAGCGAACGATCACGTACCCACTCCTAATTGGCCAAGATCTGTTAGATCGCTTTGAGCCTTTAATAGACTTTAAACAACTGAATGCCTGAGCTCAAGTTCCAGAACCCCTCCCCCTCCAGTCACACAGGTCAAGAGACTGGTAGGTCACAGAGGCACAAGAACTCCTGCAGCCAGCCATGAAGGCACAGCCTCAGCACCAAATGGAGATGTGAACTTGCTACCCTGCACCTTTCAGCTTACCAAAGACTTTGACTAACCAAATGAACTCTGAGAAAACCACCTCTCTACCCCTCCGACCACCCAAGCCTGCCGTCGAACCCATGCTGCTAAACAGCCCAACACATGACGTTTATGCACGTCGTGACATCACTTCGCCACGGCTCGTGCTGCCACAGTGCAAAAAGGGGGGTATGCCAGTGTATGCCCAGTCACACACCATGTGGGCGGCACACCGCAGCCTCAGGGCATCTCAGCATCCTCAAAGGCATTAGACTGTCCCAGCGGACAGCCGCTGAATTCCTCCCTCCCTTTTCTCTCCCTCTCTCCCCTGTCTCTGTTACAGGATGCTGCTGTCGTCGTCTTCCTGTGCCTCCAGCCAACCAGAGGACAGCTGCAGTCGACCGTCTCGGTCCAACATCAGGCAGCATATGGTCGACTGCCACGCAAGCAGAGCTAAATGGACACCCACGCCGCTGCTTTCAGAACGCAGTCAAACACCGGCATGTCCAGCAACAAAAATGAACTGAAATCCCACAGCCAAAAGGTAACTCACAACCTCACAGACCATCAAGAAATTGAAAGGAGCTGTGACAGATCCACAACGCTCACAGCATTCTACGGAACCAGACAAATGAACTCCAGCAAGACAACTGTTCACTGTCTGCCAGAATGACTTTGCTAAAATTCAGCATCAAGCAGCCTTTGCTCCGAGACCCGAGCTACCCTGCTGCGACCGAGCCTGAGTCAAGTCCCATCCTTTACGAAACCCACGATTTCACCCTAATTATGGAACTGGAATTATGAACGGTGACAAGGGGGGTGCCCAGCCGAACTGAACTTGTTCCCAGCGACATAGCTCTCCTAGCTGTGTTTCAACTGAACACCTGCTGCACTGCACTGCACAACTGCATCACCTGTTGTCCAATCCTGGACTGCAGCTGAGTCTGCGCTGGGTACATCTACGGTAATCAACCACGCCCTGACACTTGACATTCACACTCGACAAGAGACTCAACAAACGGCAACCTTCACAGCCACCACTGAACCCTCAGGAAGAGGGTACCACACTGGACGCTGCGTCCAACCTCATCAAGCTGAGCCGAACCTCAGCCTAGCCACCACCTGCTACCTGACTTTCATGATTCACCTGCCATCCGTCCATTGCGATGGGTGTCGTTCGATGGAAGTCCATGCAAGGACTTCATCTAACGAAAAGGGGGAGAGATGTAAGGATTTTCGCCGGGCAAATCAACCGTCCTCCAAGGACGTGAACCCCCCCCCACACACACACACACACACATTCTCATTAAAGCTGCCGTCGGTAACTCTGGCTTATTGAGTGGATTTGGCAACATTTTGAATGTTTACAACTCTCATGCCCCTCCCCCACTATCAAAGATTAACGGCTCTGACCCTCCCATCAAGTTCGTGCACGTCAGTGCGTGTGCACCCGATTTTCTGTGAACGTGCCCGTCTCATCGTCAGCATCCATCAATACTATGGAGTTTTTGGAGGTATGCTGCCTTGGCTAATTTAACGATAGATTGCAATTGCAAACGTCATTTATACTCTAATTGAGCTTAATTTATAATTTTTTAGAGTTTTGAAAGAGAGATAAATACAGCCGCGGCCGCGGATGTTTCTGCACGCCAGCGTACGGACCAAGGTAATACCCCGCGGTTCGGAGGTGCTGCTGGGGGAAGCGGTGGACCAGGCAGACGGCGCAAATTGCGCAACACACAAACAAACCTGGGAATTGAGGACGTAACCCGGGTCAATCGTTTGCGTTTGCAAAGAATTGAATTTGAACGTGTGAGTATGGTCATATTTTTTCTCTAAATACTTATAAGTGTGTTTTAGAGACAGATTTATGCTACTTTTATAGGGATTCATTTAGGTGTAGGTGAAAACAAAAAATATACTATAAACTACTATACTGTTTCTCTCTAAAAACACTGCAACTCATTCAACACCATGGACGTTACCTACATCCCTATCTATGTTTTACTGTTACTTTCAGGGTCAAATTCAACAACTGACACCAGGGCAGTCACAGCAAGTGTTGGAGAGGTGCCTGACAAGATTCCCCAGCCTCATATTTGATGTCATGAGCCAATTACCTGCTGCCCCTCAACCTGTACCTCCAGTCCCTGGGAAACCATCATGGTGCATCTGCCTCAGGTGCAGAGAAATGGCCACTCTTTTAGAGATGAAATGCTGCAACAAGCAGCTGGACATGTGTATCTCAACTTTACCTCAAATGGAGCAATATATTATGGAGGAGGGGGTGTTGCGCTTGGTCCGAACCATTTGGAATGATCTGCGTGCAGTTGCAGATGTCCCAGAGGAGGGAGAAGACAACCGGCAGTTTCGCCATGCTGCTTACAGGCAGTATGTTGCTTGGCAGTGTGGGACTCTGGGCGCTGGACACAGGGTGGTGATTCCAAGCTGTGTTGTGTGGGCCATAAGGGATCGTTTCCCAGACCCTAATGGCCAGTACAGGGGATTTATTCCTAGAGAGGCCTAGCTGTTCAAACATTGTTAATATGAATATGTGAATTTATGTAAATATAGTTATTTTTGTGTTTTGAAATTATTATATGATTACATAGTATGTAACATTTAAAGACTCATTAGATTTCCTTTCAAATAAATAAATATAACAAAACACCTTTATCTTATTGTCAATTAAAACCATTGTTCATAGTAATTGAGATCAAACAAGATTGAAATAAAAAAAACCTTTATTTCACACAAAAGTTAAAGTGTGCAGAGTGTTCTTCTTATGTTAGGGGCAATGCATGACCTGTGGAAAGAACATTATGAATGAATGTATAAATTTGACAAATGTCACTAATAGTAAAAATATTTCTTTGACAAATGTTGAATTTATTCCAGATGAGGTCAGGATTACTTCTAAAAATGTAGTCCCCATCCCACAGAACAAACTTTCTAAGCATGGTCCATAACTGACTGTAATATAAAATAACTACTTGCAACACTGCACCAACAGACACCATCATTACTATTTGTCCCTTACCATGCACCCGGCTGACTTGTGTGTTCAAGAGTTCCTCTGTTGTTGGAGCAGGCACATCAGGCAACAATCCATATTTTCGTGGATCATCTGGTCTCTTTCTGGACAGCCGTGGCATTCCGTGTCCCGAAGACACTCGCTTCCTCACGATGGCCCTTTGAATGTCTTCGATGTAACTTTATATAAGTAAATTGAATTTACATTTAGGTGAAATCAGGCCACATTGATTCAAAAAACTTTTAAAAGTACCTTAGGTGCTTTTGCATTTTACTGAGAGATAATACAAGGTTTTTCACTGTAATGTAAACACTACTAGATAGACACTTATGTACATTTGTACATGAAGCTGATACATACATACCTACAATTACAAAAAAATCGTTGTGACAATTAAACTGTTTTTACATAAAACTACAATCTTTATTCTTCACCAACCTGTAGTTTTTCTTCTCCTTGATAGTGTACAAACTCCACTTTCTTGACTTTTTATTGAACTGTTTTTTGTATCTGTTAGACAAAAGTAAAGCCAAAAGATAATTAATTAATCGAATAAACTAACTTTTATTTTATGCTGTGAATTTCAAGATTACCTAACATTATCTGCTACTTTATGTAATTTCAAATTGAATTGACTATGTATCCTCAAACACACTAACATCTCCTATACTTACTGTATTGAACCATCAGGTTTTCTCCTTGGCTGCCTGCTGCAATGGCTGTTGTAGTCCAGTGCGGCCAGAAAGACACGAGCTTCATATACCGCAAATGTGAAGCTGTTCCTCTTACTAGCGTACATTAGCAGATGGTTATGAAATGACTCAAGTTCGGCTGTGGACCTGAAAATACAACGCAGGGGAAAAAAATTCCTAGATTGGCTTTTCATTAGCAACCACCACACAGTATAATTAATCCCATCAATGCTGCATGACCAAGGGGAATATAAGTTGACTGCAGTAACTTTGTCTCTGCATTTTTTAACTTATGCCATAATGACAAATATTTTATTTCAAAAATACCAGAAGCCCAAGTACTTGTGGACCTGTTTGAGCCATCGCCCGTTGAGGACAACATCTGACAAAGCGGCATGAGCCACAGATCCCTTTGTGATCCATTCTTTGTCACGGTCATCGGCCAAGGGACCATGTTGGCAAGCATCTAGGCCCCATACGTGCTCACCGGTGACGTGGTGTAAAACACCAATCCACATTGACTTAGGCAGAAAATACCATGGCATTAAGTTGTGATGGATAAATTACTATTGTTATGAATTTGTTAAATTGCAAACACATGAATGACTGATATTTCTGATTCCAAGGACATAACTTTGGATGTACTGTCACCATACTCAATATTAGTGAATAATTACTCACAAAGAAGTCATCGTAGTTATCATTGACCTTGCAGCAGTACCAGAAATGGTTGCAGATGTCCCTCTTCCACTGTAAAAGAATAGAGCAACCCTTTTGCAGACCTGCCTTTTGAAAAACAAAAAAAAATTAATGATTTAAAACATTATGGAGGTTAAAGATTATATGAAAACTAAAATGTGTATAAAAAGCACTCACTGACTGGATCTTCTTCCCAAGGTTCTTTGATCCATGCCACATGTCTAACGTGTGAAGAACTTTGCTATCCTTATATTTCCCTCTATTTGGATCTATAACACAAAAGATAGAAAACAAAAAGATATAACACTAGTGAAATTTGTAGAAAAGCAAGGTTTACCAGTGTTATTCAAATTGTAATATTGGAATGCACTGGCAAGTTTGTGTTTATAATATGTTACTCAATGTGGCAGTACATTGCCCAATACATTTTCATTTACCTTGAAAGTGTACAGATGCTTTAGGTTTACCACAGACTAAAACTACTGATGAGAGTTGTCAATAAGTAAATGAGAGTCAATAAGTAAAAATTAATAAGTAGAGTAACATCAGTATACTTACTAAAGAGAGCTGATATCTGGATGTGTGCATCTGTGCAGATTTCAGTCAGTTTCACCTCCTGTCGAAGCTGGTCAAAAGATCGAATGAAGCCTTCCTTCTCCATATTGACTGAGATTCTATTTGTCTCTCGCTTGTCGATGTTTACCACAGAGATTATTTGTTTTGTGTCATTTTCCATTACTGTGTACGTGCAGAATTGGGCACAGAAGCCAGGACTGTCCATACGACCATCGGCTGTGAAACCATTAAAGATTCATTTTGAAATCCGATAAAACTAAGAAATCAGTGGCAGCAATGATTATTGAGGTATTTAACAGATAGACACTCACCGAGAGCTACAACACTGTCCTTTGACTTCAGACCTGAGATTAGGGCACTTCTGTGGTCGTGCCAGAATTGTCTTATAGTGTCAACGCAGTACGCATCCTGCACTCTGAAGAAGGTGGCGCGGTCAACAATGTTCATGTTCATGTATTTGAACAGTGGGGCAATTTTGGCAAAATTGTTTCCAGACAATAAAATGTTGGTAGCCAGCATGAAGTCCCCAGCCTGCATTCCAAACTTGAAGGTAGGCTGGGAATTCTATTGCCAGACACAGTTGGGGCATCGTTGGGGCAAATCTGTGAGTTGTAAAGTAAATATACATGACAATTTTAGTTATTACCAGTAACTACAAAAAAAAAAAAAATTAATAAAACAAAGTTCATTATTATCTTCTGTACTTACCCATTTTAGTATGACAGCTGTACCTCTCGATTTTAAATCAACCCTGAATGGTCCAGGAGCACGACACTCAACAGAAGTCAGTGGGTCCTTGGCAGTGCACAGTGGAATTGGTAGTAAGAGGTACTCAGCAAGTCTCTTTAAACAGATGAAGTAGGTTATGGCTGCATGTTCGCCAACGATGTCCCCTTCCTCCATAATCTGAACCTTTTCAAACGCTGTGGTCTCTTCTTGTGGTTCGTCATCAGGACAATCGTGGACAGTCTCCTCCATGCCTATGGTCTGAAGGTCCTCCATGCGTATTTTTGTTTTAATGGCCCCACCACTTCTGTAGAAAAAAAAGAAGAATTACGAATTAGAATTATCTGCATAAAATCCCATATTGGGGAGGGGGTGGGTTGGGTATATTACCTAATGCATAATGGAGGGATATAATCCTCATCGTCACTGTCATCAGAAAACCTGTCCTCTATTGTCTCGTCTTCCTCTGTGGATGAAATGTGTCCTGTATCTTCATCATTCTTATCCTCTGCCCAGTCAATGCTATGAAGAACAACATATTAATCAATGGAACATAAACAGCTTGATTTTTTTTAAGAAATTATACATTGCACTTACACAGAATTCCTGATGTCATTGAAGACATCTTCATCAATGTCATCTGCAATGTCCATTGATGACATACTTTAAAAAGCAAACAAAAATATACTTGAAACACATTTATGTATGGCCATTATAGATTATGACGTCAAGATACATAAAATACAAAATGTTGTAATCCATGTCAGTACGTAGTATCAACTGCATCTAAAATAGTTACCTCGCTTCTAAAAGTGGAATTGTTGTGGTTGTTTCACCTTCAACACACAAAGGCAGGGCTTCTTCTGCAAAATCATCTTCCCTGCATACAGTCAAAAAGTGTTTTGTATTGTAACATTCTATCCCAATTTCATGTAAAGGCATGGATATAGACCTTAAAGTAATTGTTGTGACTGATTGAATAAGTCTCAAATCTACTCAAATATAGCTTTTCATAAATACCACACCACTCTCATGTATTTACCTATCTATCGGAGAGTGAATCGCCAAGTATAGTTGAAATGGCAGGCAAGGGACACCTCAAACTTTTTTTCGGAGTTGAAGACATTCCCGGAAAAACTGCAGTGTGACTAAAAAATATAACCGTAAAAATATAATAAAATGTATGTATGTTTGTATTGAAATTCCTCATCAACTACAGACCATTTTTAAAAAAAAAAAAAAATCAGTCAGCTGAATTATTTTATAACCATTCAATAAGATAAATCAGTTAGAATGCAAACTAAAACGATTTAAATATGATCTAGGTGTTTCAGATGGTAGATTGATACAAAAAAACAAATATATTACACAGCAAATACACCTAAATAAAAAACCATCGTCTATCTGAGACGCTATTATTGATGCATGATAGCAGCTAACGTTATATGCGGCAGACATGGTAATTGTACATTTTTCTGTTGCTTAGCCTATATAACAGAGGTAGTCAGATAGCAGCACATACAGTAACATAGCTTTAATACTATTCTTACTTTAGTAAGAAAGATAGAGTAACAGTTAGCATAGATTCTTCCAAAAAAATTCTAACTTTATCCCTTATGGACCTGTTTATCAACATAACGTTACGTTCACACGGATATCAGTGCAAACAAAGCTAACATAACCTGCCCACAAAGTGTTAACGTTAGCTATCCATACCAACACATTTGGACAAACAAACTTAGATTGCTAACATAACACTAAGAAATAAAGTAACTGGTTGATAAAGCACAATTGTTACGGAGCAGGCTCCTGCACCACCTCCTCTCCGCCAGCAGAGGGAGACTTCACCCGAATACTGACTGTTCTCAGAACTCCGTTTACCATAATGCACCACGCCTGGGACTGATTGCGCACACACCTGCTCATGATCAGGACTGCCTATTTAAGCCACACTCACACTCACACTCACACTCATTGCGAAGTATTACATTGCCCCGGCTGTAATTTCTGAGCGTTTCTCCCGTGCCTGCCTTATCTGTATTCTGAACCCGGATTGTTATCTTACCCTTGCCTGTTTGCTGCCTGTCCTGACCCGGTCTGCCTTTGTTTATCGTTGTCTGCTGCCTGCCCTGATCTTCTGCCTGTTCACCGACCACTCTCTAAGCCCTGTCTCTGAAAGCCCTGTTCTGCCGTTGCCTGACCTTTGCCTGTTTGACTATCCCTCAATAAAGCTGCACATGGATTCCAATATGTCTCGTGCCTCGTTACAGAATACTTCGCCGACACCGAATCCAGCAGCGGTCCTTCAGCTTTCATCAGAGCTCACGTCACAAGCGTCTCGCCTTGACCTTCACCACCAACAGCTCAGCCATCTGACTTCCCTCACAGAGAAGCTGGTTCAGGGTTTAAGCGAGCTAAAGGGTCGCCATTGCCAATCAACCTGCTGTACCTGCCACTCTCCCCGTGGAGAATCCACCTTCAGCTCCCGCAGCTTCAGTAACGCCACGCCTGGCTTTTCCCGAAAAATTCGATGGCCAACCGACCAAATGCAAGGGGTTTTTGCTTCTGTGCACTCTGTTTGTGGAGCAGCAGCCACAACTTTATGCCACAGACGCCAGCCAGATAGCGTTTGTTTGCTCTTTACTCACTGGACGAGGACTAGAGTGGGCTACAGCGGTGTGGGGGACCAACAGATTGTCTTTCTCCACCTTCAGTGAGTTCGTCAAGCAATTTCGGCAGGTATTTGAACATTCCAGCGAGAAAGGAGACGCCGGAGAACAGCTACTCTCACTCTCTCAGGGGAATAAATCAGCGGCAGATTTTGCACTGACTTTTCGCACTCTCGCAGCGCAAACGGACTGGAGAGAGAGCACTCTGAAAACGCTGTTTCGTAAGGGGTTAAACCGAGAGCTGCAATCTGAACTAGCCTGTCGAGATGAAGGAAAGACCCTAACGGAGTACATCGACCTCGCCATTCAACTGGACATTCGCGACGTCCATACAGGTCAATACCCCGTTATCACCATGAATCCACGCCTGAACCAGAACCCATGCAGCTGGGATTTTCACACATTACCCCAGAAGAGAGAGAACGGCGAATCCAGCATGGCCTTTGTATGTACTGCGGGCAGTCTGGACACATGAAGGTTACCTGCCCGGTTCGACCCAACACCCGTACTCGCCCGGTGAGTCAAGCCAGTAATAATTATCCTTTGAGATCGTCAAGTTTGAAAGTACCAGTAATCATCACATCACGAGGAAGTGAATTCTGTACTACTGCCTTGATTGATTCTGGAGCTGCTGGGAATTTTATGTCTCGCACATTTGCTGAACGATGCAATCTCCAATTAATGCCGTGTCCCTCATCTCTCACAGTGGAGGCGTTAGATGGCCGACCTCTCGGCGAGGGGAAAATCATGCACACCACCGAACCAGTAAGGCTTCACGTTGGTCCGCTACATTCCGAAACAATCAGCTTCTATGTCATTCAATCAGTCCATCATTCCATTATCCTGGGTCATCCTTGGCTACGAGATCACGATCCACACATTTCCTGGAAAGAGGGGCAAATTACACAGTGGACTTCAGCCTGTCACAACCGCTGTCTATCTCCCGTTAAACGTATCCCATGTCATCAGTCGACAGAAGAGACTCCGAAGATAGATGATTCTGCCCCACTGCATCAAAGTGTTCGTAATTCCCCACAGCACGAAATCGATCCAGACATCTCTCTTTCGACAGAGATCAAGATCCCCGCTGTATACACTGACCTGCAGATCGTCTTTAGTAAGGAAAAGGCTCGTCACCTCCCCGCACATCGTCCCACCGACTGTGCCATAGACCTTCTTCCAGGAACTTCTCCACCTCACGGAAGAATCTTCCCCCTGTCACAACCTGAAACCGAAGCCATGGAAAAGTATATTCAAGAAGAACTATCCAAGGGTTTCATCAGACCATCCACTTCACCCGCTGCCGCAGGGTTCTTCTTTGTTAAGAAGAAGGACGGGAGTCTGCGTACCTGCATTGATTACCGAGCCCTCAATGACATTACAGTTAAGTTTCGTTACCCTCTTCCATTGGTACCAGCAGCCCTAGAACAACTCCGCAAAGCTCGAGTCTTCACAAAACTGGATCTACGGAACGCTTATAACCTCATCCGCATTCGTGAAGGAGACGAATGGAAGACGGCGTTCTCTACCACTAATGGGCACTATGAATACCTTGTCATGCCATTCGGTTTGTCCAACAGTCCATCAGTCTTTCAGTCATTCATGAACGATATCTTTCGGGACATGCTGGACAAATGGGTAATCGTGTACATCGACGACATCCTCATCTACTCTAATTCCTTGGAGGAGCACATCCGGCACGTCAGACAGGTTCTAATTCGACTCAGTCAGCATCAACTCTACGTCAAGGCAGAGAAGTGTGAATTTCATCAGACCAGTACAGCATTTCTGGGGTACATTATCAGTCCCGAAGGGGTGACCATGGATGATAAAAAGGTGAGGGGAGTTCTGGACTGGCCGTTACCTCGGACCCTAAAGGAACTACAGCGCTTTCTGGGGTTCGCCAACTTCTATAGGAGATTTATCCGAAGCTTCAGTATCGTAGCAGCTCCTCTTACCGCCATGACTAAACGCCAGTCCTCGAGACTACAGTGGACTAGTGAGGCAGAGCAGGCATTCCACGAGCTCAAAGTTCGATTCACGACTGCACCAATCCTTCATCACCCTGATCCTGAGAAACCATTCATTGTGGAGGTTGATGCATCAAGTACTGGAGTGGGAGCTGTTCTATCGCAACGACAAGGCAATCCCGAGAAGATGTATCCGTGCGCCTTTTTCTCCCGCAAGCTTTCACCAGCTGAACGGAACTATGATGTGGGCAATAGGGAACTCCTGGCGATGAAACTGGCATTAGAGGAATGGCGTCATTGGCTGGAGGGAGCCAAGCATCCCTTCGTTGTACTCACCGACCATAAGAACTTAGAATACCTTCGGTCAGCCAAACGTCTAAACCCCCGACAGGCTAGGTGGTCGCTATTCTTCACACGCTTTCAGTTTACAGTCACATACTTACCCGGGTCCAAGAATATCAAAGCCGATGCTCTATCACGTCAATCAGAAGACTTCGTTCCAGATCAGACCTCCGAAACGATCCTACCATCACGTCTGTTAGTAGCTCCAGTTCAATGGGACATCATCACTGAAATCCAACAGGCCAATGATCAGATACCAGCTCCTACAGAATGCCCCGATCGTCTGTTATTCGTCCCGGAACCATTCAGAACCCGTCTAATCGATCACGTCCATTCAACCCCCAGCTCAGGGCATCCAGGGATCACAGCCACCATTCTTCTGCTCCAAAATCAATTCTGGTGGCCGACGTTACAAAGTGATACCACGAGATACGTAAAGAACTGTGTCAATTGCAACATGTCCAAATCACCCAGACAGTTACAGCGTATCAGGTACACGAGCTACTGGACTCCAGGCGCCGGGGTAACATCCTCCAATACCTGGTGGATTGGGAGGGGTATGGTCCGGAGGAACGTTCTTGGGTCAACGCCAGAGATATCCTGGACCCATCACTCACAGAGGAATTTCATCGGAGATACCCGGACAAACCGGCCCCAAGACCACGTGGAAGACCCCGGCGTCGTCAGTTTTCTCGCCTCAGGAGCGGCTCGCAGGAGGGGGGCTCTGTTACGGAGCAGGCTCCTGCACCACCTCCTCTCCGCCAGCAGAGGGAGACTTCACCCGAATACTGACTGTTCTCAGAAATCCGTTTACCATAATGCACCACTCCTGGGACTGATTGCGCACACACCTGCTCATGATCAGGACTGCCTATTTAAGCCACACTCACACTCACACTCATTGCGAAGTATTACATTGCCCCGGCTGTAATTTCTGAGCGTTTCTCCCGTGCCTGCCTTATCTGTATTCTGAACCCGGATTGTTATCTTACCCTTGCCTGTTTGCTGCCTGTCCTGACCCGGTCTGCCTTTGTTTATCGTTGTCTGCTGCCTGCCCTGATCTTCTGCCTGTTCACCGACCACTCTCTAAGCCCTGTCTCTGAAAGCCCTGTTCTGCAGTTGCCTGACCTTTGCCTGTTTGACTATCCCTCAATAAAGCTGCACATGGATTCCAATATGTCTCGTGCCTCGTTACAACAATTACCTGTCGAGAAGAAATGTTGCAAGCTCTGCATCCAGCTTGAACCCTAATGAATCTCGTACATCTCTCCACCGTTCATATGCCGATCCGATGTTAATTCTGGTTTTATTTCGCGCACGGTCCAATTTTTTACATAGTTCTATTTTCTCCGCAGGTGTTCTCTTTTCCCTTGTTGTTTTTAACCTCTTTGCTCGTGAGGTTAGCCGAGGAATTGGACATTTTTCCGCCATCACTCTTCGCTTATGCGCAAACAATTCAAGCGTGTGCATGTGATCGGCGTGTGCATGTGATTGACTGTTGCGTGCACAACTTGATTGACAGTCATATCTCACACCCCCCTGCGCTAATTGGACAAAGTGGACAGGGAGCACAGGATTTTTGCAAAACAAATAACAAGCTCCAGGTAGAGTTAGAAGCTCGGGTTTTTTTCTAAAACCACTTTGTTTATGTTGTTCTGTCAGATTATAGTGTCGATTTCACTGAATATGATCAAAAAAATGTTGCCGACGGCAGCTTTAAGAAACCACAATTAGATCCAAATATCTTAGCAAATTACAGACCCATTTCAAATCTTCCATTTATGTCCAAAATACTAGAAAAAGTTGTGTCTGCTCAACTATGCTCTTTTTTGCAAGAGAATGATATCTATGAAAAATTCCAGTCAGGATTCAGACCGCATCATAGCACTGAAACTGCGCTAGTTAAAATTACAAATGATTTACTTTTAGCTTCTGACCAAGGCTGTATCTCAATACTAGTCCTACTTGATCTCAGCGCTGCGTTTGACACTATAGATCATAAAATACTCTTGGATCGACTACAAAACTACACTGGTGTTCAAGGACAGGCATTAAGCTGGTTCAGATCGTACTTATCGGACCGTTATCATTTTGTCTGTTTAAACGGGGAAAAATCAAAGATAACGTCAGTAGACTATGGAGTACCGCAAGGATCGGTTTTAGGCCCTCTGCTATTCTCAATATATATGCTGCCACTTGGTAATATTATAAGAAAACATGGAATTAATTTCCACTGTTATGCTGATGACACTCAATTATATATTTCATCACGACCAGACGAAAACACTAACTCATCTAAATTGACAGAGTGTCTCAAAGATGTAAAATGCTGGATGACATGTAACTTCCTGCTATTAAATTCAGATAAAACGGAGGTATTACTTATTGGTCCAAAAAACCACTAACAAAATCTCTTACAACAAAACTTTAGTATAGACGGATGTCCTGTTACCTTATCCACTACAGTAAAAGACCTGGGTGTTATACTAGACCGCAACTTGTCTTTCGAAAATCATGTTTCATATGTTACAAGGACAGCCTTTTTCCACCTTAGAAACATTGCTAAGCTACGTAACATGCTATCTCTCTCTGATGCAGAAAAGTTAGTTCATGCATTCATGACCTCGAGACTAGATTACTGTAATGCTTTATTAGCCGGTTGTCCTGCATCCTCAATAAACAAGCTACAGTTAGTACAGAATGCAGCTGCTAGAGTTCTTACTAGGTCAAGAAAATATGATCATATAACACCGATTTTATCATCTCTGCACTGGTTACCTATTAAGTTCCATATCAACTACAAAGTACTACTACTGACCTATAAAGCCCTAAATGGTTTAGCTCCTATGTACTTAACGGACCTTCTTTCGCCCTACAATCCACCGCGTTCCTTAAGATCACTAAATTCAAGGCTTCTGGTCATTCCTAGAATATCTAAGTCCACTAAAGGAGGGAGGGCGTTCTCGCATTTAGCTCCAAAACTCTGGAATAGCCTTCCCGATACGGTCCGGGGCTCTGACTCGCTGACACAGTTTAAAACTAGATTAAAGACGCATCTCTTTAGTCAAGCATTCACATAATGTTTACCTTTCAGTCCTCTGTTATGCCATACGGAACTGTTTGCCACTGAAACTGCTTAACGCACCAGTGGGGCTCGACAGCCTTTTAGACAAACGGGTCGGCCCGTATGGTTGGGTTGCGTTGCGGAGAGTTTAGGATTGCAGAGTTTGTGAGATAGTGGTTTTCTAACACCGACACCCGTACAATGGAAATTATTATGAACATCAGCTATGCTAATTATGAACATCAGCTATGCTAATTATTTCCCATCTGCCTTTCTGCTGTTATCTCGGGACGCTTGTCCCGAGAAAAATGGCGTTCGTCAGGTCCAGTCTTGTATCCAGCATCTCACGGGGGTTTCGGATGCCCCACCGCCTGTAATGAGAAGACCAACGCCTGTGAAGAGACGACTCACCGCCTGCGATATGTTATGGCGCCGTTTTATACATTAACAATATTTATATTTAATACTTATATACGTATAAAAATATGAATGTAAGCCAGAGGAGAACTGGCCCCGACTGAGCCTGGGTTCTCCCAAGGTTTTTTTCTCCATCCAATCTGATGGAGTTTTGGTTCCTTGCCACTGTCGCTTTGCTTTTGGCTTGCTTTGGCTTGCTTAGTCGGGATTATTTAATATTTAATATTTAACAATATTATTGATCTGTGTTGTTCTACTTTCATTTCATCACTGTGAAGCTGCTTTGATACAATCTGTATTGTGAAAAGCGCTATATAAATAAATGTGACTTGACTTGACTTGACACACACACACTCATTCACTCACTCCAGTGAGTATCAAGTTACCAGACTTTGGGATGTTGCAAAACCTCTCTGAACAAAGAGGTTGGCATTCCTTTTCGTGTTTTGAAGATATTTAACGAAATATATTCAATGTGTTTCTATGTATGTGTGTTTTCCATATCACAGTGAAATAACTTTATTTGGTTGCAGCATAAACAGAAATTAGAAATAACTTCTTTATGCATTGTAAACATAATGTATAGTCTTTTAAGGTAACATAACATTCCTTAATGTCTCCAGAATGCTCATGGAACGGGCTATCCGAATATGCACAGAGATGTAAAGTAAAGTGTATTTTTAATATGTTTTATCGCCAATGAAGATCATGTCTTACTTTAAGCCTCCTTGAACACCGCCCCTCCCACAAGGAGCGCGTGCTCTGTGAAACAAAGAGCAATAAACCAAGAGCTCCCACCATAAACTTCTACACATGCCCATTGGTCCAGCCACAGGTGGAGTGTCTTCAAGCAGTATAAATGTTGAACTCCGCCCTTTGGAGGCCCCTTCCAGAAAACACGTCATGTCAAGCAACATGTAAACTTGTGATCTCCTCACGGAGATCCGATCCAACCCGGATCTCTTCTTTGTTCGTCTAAAAGTTTCATCTTTTCCTCAAGTGGACTGCCAAGTTCAACTCCCAGGAAAGGAAGCGGACTTTGCCGAACTATTTCATCGGGTAACGTCACCTCAAAGACTCTAGCCTCTCAAACACTCGCGCCGAATGCCATGTGACGCCCGCGCCCATGGAGCAAAGGAGCCACGCAGGCGCGCGGCTAAACCATGCAGGACGCGCGTATGGAGAACAAAGTGCCTCTGTCCCACACACAGCCATACACAGAGATGCTTTGCAAGTATACTTTCTCTTAGCGCTTCTAAGAAGCCTTAAAAATGTGTTTTTCGGGTGTCTCAGAGAGGTTAACGGTCTTGTGAATGAAACCCTGTCTCTCTCTCTCTCTCCCCATTTTCTCTCTCTCACTCTCTCTCTCTCTCAAACTCATCATCTAAACATGTACCCATGATTGTCTAATGCCCCGCATCGTCTTAGTTTGTGTTTAATGTTTGTAAATACATGTATCATTGTAACGTAGTAAATGCTTAAGTAGTTGCCTTATTGAATGCTATATATATTAAATCAATATATTCATTTTGACTGATTTACTGTCTATTGTTCATGATACACAGTCAATGAAATGGCGATCAAAAGCTACACGCTTTACATAACTGAAGGTATTCGTTTATAGAGTAGGAAATCGAATTCTTGTGGCCACAGAATTATGATTTCCCCAACTCTATAAATTAATTGAGCTAATTAATTTTACCCGTCTTGTAAAACGTGGTCTGTTTAATTTATTACAATTAATTTGTGGTTAATTGCAGAGACACACATGTATGCATATAGGTAAAATTGATATAAGCCTTCCTAAATGGGAGATTTATTAACATGTAAGACCGGTCTGATCCAGATCTGTATGAATAATTATTAATTATCAATTATTAATTATGATATGAAAGTTCCCCCTTGATCAGACCCGCCTAGATTCCTTACATAAACATGTAATACACACGTGCATGCCATCTGGTTTTTCATATATTCGCATCTTTGAAGTTTGAGTAGAGATAATCTTTTTAATTTTTTTTGTTATTTTTATTATTCAATGCCTGTACCTTGGAACCTATTTCAAGGTTTGCGTTCTCGAGCCACCATGCATGTTTTCATGTGAATGAGAAGGTACGTATATAAGAGATCTATGTACTATTAAAACTTCCTGCAAGTTTCATAGCTTAAGATGTCCTCCCCATTATAAACTAACCATTTATTTAATCAAGCTTTAAATACAGCTCGTTCTGGATCCATGGTATGAAGTGACGTCACGGTACGAAGTGACGTACCAGTTGTTTGCATATGACCGCCTCCAGCAAGACAACTACGCCTCATTTCGCGTGCAGTGAGTGGGTCTGTTTACAAGATGACTGTGATGCCACGCAGATGTGTTGTTGCTGCTGTGGACAAACAACATGTTTGAATATGCTTCTGAATGATCCAGACGTCAGGGAAAGCAGTCGGATGCAGTTTATTTGCAGCATATGCAGCGCGCCAAAGCTTTATTTGAACGGTGAGAGAGATGAGTGTGACGACAGGGCATGTTACTGAAAGAACGTGCAGAGAGCGAGCGAGCCCCTGCCGTGCGCGCGCCTTCAAACTGTCTTGCTCCATCTCTCTCTCTCTCCCTCCCTCGCGCATATGAATCAAAATCAATTGAGAATTGATACGATGGTAAAAGATCGGAAGACCGAAGTTTCACATGGTGGAGCATTGTGTAGTCTACATGTGATACAAAATGATTAACGTGAATAATTTATGCAGCAGCACTGACGTTAGCCAATCATGACAGTATAGGCGTTAACACTGAAGTCTTAAAGGGGAAACACCCCAAAACAGATTGTTTGAATCAGAGGTGAGAAACAGGGTGGGAAAATGTCATAAATAACTACATTTGTTTCATTTTTTTTTCTACAAAAAACTATAGTAATACTATAATTGCACCTAAGGGAACATAATAAAACAAAACAAAAAGCCATGTCATGACCCCTTTAAGGGTTTTCTGTTAGAACAGTGTCTTGTAAGTGGCCCCCTAGTCAATAACTAATGATCGTCGGAACGAAAGTGAATCAATCAAAACTCACTTTAGCTGGACAACAACTTTATTCTAGAGCTGCTGTAAAGCCAAAACAATCTGTGACTTTAATTTACTATCATCACTGCAAACCTGCTTTGAAACAATCTATATTTTTAAAAGCACTAAATGAATGTGACTTGACTTGACTGTGTTTACTTGTCTGGTTGATCTTTGGCAGCATTTAATTTTTAGGAATCAAATGATAAAAACTCATTTGACTTTGAGAAGATAGATGCCTGTATTGATATACTATATTCAACCTTTCATCCAGTCCGTGTTTACTTGTCTGGTTGATCTTTGGCTGTATATGATTCTGATGAATTAAATGATGTAAAAGTCATCCAGCTTTGAGAAGTTAGATATGTATATTAATTAGTGCTGGACCGTTATCGGCGTTATCGTGCTGCATTAACGTGAGACTCTTATCGGGCGATAAAAAAAATTAATTAAAGTTGGGTTGGCATAGCAAACAAGGTGTACTTTTTCTTTGTTACGTTGGGCGATGTTCCTCTCGTTACATTATTTTAATGCAATACGTTGTTAAATTAGTTTATTCCAAGCACGCTGTATCCTTTGTATGGGTATGAGCGATGCTCATTTACAAATGAATCACTCTTTTGAGTCGATTCTGTTCAAAGACTTCATCAAACAAGTTGTCATATCTGTCTAAATCAGTTTGCGAATCAGTTGATCTGTTCAGTTCCTCACGCACTGAATTGTCTGAAGCGCTGTCATTTCCCACTCTAGGAGTCGTAAGTAACAGGAAGATTTAAGAACATCAAGAGCATTGGATTGAAGTGGGCGTGGATGTACAATCTAGACTAGTGAAAGCAAATCTGCAAATGCATCATATTTTTGCCAGAGATGAAGATCTTTATAAGTTGAACATCTTCGTATGCTGTCTGTGATTGAATGATTCATACAATACATTTTACAACCAAACAGGGGAGCGTTTCCCGAAAGCATAGTTATGCTTTATACTATGGTCGCAAGTTCCGTCGTTATCAGCATAGTTCTACGAGTCGGTGTTTCCCGAAACAATCGTTCCAATGAACATTCGCAGACAGCATCGCAAAGTTGTGTAGTTTGAACGACAGCTCTCGACCTGTGGTTAGAGGCATCGTTTCTATATTGCATGACATTTGGAGGTAATAAATCCTTATTTTGAGCAAAATAAACAAACTGACATTCAGTACAACCAGTGTCTTTTATTTAGAAAACATACAAATGTAATTTACGTCTTTTAGTTTTTGCTAAAGATTTTAAGTACCGTGTTTGAAGACTGCGCATGTGCGAACATGCTCTACTATGTAAGAACGAGCCAAATATTTAGTCTGGTATAAAGCAAAACAACTGAGAACAATTAGAAATAGTCCTCAGATGACATGTGTGTAATTTATATTTAAAAATCTAGCATTAATTGTATCTCAAACAGTTTCATTAAAAGTAGTTGTTGCTCCAGCACGTGCAAAACCAACGTGGTTGAACGATACTTTGCAACAATGGGTTTCGGGAAACAGTCGTGATTAGCTAGTTGATTTCTCCAACAATGCATCGTACTATGGTAGTGAAGCAGTGAACTACGTAGTTGTACGGGAAACGCACCCCAGATTATTACGCCACGATAGCACTACTAAAAAGTATGACATTATCCGGTTTTTGGACATACATTAATTTATAGGCTAAAAAAACCACTTCAGAGCATCGGTGCAGTGGTTAACAGGTTAAATAACCTACCATTGTCCACAGTTTATGAAATGAACACCCGCGGTAATGTGTGTGTATTGCGCAGTGGCATAATCACACAAATAGTTTACATTGATTGAAACTAATTTGTTTAAAAAGGAGGCTATTCCAGTAACAAGGCAGGTTCACATAAAATCATTAGCCTATGACATATGATGACATTATGTTCTGATCTAACAAGCATTGGTGATGCAAAAACGGACTGTCGTGTGTATTGTTTTTTTTTCTTCTTCCAATTAGCCTACTATGTTAAAAAAAATGAATTGCTGACTGGCTTTGACAAGTCTAGATGTCTATATGAAAGGATGTCTATTTTCTGCCAATCCCACCACCTCTGGTGCTTTCGGGGTGCAACATTTTCCAGTGAGTCTGGTCCGGTCTCTACCCAACAATGTGGCGCAACTGGGAGGTTCATTCTCTCTGAGGGGTGTATTGGAGAAGTATTTTCGGTTAACCCCTACCGACGAGGTGTTTTAGGGCACTGGGCATGTTACTCAACCCACACTATACGTCCGTTTCGAGAGGCTGACATCTCTAGACTATTTGGCAGAGGAGCAATTTCTGCCAATTGTGTCTCTGTGGGTTCACAACTTAATAGGGCCTGAGGCCTAAATGCTGCCATCCCTGCCACCCCTGGTGCTTCAGGGTGCACTGGTTCCCAGCGGGCTCAGGTTTCAGTGTATGCTCTGGTGAGGGAACAGGAAGTTCATTCTTTTTTGGCCAAGTAAGCCATAGAATGTATTTCTCCTCCAGAGAGAAATGCTAGGTTCTACAGCTGGTACTTCATAGTTCTGAGAAAGGATGGGGGGTTTTGTGGCATTATAGATAGCTGACGATTCTCCTTATGATTTAAATCATGTCACGTAACACAATGGTGTCACGATCAATCTGATCAATCCCAGTTTCCATTCTTCCAAAACACAGGAAGTTCCTGAGGTTTTCTTTCAGGGGTGAAGCATACCAATATCGGGTTATTCCATTCGGCCTAGTGTTATCCCCTCGCTAAGATGCCAGCTCGCAATTGCAAGGACAATTGTCTCCCACATTTATCGAGTCGATTCTGGCAGGCCCAGGGAATGAAGACTCTACCCCTTGACAGTAGAATTAAGGAGGTGGACGTGGACGTGGACGTGTTTGCGTCACAAGAAACGACTCACTGACTAATCTATTTCTCCCTAGTCAGTGGCGGTTCTACCTTGAATTACGCCCAGGGCGAGACCCCCTTTAAGCGCCACCCCCCCCCCCCCCCCCCAAAAAAAAAAAAAAAAAGAAAAAACGAACAACAATAAAATTACATACCGTTCATTTGAAAAAGACAGTTAATATAATTCAGTTATTTTGCTAGATTTATAACTTTAAAGGGAGGAAGTAACCATTAGCACATTGGCCTTGAATTATATGCATGGCACACTTTTAGTTATGACTTGTTAATCTATACTTTGTCATGATGGAGTTTTTAAAAGTAAAAGGGTCAGAGAGTTACTTGTTTAGTAACACTATACTTATCTCTTAAATAATTTTGAACAGCTCTCATATTAACAACTATCCAAACTGTTATAGACCTAAAATAGCTTTTATGCCACTCTTAAAATGTCAGAGAAAAGGACAGAATCAGAGATTATTTAGAAAATAGAAAATTGTACTTTGAATATTATAGGCTACAGTAAAAACTCATAAAGTTGATCATTATGTAAATTATTTTAATTTCATGAATATAGTGACCAACATGATCACATACACAGAATCTTGTTCAAAAAGCCCAATACACAATGAAATCAATTCACCAAGTTAATAACATTAAATATTTGTTTTAAATGAGTGTCTTTTATCTTACCTATACTAAACTTAAAGGTTAAGGTTAACACAAAAAAAGATTTTATAAAAATACCTCATATTTCAGCATTTAAATCATCTCTATAAAAAGAATGCGTCAAGATACATTCCTGACATTTATAATGCACAGTAGCTTATCTTTTATTATTAATAGTAAAATTTGGTCCGATTTCCCCATGGCTGTCGTTGCTATACAATGCACTGCGCTCTCCACAATGACAAAGAAGTTTTAGTAACAGAAAAACGCTTGCTGAAGCTCTGCTTAAAGATTTATTTACGGAGAAGAGAAAAAAACACCCAAGCGTTTGGGTGCACGTGCACTTCCATACTGAAAAGTTTATGAGCGCGCCTCCCGTGAGCGCGCTTCCCCTGCGCCTAATCGCCTATTTGAAATAACGACCTCGAGCGCGCAAAAGACGCGATACGTGAACTTATCAAGAGACCCCCTTGACATCGCTTCTGTGCACGGCACCTTCTCAGCAAGCAGGGGCGCCATTGCCAATAATTGAATCAAAATGATGAAAAATAGAAAACCTTCGCGGCACAGAGGATAATTTTTTTAACTGCTTGTGCCGCCCCCCATGTGACATGAAGAAATGCCGCCCCGGGCGACTGCCCGGTTCGCCCGTGCCTAGAACCGCTACTGTCCCTAGTGCATCCAGCTCCGCTGGGAATGTGAAGGCCATAGCTGCCTTCCGTGCACCATTGAACAAGGGATCTTGGGGAGACACCATCTCGATTTGTTTCCTACATGGCACCTTTCATCCTCCTCATGTGTCAACAGATCAGGAGAAGCTACATTTACTTGGCCTGTTAGGGCTCTTGAGATGCGTGTCTGTAGGACAATACATGCAATTTACGGTATAATGGGTGGGGACAGGAGCTGATTACCTGATAAACTGCAGGTTTTGTACATAACACGTACACTGCGATTTCGCATCAAGCGCTTTCTGCATCTTGGCCATGCTGTTATTAGCGCTGCGTCTGCAAATGTACGTACATCTAGCCCTCAGTATCTTCTACTGCGCCAGCCTTAACGAGCAGGCGAAGGCATGTCTGCCAGCGAATGGTCCCATGAGGACTTCGCTATGTGGAGTGGATGCTTGTGCATAATGGACTGGATTTTGTTGTCAGCCCCGAAGAGGACATCACCACCACTCAGAGTTCAGCCAGACACCTCCATGTTAGATTTACATGGGGCCTGAGCCCACAGCAGACGGAGAGCCAGCACCAGAAGACTGAGTACCCGTCTGACCAGGTGTGTGAGCCAGTCACCCCTATGACTCTATCCTACCTCCGACTTCGCCTTAGCCCTCAGTCCCTCCAGGTCTACCTAAGCCCTCCAGTAGCCCTGTTCCATCTCAGGAGGTTCACCTTCTTCTTTGGACACATGTTACACGTGCTCATATTTCACGAGTTCACACTTACATATAATTTTGAGTGAGTAAGATTCAATGCGTATTTGGCGTGCTGTCCGGAGGGAGGGCTCCGAGCTCGGAATTCTGCCCGAACCCAGAGTACTCCCCCCGTATGTAAGTGATATTTTAGAAAAAGGTATGTGGAGAACTACGAGTGTGGAGAAGGGGTGGAGGAGGGATGCTGCAAACTGCCAATGGATCGAGGTAAGACTGCTGAGTCTATTTGTACCCTCTTATCATTAGCTGCTGATTGCGGATTGCTGTCCACTCGTGTCAATTATCTGAACGTGCTCCTCCCGAACTTAGTTAATAAAACTTCATTTCACGAGTTCACACTTACATATAATTTTGAGTGAGTAAGATTCAATGCGTATTTGGCGTGCTGTCCGGAGGGAGGGCTCCGAGCTCGGAATTCTGCCCGAACCCAGAGTACTCCCCCCAAAAGGCTAAAGAGAAGAGGACAGCCGCCGGACTAAAAACCCCCCAAAGAGTGCCAAGGTTGGCAGGCTGGCATCTCGAGAAGGGGCCTGGAAGCTTGTTCAGGGAGGCCCGTGATGGTGGCTCACTGCCTGGACTGACGGCCCTTGTTGACTGCGAACAAGGTGCGGTCGTAGTATACTTCTCCAGGAGCTTTTCACGCTGCATCCGCTGTGAGACCAAATGCTCGCTGAAATGAAAGAGAAAATGTGAGTGCTCTAACGGGAACTTTCTCGCTTCATCTGCTGTGAGACAAATGCTCGCTGGATGAAAAGAGGAAAACTGAAATATGGAAAAATGAGTGCTTGCCCAGGAGCGTCTCGCACTGCATTCGCTGAGAGACCAACTGTTCGCTGAATGAAAGACAAATAATATAAGTGCTCTCACTCCATCCACTGTGAGACCAATGCTCACTGGACGGAAAGAGGAAGACAGGAAAGAGAAAAAATGAGTGCTTGTCCAGGAGATTTTCTCGTACTCCGTCCGCTGTGAGACCAACTGCTCGCTGGATGAAAGAGAAAATAGAAGTGCTCTACTGTGAAAGCACTCACTCCATCTGCTATGAGACCAATGCTCACTAGACGGAAAGAGGAAGACTAAAAAGAGAAAAATGAGTGCTTGTCCAGGAGATTTTCTCGTACTCCGTCCGCTGTGAGACCAACTGCTCGCTGGATGAAGGAGAAAATGTAAGAGCTCTACTGGGAAAGCTCTCACTCCATCCACTGTGAGACCAATGCTCACTAGACGGAAAGAGGAAGACTAAAAAGAGAAAAACTGAGTGCTTGTACAGGAGATTTTCTCGTACTCCGTCCGCTGTGAGAAAACTGCTCGCTGGATGAAAGAGAAAATATAAGTGCTCTACTGTGAAAGCACTTACTCCATCTGCTATGAGACCAATGCTCACTAGACGGAAAGAGGAAGACTGGAAAGAGAAAAATGAGTGCTTGTCCAGGAGATTTTCTCGTACTCCGTCCGCTGTGAGACCAACTGCTCGCTGGATGAAAGAGAAAATATAAGTGCTCTACTGTGAAGGCACTCACTCCATCTGCTATGAGACCAATGCTCACTAGACGGAAAGAGGAAGACTGGAAAGAGAAAAATGAGTGCTTGTACAGGAGATTTTCTCGTACTCCGTCCGCTGTGAGACCAACTGCTCGCTGGATGAAAGAGAAAATATAAGTGCTCTACTGTGAAAGCACTCACTCCATCTGCTATGAGACCAATGCTCACTAGACGGAAAGAGGAAGACTGGAAAGAGAAAAATGAGTGCTTGTCCAGGAGATTTTCTCGTACTCCGTCCGCTGTGAGACCAACTGCTCGCTGGATGAAAGAGAAAATATAAGTGCTCTACTGTGAAAGCACTCACTCCATCTGCTATGAGACCAATGCTCACTAGACGGAAAGACGAAGACTGGAAAGAGAAAAATGAGTGCTTGTACAGGAGATTTTCTCGTACTCCGTCCGCTGTGAGACCAACTGCTCGCTGGATGAAAGAGAAAATATAAGTGCTCTACTGTGAAAGCACTCACTCCATCTGCTATGAGACCAATGCTCACTAGACGGAAAGAGGAAGACTGGAAAGAGAAAAATGAGTGCTTGTACAGGAGATTTTCTCGTACTCCGTCCGCTGTGAGAAAACTGCTCGCTGGATGAAAGAGAAAATATAAGTGCTCTACTGTGAAAGCGCTCACTCCATCTGCTATGAGACCAATGCTCACTAGACGGAAAGAGGAAGACTGGAAAGAGAAAAATGAGTGCTTGTCCAGGAGATTTTCTCGTACTCCGTCCGCTGTGAGACCAACTGCTCGCTGGATGAAAGAGAAAATATAAGTGCTCTACTGTGAAAGCACTCACTCCATCTGCTATGAGACCAATGCTCACTAGACGGAAAGAGGAAGACTGGAAAGAGAAAAATGAGTGCTTGTACAGGAGATTTTCTCGTACTCCGTCCGCTGTGAGAAAACTGCTCGCTGGATGAAAGAGAAAATATAAGTGCTCTACTGTGAAAGCACTCACTCCATCTGCTATGAGACCAATGCTCACTAGACGGAAAGAGGAAGACTGGAAAGAGAAAAATGAGTGCTTGTCCAGGAGATTTTCTCGTACTCCGTCCGCTGTGAGACCAACTGCTCGCTGGATGAAGGAGAAAATGTAAGAGCTCTACTGGGAAAGCTCTCCCTCCGTCCACTGTGAGACCAATGCTCACTAGAAGGAAAGAGGAAGACAGGAAAGAGAAAAATGAGTGCTTGTCCAGGAGATTTTCTCATACCCCTTCCGCTGTGAGACCAACTGCTCGCTGGATGAAAGAGAAAATATAAGTGCTCTACTGTGAAAGCACTCACTCCATCTGCTATGAGACCAATGTTCGCTAGACGGAAAGAGGAAGACAGGAAAGAGAAAAATGAGTGCTTGTCCAGGAGATTTTCTTGTACCCCGTCCGCTGTGAGACCGACTGCTCGCTGGATGAAAAGAAAAATGTAAGTGCTCCACTGGGAAAGCACTCACTCCTCTCACAAAGTGATGGCGGTTTCTGAGTGTCTAAGAACACGTAAAACTAGTTTAAACATGGCATTGAGTGTATGAGCGGAACTGAGGGGCTGGTAGCCTGTGCGGAAAGCCTGAATACATTTGATGAGAATGTCTGGTGTTATGGGTTGTCCAGCGTCGGGGCAGGTGGGCTGGGATCTTAGAATCTTTTTAATCAGGGTTTGTGAATTGTTTATCTACACCGAAGGGGTGCCGTACATCAGTTTATGAAAAAACTGGATGCCGCTTAGATAACCTTTATTGGACCCAATTTGTAGGCTCTTAATATATTAAGGTAGGAGATAAAAGATTTGATTGAAAAGAGAAAAATCAGGGAAAGGGCAGTTGTAAGAGACATTTTTATCGTTTTCTTTCTTTACATTATCTCCAAGCAGTAACCTAGGATTGAAGGGTCCTGGGAGATACTGCTTGGTGGATAACTTTGATGCCTGCGATGTCCGCTTGGAGACCAATGCTCGCTGGACAGAGAAAATAATCAATTAGGGGTTTTAGCAGGAGTAAAATTCTGAATAGTGATGTACTGGAGAGAAAACATCACTATTATAGTAGTGTAAAAATTAGCCAGAGAAACAGACATACTATGGGAGCAGAAGAGACGTCACTGCTGGGGCAGTGTAGAAAATTAGCCAGAGACGCAAAGCTCCTGTGGGAGCGGAGGAGACGTTGCTGCTGTGGCAGTGCAGACAATTAGCCAGGGAAACGGAGCTCCTTTGAGAGCAGAGTAGGCATCATTTCTGTGGCAGCGGAGAAAATTAGTCGGAGAAAGAGAGCTCCTTTGGGAGCAGAGTAGACTACACTGCTGTGGCAGAGTAGAAAATTAGCCAGAGAAGGAGAGCTCCTGTGGTAGCAGAGTAGACATCGCTGCTGGGGCAGTGTAGAAAATTAAATGGAGAAACAGAGCTCCTGCATTAGCGGAGGAGACATCACTGCTGGGGCAGTGGTAGCCAGAGAAAGAGAGCTCTTGTGGGAGCCGAGTAGATATCACTGCTGTGGCAGTGTAGAAAATTAGCCAGAGAAACTGAGATCCTGCGTGAGCAGAGTAGACATCACTGCTGTGGCAGAGTAGAAAATTAGCCAGAGATAGAGAGCTCCTGTGGGAGCAGAGGAGACATCACTGCTGTGGCATTGGAGAAAATTAGCCAGAGAAAATAGAGCTCCAGTGGGAGCGGAGTAGACGTCACTGCTGGGGCAGTGTAGAAAATTAGCTGGAGAAACAGAGCTCTAGTGGGAGCGGAGGAGACGTCACTGCTGTGGGCTTGTAGAAAATTAGCCAGAGAAAGAGAGCTCCTTTGGGAGCAGAGGAGACATCACTGCTGGGGCAGTGGGGAGACGTACCTGAGCAAATTGAGCTGTGGTGTGAAGCCAAGCGAAGGGGGAAGTAGATTGGGGCCTGGTGGGCCGATGATCATCTTCTTGAGCGTAATTAAAGACGCGAAAAAGAGGGGAGATTAAATCTTTGCAGGATTATGCGCATCTTTATTAACATTTAAAAATGGCTTAGGGAGCTTTCACCCTGGCAGTTAAGACCGTAATGGGGCACGGTTCGCATGAAAAATTGCTAATGTGAATGCAGTCATTGAAAACGGGTGTGCACTGGGGTACCGAACCCAAGACTACCTGGAGGAGGGGGTCTGAGTTCGGTTGCTCCCCGCCGCGGTTTGCGTGTATGTGAAAGCACCACGATCTCGGGTGCGCACTTGTTCAGGAAGTAAAGTATCCTGCGCATGCGTTTTAGCTTATTGTGATGAATTCAGTTAAAATAAGTAAGGGATGACATTTTTAAGGAATTACCTTGGATACGAGCGAGAGTGAGCCTGCAGTGTATTCGAGTATTATGCGTGGAATCAGAGCAACATATCTGGACATCCACTGTCTCCTTAAGAGTCCGTTTGCAAGTAGCAGAAGTCCACTTTCTGCTTTCTATCATGCGCCATGCACGTTTGCGATGATGTAAGATGCACGCAAACTCACCAGATCCGATAGAAACAAGTTTTGTGTGAAAAACAGACCCATGCTGCGGGGGGCGTCGGGAACAAACGCGCTCTGACAGCAGCAAACGAGCCCAGTGTAAAAGCCCCCCTATTTTCTCATATTATTTATTTATCACCGAGGAGCTGCTTTGACACAATCCGTATTGTGAAAAGCGCTATACAAATAAATGTGACCCGACTTGACTATTTATTTGTCATTTCTAAGGGTCGCGTTCCCCGCCGGTTTTTTTTTTTTTTAAATCAATAATCAGTAAAACCAAATGGTGAAGCTGTGGGTTTGAATTAGTCTGAACTTTATTTATTTACAGGTTACATGATTGTGTTGACAAATATAATCGATTACAAGCCGCGGTTTGTGTTAAAATCTCAAAGAAGGAGTCGATTCCCTTTAATGGAATCGATTCCAACCTTTGGAATCGACTCTCAATTCCTAACGCCTCGGAATCGATTCTTTTTGGAATCGATTCCCAGTCCTACTGTTTACATACGGAAGCATCGCGTTTAAGGAACGCAAATCATTTGGACAGAAACTGTTTAAAACGTGTGATCCTCCGATCACGATTTGTGTCCAGATAGCATAACTTGCTCGTCATTCAACAATTGAAGCGATGCGAAGTTCAATCAGGGACACGAAAGTTTTGAGCTATATAAGCACTCACAGAGTTGACCCGGCAGATGTAGAGAGTGTGTGGATCAGCCGGGAATAAAGCTGCAGCGTGGCTTAACTTATGGCTTGTTGTGGCGGTTTGACGCTGGAGGAAGGCCCGTGCCTTTGCGTTAAGAGAGCCTTGTCTCTATGGCAGGAAATATTGAAAGGTCCGGTTTAAAGAAATACGCGGAAGTAGATTGCGGATGTTTCGCCCGTTTGTTTGGGCTGACGCCCACGAGATAATAACGTTACCATGTTGGCAAAGATTCCTAATTCTGAAAGACAAAAAGATTCTTTATCGAAACGGGAAGAGCTAGATTCGGACATGGCCGAATGCTGCAAACTGCCAATGGATCGAGGTAAGACTGCTGAGTCTATTTGTACCCTCTTATCATTAGCTGCTGATTGCGGATTGCTGTCCACTCGTGTCAATTATCTGAACGTGCTCCTCCCGAACTTAGTTAATAAAACTTCATTTAATGTTGGTTTTAAATCAAATTATCCACCTCTGACTTTCTTAGTTGGGGAGATGTATTACTCTTAATATTATAGTCTAATATTATAGTCTACGACATCACCGTTTTCTCCAGATAACAAATCAGTTTACAACATAAATGAATCAATGCTGAACTTACTTAAACTGGACAATAACTTCCTTCTAGAGCTGTTGAACAGCCAAAACAATCTTTGTTGCATTAATATCCTGTTATCAATGTAAAGCTGCTTTAAAACAATCTGCTGTTTTGTGACTTGACTTGACTACATTTTGTGAGACATAATACAAATTATTTTTAGCTGGGTGGTCTGTAATCTCATTTTGTGGTTACTCAGGCTTTTCAGTATTATGTAAATGGTAACATAAAAATCCATTAAGTGAATAAACACTGAGACACTGAACAACTAAGAAAGAAAAAAGAGAAGCAATGGGGACAGTTCTCTATCATTTAAATATCCTCTTGAGCCTTGGCCAAGTGAGATTTGCCAAGCTCTTATTTTTCCCTCTTTTTCGAAATGGGTTCATAGAGATTTATGTCATTCTGTGGACCATATTTCCTTTAGCAGTTACACTATTTACTGTCTTATGTCTTGTCTAGCTTTTTACATATGACAACCACCTGTGGACATAGAAAAAATGTTGCCCTCTGTGTCAAGGTATTCCATAATGTTTTCCAAAATGACAAATTCCATAAAGTAACTAAAATAACAGACATCTGAATAGTTCATAGTGGACAAATCCACTCAAGTGAAGTGATGCTGGAATTTAGACAGGAGGGGGGAGCTAAAACTGCCTATGTCTGACCTCAAAGTGTTCCATTCAGTCATGCCAAATAAAAATAATTATATTATCATTTATTTAACTGGCTATTCACTAACTAAATTGTTAGTTGTCTTGGTAGTAGCCCATTAACAAGTAAAACAGGTATCTTTTCACTGAAATGCTGTCCCTTACTCCATCCTTAAGCATCATTTCACTGGTTATTTTCAAGTAGGGGGTGGGATAATTTTGAGTAGCCTACCAAGTTCTAATGTTGAATAATCCAGATCATTCTAAAAGAGGAAGTATGCCTGGTGTTAGTAACTATTTGTCATTCTTTGCAAATGTACACACCAAATGAAGCGAGTACCATTGACAGAAGCAGTGTTCCAGCCCACCACAGACAAACCACAAATTCTATTTCCGTTGTGGTGCAACTAGCCTATTGAGTGGACTTTGGCAACATTTTGAATGTTAACAACTCTCTTGCCCCTCCCCCACTATAAATGAATACCCTCCCACAGAGTTCGTGCTCGTCAGTGCGCGTGCTGTATGGTATATGTGGCAGACATGGTCATTGTACATTTTGTATTGCTTATACGTATAACAGAGGTAGTCAGATAGCACATACAATAACAGTTGCTTTACTACTGTTCTTACTCTAGTAAGAAAGATAGAGTAGCATTGATTCTTCCAAAAATTCTAACTTGATCCCTTCATCTAGACCTGTTTATCAACCTAATGTTACATTCACACGGATTGCAGTGCAAACAAAGCAAACGAACCTGCCCACAAAGTGCTAACGTTAGCTATCCATACCAACACATTTGAGCAAACATACTTTGATTACTAACATAACACTAAGAAATAAAGTAACTGGTTGATAAAGCACAATTACCTGTCGAAAAGAAATGTTGCAAGCTCTGCATCCAGCTTAAACCCAAATAAATCACGTAATTCTCTACATAGTTTAAATGTCGTTCCGATGTTTTATCCTGGTTTTATTACGGGCACGGTCGATTTATTTCTGTACTTCTTTTTTTTCAGCCGGTGTTCTCTTTTCCTGTGTGTTTTTGACCTCCTCGCTCTTGAGGTTAACCGAGGAATTGGAAACTTTTCCACCATCACTCTTCTCTACTGCGCGAACTTGAGGCGTGTGCATGTGATTGACGTGTGCATGCACGACTTGTGATTGATAGTCATATCTCACACCCCCCTGCTGCGCTGATTCGACACAATGAACCGGGAGCGGGGGATTTTTGCAAAACAAATAACACGCTCCAGGTGGAGTTAGAAGCTCGTTTTTTTTTTCTAAAACTACTTTTTCTTGTTTGTCAGAACGTTGTTGAAGCTCCCGCGTCTAGTTCCTGTGTCTCGTTCTCCTCATGTTCCTGTTTCACTGATGCTTGGATTACTTCACCTGATTTGTACCACTGAACTCTTACCACCAACACTCACTGTACCTGTTCCTGGATTGCCTGTCTCAGTCCCTGTGTCACGCTCTCCTGCTGGCTGTGTTCATGACTGGACCCTCGTCCGGACCTGAGAGTATTCTTCAGTCTCTGTCTATTGTTCTGAGAGTTTATATTGTAAATGAACTTCACTTTGCACTGGCTATTGCTTCCGTCTTGATTATCATCACATGTAGACATTTACCACTATACTTATGTGAATTAGATGAATAATGGAGAACTAGATGAACTTTCCTTTTAGATTAAAATGTTGCTAACTCTGCACCTCTGTTGTCAAAGAGAATGATTCACAGCAAACACAACATGTTGCATCTGCCAGAAACTGTGGCCCAATCTCCAATTTATCTCATTTTATTCGAATGGTATGGTATCGCAAAGGCTTTTCCGTAGCTGTGCAAGTATAGCAATGTAAAAAAAACACATGCTTCATGTATTATTTATTGGTTGATTCGATTATTTATTAACATTTCCTTAATTTCTGGTCTGGGGTGCCACAGGGATCTGTGTTTGCCCAGAGCCACTTGCTGGTATAATATTTCTGGGCCAGGTTATAACGTCTCAGGGCTTTTTGCTATAATTTTTTCTAGCATGATACACAATACTATCTGTCATTTCAGTTTTACGACTTTACAGTTGAAGCTCATATTTGTGCCTACCCTTCAAACATTGTGACATGACGTCGCCACCTTTAGCTCAACCTTAACACGTATTATTTGTAGACTAATTCATATTTATTATAATTATCTTTTTCTTTAAGGAATGAATCATCTGACTATTCTGACTATGTCTGATTTTAAGAAGAGCCATATGAATTATTAAAGGTTGTAATTAACTAATTTAGCAGTTAATTACAATGGGCACCAGAAGAAGTACAGAAACACGCTGCAAAAGTTCACAACACTACCAAATACAGAAACACACTGCAAATAACACAGACCACAATGGAAATGTTTGCGGGGGAACCAAATAAGTGACAAACCCGGCTGGGATGTGCTTTGCTCGTGAGCTTCCCTATGCCCTACTACCTTCTAAGGGCAATATCTTTCCTTCATGTTCTTCTATGTTTTTATTTAGTTAGTTTATTTTTTAGCTCATTCTTTTCTCATTTGTATTTTGATGACATTGAACATATTGTTAATACATTTTGTATATTGTTGTATAAAAGTTGAAATGTAATCTCTGTAAGTTTTGCAAAAATAAATAAATACATAAAGTAGAATTTTAAGCTTTAAGCACCTGCCGGGTTTATCACTTATTTTGTTTCCCTGGAAAGATTTCCATTGTGGTCTGTGTTATTTGCGGCGCGTTTCTGTATTTGTGTTGTGAGCTTCTGCAGCACGTTTCTGTATTTGGGTGGTGTTGTGAGTATTTGGAGCACACGTGTGTTGTGAAACTGATGAAAATGTTTTCTTAATTTGCGTGTGTTTTCTTCTATTTGCATGAGTTTTATTCAGCTGCAACGTGTTGAGCTTTTTCTTGAGAATGGGGGTTTCGCATAGAAAGCCAATCCTCTTCGAGTATTAAAAAACGAGCCAATGGCATGAAAATGCCTTGGGTCTGCGGAATTTGCATAGTGTATCTCCGCCCCACCTCGTGGGTATAAAAGGAGGAAGCAGACGCAACCGCAGTATGTTTTCGCTTCGGAGCCAAGAGAACGTCTTCACTCCACAAGCCACTCATACTGAGTTCAACTCTTCAAGACGAGCATCCTCTTCAGTGTTGGTGTGACGGCGGTACCCAGCAAGATTCTACATTGCCTGCGATCTGTGCAGTGGTCTGACAGACTTTGTGCTTCTCCCTGGTCACCTCAGCGCTGAAGAGTGAATTTCCTCTCTATTAAAAGAGCTGCACGTGGCACGTCTTTTTAAAGATGGTTCGCCCGTGTTCTTCTCGGTGCGGTCGATATCTCTCTTCTTCTGATGGGCACGAGCAATGCTTTGTGTGTCTGGGCTTTGAACACGCTAGAGCAGCGCTCGTGGATGACTCATGTTCCTTTTGTGGGAACATGACCATCGCAACACTTAGATCGAGACTCAATGATCCTACTGTGAGATTCCCCGCGTCTGTTACCCGATCTGCTTCCTCTTCGAGAGGGAGCTCTTCGGTTCGCAGACAGGGTCATCTGACGGTGACTGTGTGGAACGAAAACCCGACGCTTGTTCCTCGGGCCACACCCCCCTCAGCTGTTCCCCCCCTCGACGGCACGGTTGCCTGTGGGTACACTGAGATTCCCCCGGTGGAGCGCTCTGTAGCGATGCAACTGTGTCCTCAGAGCGCGTCCTCCCACGGTAATCCTAAGGACCCATCTAAGGCCTGTAGGTTCTCGTCATCAATGGTGGTGAGGTCCTATAGAGCTGCAGGACAGGCGGACGCTGCCCTACACGCCATGAGCACCTTGCAGGTTTTTCAGGCAAAGCTGCTCAGAGACATGCGGGCGGGACTTAACCGAGGGCGTTCAATGATCTGCGTGGTGCTACTGACCTCGCCCTCCGGGCGACTAAGGTGGCGGTGCGCTCCCTCGGTCAGGTGATGGCCACTAACGTGGTCCAGGAGCATCACCTCTGGCTCAACCTGGCTGACGTGCAGGATGCCGAGCGGACTCATCTGCTCGACGCCCCCTCTCCTAGGCTGGCCTCTTTGGCGGTGCGGTCGAGGACTTTGCCCAGCAGTTCTCGACCACCCAGAAGCAGACTGAGGCTATTAAACATATCCTGCCCCGACGGCCAGCTACTGCCTCCACCCAGCCGTCTGCACAGACGCCTCAGCCTGCTCGCCGCCGAGGGCGCCCCCCTGCGGCTCCCCTCCCTCCCGCATGGCCACAGCAGCAGCCTTCACCCGGGCCGCGTCGTGGAGGAGGCCGCAGGAAGGCGCCACAGCCCCCTCAGGCCCCGCGGCCCACTAAACGCCAGGCCAAGCGGCGTTCCTGAGACGGGCTGCTAAGGGTTGGCACCGAGTCTTTCCAAGGAGGTGGTATCAGGCCCCCTCCTTCCCCCGGTGGAGGGCCGGGGGAGAATCTTTTGTTCTCAGCTCGCCACTGCTCACTCACGGGTGGGCAGCACCCTGAGTTGGTTAAAGAAAGACTTGACACCATCACTGAGCACACAGAGCAAAATGAAAGTGTGTTACGCCCCCGGGCCTCGCCACTGTCATTCTCCCCTGTCTCTGAGGGCTCGGAAGGGAGCGGCTGTCATCCCCGCACAACGCTACTCCCTTCCCCCTCTATCGCCAGACCCCTGGCAGAGCAGACCCCCGTGGAATGCTGGTCCTTCCCTGGTCTCCTCTGTTGTTGAGCAGAGCTTGATTCTGCACACGCGGGGGGTAACTCTCCCGCGTCTGCAGGTCTCTCTGCCCCGCTGCTCCTCCGGGGGGACGTCTGTGGCTCGGATGATCCCACTGGATCGGTTTCTGGAAGCTTGGTTAGAGCTCCCCGGCCTATCCCGCTCGGTCACCCGAACTATCAGGCTCGGCTATGCGATTCAGTTCGCACTGTCTCCTCCCTGTTTCCGGAGAGTTCGCTTTACGGTGGTCGGTGGCAATGCCCCGATCATGAGAGCGGAGATTGCTACCTTCAGGGTTCGTATGTTTTGAAAAAACCTGGAAAAGTTGCGGAATTTGAAAAATGCAAATTCCAGGCCTGGAAAGGTTTTGGAAAAACAAAAAGACCCAGAAAGTTTTGGAAAAGTCCTTGAATTTTTATTTTTTTTTAATTCATTTTTAACTCTGCATAATATGTCATTAATACAAAAACTGTTTAATAAAAAATATTTTGCGTTGTCTTAACGTCCTGAAATTCAGGCGGCATAACGTTCAGTTCACTTCCGATTCACTTAACTTACTTGTTGCCCGAGGCGAATTCTGTGCTAACGGCTCCAATTATGCCATTTTTGCTGGATCAGGTAATTTATCTATCAGCCGAGGCTGATTTAAATCCTATGTGCGTAGGTTACTAATCTGTGTTATTGTTAAACCCCACATAAGGCACAAAAACATTCTAAAGTACCATAAGGTTTTCGTGCACTCTATTATAAGTGTTCTGACGCCATTATGTTTGATTAGAAATTAATATGTAAGTCATTAAATTCAAGATCACGTAACTTTTCCCTCCTCTGCAACTGTCAGTCATTCTCCATTCAGCGTTCGAACAGTGCGTCGCGTTCGGATCATGGTTCGAATACAGTACAGTCAATGATGATGAAACTATCTTCAAGATGATTCAATGTTAATACTATTATACTTGATCTGTAGATAAAGGTATGGTTTCGAATAAAGAAACTTTATCTTGCTGGACTTAATCATGTTTCTACCGGGTGTCGGACACTGTTAGATCACAACACCAGAGGACAGTCAGAGCACTATAATTGTTCTTCACGCACACAGTAACTGACACTTAAAACTGTTAAAAGAAAAGGCTCAATAAATGACTGCATAGATAGATACTGTATAATACCCGTCACTGTCCAGTGTCCATCAATATCTATTTCCTTTGTGCTTTGAACTTCTCAATGAATGTGGACTCGACGCGCTGCGCGCTATGTAGCTTCAAGCGCATCATTCTGCACTCGTGATGCGCATAAGCGCTTTGTGCCGCACTGTATTGGAGTCTGTCATATCATAATGCAGTGACGCAATGAAAGCTAATTAATAGCCTTTCTTGTTCTGTCCTATCTATCATATTGTTGCTGCCCGATGAAACTCACGTATGTCCAAAACGGTTACTTTTCAGGAAGTGAAAAAAACATGTAATTTCAAAAGCAGCTGAACGCAGCGTTGTCATGCTTGGTACAACATCTTTAAATGTAACCATATTCTTGCCAGTGTCATGATATAATCCATATTTGACCCAAAATCAAGTTTAAATGGACATACGCGCATATTGTATAGTAACAGTGGTCGATACGCGTTCTTCCGATCATTAATTAGAATGACCAAATCGCGTTTCATATTGACAGATAGGCTACGCTCAGTTTATTAAATGTCTCTTGCAAACTATGAAGAGACAATGAATCATACACTGACATGGCGATTCTAGACTGATGCTTTATTTATACAATCCTACCGTAATTTTTTCGGATATGAGCAGCTTTTTATTACAGATATGAGCTGCATATTATCATCAGCTAATTTCAAAATCAAAGACATACATCAATAAGAGTTCGGCAACAGCCTGCCCTGGTAAGATCACTTCGTTTCTTTACTTGAAGATGATTGTGTGTGTGAGATGATTGTGTGATTGTGAAGACGATTGCGTCTGTGACTTACTTTCAGTTTTGATGCTCAGCTGCTTATCTGTGGTGATGCGTGTCGCAGTAGCGCCGTCATATCTGACTATAACGTGTTATATAGCCAATATAACATGCTCTTACTCGTTTATTTTTTATTAGCATTTTTGGGAGGAGTAAAATCTATATTAGATTTACATATGTGGTTTCAACATCCAGATTGCGTTTACTAGTAAAGATCCGAACACAATGCGAGCCAGACTACCTCCAGATGGTCAGGCAGATCCGATCACAATCCGATCACAAAGTATTTATACCTTGCATTGACATGCTTTTTTTATTATCCAGATAACTTATCTAGATAGAGATCACATTTAGGGGTCTCAGAGACGAGACCGGCGAGAAACTTCACGAGACCGGCGAGATGCCTCCACAGGGCGGGGAGATACCATACTGTCTATGGGAGATACGCTGCGTGATTGTCAGCTTTGACAGCAAATGGAAATATGTGGAAATCAGATGACATGATTTTACAACTTTTCATTGGTCATTTAGATAATGTGAAGCATGCTGTATACGGAAATGAACCTGGACATTCTATCCGTCAAAAAATCTCAAAATCGGCAAAATGGACATACGCGGTTTTCATCGGACAGCGACGATATATTGCTGCCTCATTAAACACATGTGCTATGCATTTAAAACATGTCTCAGTTAGTTTTATTAGTTTTAGTAGCCTTGGCTATAGCTAAAATAATAATCTTTTTGATTTTTTGTTACGGTATCTAGTTTTTCATGAATGTATTTTACAACAATACAAAGAGCAATGTGTATTATCCACTAATCTAGTTTATAATAGCATTTGTCATAGATCATGATAATATATATTTTTTGGATTTGTTGTTTATCTTTATAATGAAGTTGTATGTATTAAGTAGATTGTGATTAACACACACAAGAGTGATTATTAGTTCAACACACAGAGTTATAAAAATTGTATTTGATTAAAAAAACTGCTTTGGTATCGGTCGATACTCAGAATTTTTGGTATCGGATCGATTCTGAAAAAGATACTATCGGTGCATCCCAATGTAACATTTACTATGTTCATTTACTATTACTAAGATAATTAATATCTTTAAAATGGGAGAATCAGCACCAGCTAGCATGCGAAAGATGCCAAGCACCAGGCAGTACTGTCACTCGCAGACTTTTTCAGGAATACATAGTCATGGAAATATGCCAAAAAGTCATGGAAAAGTCATGGAAAAGTATTGGTTGACCCTCTGGGGACCAAGGGCTATTTGGGCTCCTTGAGATGTTCTGACATGCCCTGACATCTGTGTTTTTTTCAGCTGCTTATAAACATATTAATGGCACAGGTGAAATTACACTATATTCAGCAGAAACAGGGCAACCATGATGTACAGTATGGGCAAAATGTTTGTAGATGTTTGTATTTTTGAGAGAATATTGTTTATGCGTGGTTATTTTAAAAACTAAAAATGAAAGTTTCTGAAATAAGGCCACAAAACACATACTAAATACGTGTCCACAAGACTTTTGACTAATTGATGTAATTGCCTACTAGGTTTTTTTTCTTCAAAATGATCTGAAAATCATCCTCCTAATCGTTCACATAAAACTGTGAATTGGGTTATATTGTGAAAAACATTTTTTTGTTTGCCAAGGCAATATGCGAATGGGTGTGAACAGGCCAGTCCCATCATGCATAATTGGGTGATTCTCACCTGAGAGACAAAGACATGCATAATAATGAGCCTTTCATTCAGGTGAGTCAGACAAGAAAAAATGGACAACACACACACACACACACACACATACTGTATATACCAGTGGTGGGCCGTCAGGGCCAGCAAGGCCTTCTCTGCTGGCCTAAACATTATCAGAATCACTGACTTGCACTTTAATATATTTTTTCCATGAATGAGTATTAAATTATTCCCAATAGTTTGTTATTTTAATATCATAGCTTTTCTCTTGGTTGCGCTGCTTCCAGTAGTGTGTTTTTATGTTAGAGCTTGTATCCAATCATATTTCAGCCATCATGCGTTGCCGGGTAAATAAATCTGCCTGGAGGCCTTCAGAATCGACAGAGCGGGCGTCTGTAACTTAAAATGAATGCCGTTGCTTTAACCAATCAGATAATTCGTCAGATTTAATCAGCCAATCATATTTCGCTTTAACTGGAGCGGGGCCATCTAGCTGGCATCTAGCAACGTCTGTATTTTCTCGTTCTTTGATTGGATGCTCAGAGCGCATAACGTTACTATCAGAGCCATAGCTGCGTACTATTACTAGTATCTGCATCTGTAGCGAACTGCTTAATCTAAATATTCCTGTAGATGTAATAGTTTTTAAACCCACAAATTAATGTTTATTTCCCTCCTCGACCCTCAGCAGAAAAAAAACCCTTATTCAGCCCGAGCTAAACGCAGATATGGAACTCTATTCGATCTCTCCGGGTAAAAACAGAACTGACTAATGTTAAGTTATACCACGAATGGTTCTGAAGGCAAAAGTCCCGGTGATCGCGTTGATTTTGTTCAGAACTCTGTGCGAGAGCATGGGGCAGCTGTAAACATCGTCATGTTTTGCGGTGACTGTGTGTGCTTCTGTCGAGCAGGCACTCTCAGCCATAAAGTGAATTAAAACTGCTAGAAATATGACGAGACAGACACGACATTGTTGGAACTGAAACGCAGTTAGAACCTGTAGTCTTCTTGAGGAAAGAAATAAGGATGGATTCTGTGTAAAAATAATCTTGGTGAGTAATATGCTTTTTTCCCCGTGGTGAATATGATTTTCTTCTTAATTTTTCTTATAAATTTATGATCGAAACTTTTTTTCAAACATGCATACTATTGTAACGTCTGAAAAGGGACTACCCTTGAACGACAACATAAGGGAGGCTCCGTTTCTGAACTTATAATCGGAACGCAAGAACCACTATACAAACGCACCAACCGAACTCACGTGCTCGTTTCTCGCGGCCTCTCCCGAACTCACCGCAATAATCCAATAAATGCCGGTGCAAAATAAAAACAACAATTATATAGAGAGTCTTTGCGCTGATACACTATTAAAAGTTACTAATTCAGGTAGGACAGAAGGCCTAAGTGTGAAATGCACGGCCCGCCACTGGTATATATATATATATATAAATGAGAAGTTTTTTATATATAAATGAGAAGTTCAGATGCAAAAGCCTTGAAGTGCCATTTGAATTTTTTCTAGAATGATAATTTTATCAAGCTTGCATATTTAAGTTCAGTAATTTAACTTAAATGACTATTAATAGGTAGTCTAATAGTGTATGTATAAAATCAAAGTATAAATGAAAGTCAAAAAACATTTTTAGTCAGGCTACCTGGAAACAAATCCTGATCAAATAGGTGCCATTTAGAATTGGTTCAAAGTTAGAGTTTAAAACATCTTGAAAAGAAAATAATATGAGCAGAAACTCTAACAGTCTGACTAAATGAACGTTCATATGTTCCTTCACACACCCGAATCATATTTAAAAACTCTTTTTGGTTATACAGATAACTAATGTTACTATAAGCATGTCGGAGCGAAAGTAAATTAGGCTAACGCACGGCGCGCTAGTCTCTGTCTATCCTATCAGACGTGCATTTAATATTTAATCAGTTTCTGTGGAGTTTACAGACATTATTCGATAACGCGATTAGAACAAAGCACTTAGGCCTATAATAAATGACTTACTACATCAGCTGAATCCGTGCTCCTCAAAATGAAACTGTAACTGAGGTATTTTTTTTCCAGGATCTCCTTACAGCGCAGCAAGACGAAAGGTTAGGACGAGGTTAGATCCGTAATAAACTGTATGATTTTATCGATGTGGGCGTTTTCATGGCTTACCTCAACATTAGTGTTTAAATAGCACGCGCTCTCAGTGGGCGGGGACACGTCATTCGCTATAATGAGGTAAAAGAGAAAAGACTGGCATCTCTCTCTTTTCATACAGATTACATCAACTGAGAATAGTTGCTTTTTTATATAAATATTTCATTTAAAAGAAGAGAATCTTAGCTTCATAAAGAGAGATCTTTCGTTTGTCTGTGACAAGTATTTAACAAGTTACAGGTGATTTTTCGGACGCGTTTCAGAAAGATTTTTGCGGAGACAGAGTGAGCTGAAAGCGCACCCTGTTTAATTTATTTATTTTACAAAAACACAAGGTTTTGATGTTACTAAGAGTGTACTCAAAAAAAGAAGACCCTCTATAGTTTATAATCATGTATTAATTTTATTTATATGACCATTAATGACAGAGTATTTTAAGTCTATGTTGCAGCTATGTGAAAATAAATGATCAAAACGCGGGGAGGCGTTATTGGTCCCCAAGGGGTTAAAATGTGTATGAACCCTGTAACTTGCTGGCGAAGGGTGCGATCGAGACTGTCCCTCCAGCCGAGATGAGGTCAGGGTTTTACAGCCCCTACTTCATTGTCCCCAAGAAGACCGGTGGGTTACGACCGATCCTAGATCTTCGCGTTTTGAACCGTACTCTTCACTGACTGCCATTCAAAATGCTCACAGCCAAGCGCATTTTCGAATGCATTCGGCCCCAGGATTGGTTTGCAGCGATAGACCTGAAGGACGCGTACTTTCATGTCTCCGTTTTACCTCGACACAGACCATTTCTTCGGTTTGCTTTTGAGGGACAGGCATTTCAGTACGCGGTTCTCCCATTCGGGTTGGCTCTGTTCCCTCGCATCTTTACGAAGATCGTCGAGGCAGCCCTTGTTTCCCTTCGCGAACACGGGGTTCGCATCCTGAACTACCTCGACGATTGGCTGATTCTAGCACACTCTCAAGATCAGGTTTGCGAACACAGACACCTTGTGCTACGGCACCTATCCCGTCTGGGCCTTCGGGTCAACTGGGAGAAGAGTAAACTTTGCCCCGTGCAGAGGATCTCTTTTCTCGGTATGGAGATAGACTCTGTCGCCATGTCCGTGTAGCGCACTCACTCACTGCTGACTTGTCTTCGACAGTTCGAGGGCAAGAGTGCGGACCCTCAGCTTTTTGCGGACCGGTGTCCCTCTGTAGCGAGTTTCCAGGCATGTTGTTGTCTCCACAGATGCATCTGCCACGGTTTGGGGAGCCATATGCAATGGACATGCAGCCGCGGCTTCCTGGACAGGACCCCAGTGCCTTATGCATATCAATTGCCTCGAGTTGCTGGCAGTACGCCTTGCCCTGCACCGCTTTCGAGCTCTGCTCAGGGGTCAACACGTACTAGTCCGTTCAGGCAATACCGCATACCAGTAGCGTACATCAACCGTCAGGGTGGTCTATGCTCACATCGGATCTCGCAACTCGCACGCCACCTCCTATTATGGAGTCAGAAGCACCTGAGGTCCCTTCGTGCTATTTACATTCCAGGAGAGCGGAACCTGGCAGCCGACGAGCTGTCAAGGTTCCGTCCAGTCTCTGGCGAATGGCGACTCCATCCCCAGTCGGTCCAGCTGATATGGGACCAGTTCGGGGACGCACAGATAGATCTGTTCGCTTCCCATGACTCAACCCATTGCGCCCTGTTTTACTCTCTGACCGAGGGCACAGACGCAGACGTCACAGACGCCTTGGCGCACAGCTGGCCATGGGGCCTACGCAAGTATGCGTTTCCCCCAGTGACCCTTCTCGCACGAACTCTGTGCAAGATCAAGGAGGACGAGGAGCAGGTCTTGCTGGTAGCCCCATATTGGCCCACCAAGACCTGGTTCTCCGAACTGGTACTCCTCGCGACAGCACCTCCTTGGCCTATTCCTCTAAGGAAGGACCTCCTCTCTCAGAGACGGAGCACCCTCTGGCACCCTCGTCCCATTCTGTGGAGGCTACACGTGTGGCTCCTGGATGGGACAGGTTTGAGTACCCTGCCACCTGCGGTGGCGGCTACCATCACTTCCGCTAGAGCATCGTCCACTAGACACGTCTATGCGTTGAAGTGGAACCTCTTCGTCAACTGGTGCTCTTCTCGCCGAGAAGACCCCTGGAGATGCTCGATCAGTTTTGTGCTTTCCTTCCAGCAAGAAGGGTTGGAACGAAGGCTGTCTCCCTCCACCCTAAAAGTTTATGTGGCTGCAATTGCCGTGTTTCATGAAGCAGTCGAATGTAAGTCGTTGGGGAAGCACGACCTGATCATCAGGTTCCTGAGGGGAGCGAGGAGACTGAATCCTCCTCGCCCTCCTCTCGTACCCTCGTGGGACCTCTCAGTGGTTTTAAGTGCCCTGCAAAGGCCTCCCTTTGAGCCTCTGCAATCAGTTAAGATTAAGTTCCTGTCAATGAAGACAGCGCTCCTGGTTGCACTGGCCTCCATCAATAGGGTAGGGGACCTGCATGCATTCTCCGTTGACGAAGCATGCCTGGAATTCGGGCCGGCCTATTCTCACGTGATCCTGAGACCCCGGCCTGGATATATGCCCAAGGTTCCTACCACTCCCTTCCGGGACCAGGTAGTGAACCTGCAAGCGCTGCCCCTGGAGGAGGCAGACCCAGCCTTGGCACAGCTCTGTCCGGTACATGCACTCCATGCTTACGTAGACAGAACGCAGTGTTTCAGGACCTCAGACCTGGGGTCTCATTTATAAAACTGTGCGTAGGATCCTTACTAAAAGTGTACATGCGCCCGAAAGCCAAAAATGGCGTACACCAAAAAAATATTCAGATTTATAAAACCGTGCGTACGCCAGAACCTGCGCAGAATTCACTTTATAAATCCCAGTCAGCCGAAGATTGTGCGCACACGCGTCTCCTCCCCGAAATAACCATATATGGAGCTTACAACGGCTAGTTTAAATATGCATATCCTCATCTGCATATCATTTGCATGTGATTTCATCCACGTGATACCATGTTAACGTACAAGACGTTAGGAAAATATGAAATACAGATGTGCCGTGTCACAATAAATTATTTTATTTTTTTCATTGCCTATATCCTTGCCTTGTTTTTGAATGTATAAATCAAATATTGTCAAATACATCTCAGAGAAAGATCTTCTCAATCTTTTCCACTGGCCAAATAGTATTTTTAATGAATTTATATTTTTAATGGAAAGACATGGTTGTGCATTATTTGCATGGAATTATTTTCTCAGACAACCTGCTATTATCATGATTAGCAATTATCTGATAAAACATGAAAACACTGCATGCCAGAGGGAAAGTGTTCAAAAGCATTGCATCCACAACAAAAATATATTTGTATTTATTGTATATATATATATATATATATATATATATATATATATATATATATATATTGTAACTTCTCAGTAATGATTTCATGTAGTTTAAATGTTTAACTCCATTAATGAGAATGGCATATTTAATCGAAATGTTTATATCAGAAGTAAAACAGTTTAAATCATTTTCATTTATTTAAACTGTTATGTTATTGAGAACGTGCACTGTATTTATTAGCCTACTCATGAAGATATAGGCTATGGTTCATCTGCAGTTAGATTATGCGCGTCAGTTTCACTAAACAGCCCAGTGCGCGTGCTGGCGCAGACACTTAAGAAGGGATGGATATTGGCTTCAAGTGATTCGCTTGGTGAGTGAAATTTTATTTGTAGGCTATTTTATTTTTGTAGTCTATAGATAGGCTATAATTTTCTTTAGATTTTCGGTCTAAAAGTGACCAAAAAGACATTTAACTACACCTCACCATCGGTGTCGCCAATTCCCTCTGTCTCCAGAATGTGCGTACGCACGGCTCAAAGTTTGCTTAATGGTGCGCACTTTCTCCCGTCAAGTTTGTTTTTTATAGATCACAACCTTTGCGTGGAAACTGGCGTACGTACGTTTCCAGCCCTGTTTTGTGCGTACGCACGCTTTATAAATGAGACCCCAGCTCTTTGTCTGTTATGGTGGGAGCCAGAAGGGAAGGGCTCTCTCAAAGCAGTGGCTGTCTGACTGGATAGTGGACACCATCGGTTTGGCTTACCAGCAGCAAGGTCATCCGTGCCCCCTTGGTGTGACGGTCCACTCCACCCGGAGGTTGGCTTCCTCTTGGGCTCTAGCGAATGGCGCCTCGCTAGCAGACATCTGCAGAGCTGCAGGCTGGGCGACACCTAACACATTCGCGAGGTTCTATAACCTCCGAGTGGAGCCTGTATCCTCTCTTGTACTCGCTCAACCGGCCAGTACTGGACCCACTCAGGTGTCTTCGCTTGCTCGCCACTCCACTCCACGGACTGGATAAGTGCGAATTTCTCCTCAGCTGAGCCTTCCTTTGAAGCCCTGAGTCCTCTAGCACTGTTGATGCTGGCGCCAGTGTCTGTTGCCTGGGCATTGGCTAGGTGCCTCCGTGTGCATGGTTCCTGCTAGTAACCTCCACATGTGTGTACTCCACTGTAAGCCTCTCTGAGCATGTGTCTTCCCTCGGCAAGCCACCTTGCCACCCCTGGAGTTAAGCTTACTAGCCACCCTACGGGTTGGTGACTCCAGTGATCCT
>CM075870.1:5457500-5467500 GCA_038021265.1 Cyprinella venusta | reverse complement strand
GCAAGCAGGCTTAGCAGAGGATGGTTTCGATCCATCGACCTCTGGGTTATGGGCCCAGCACGCTTCCGCTGCGCCACTCTGCTCAATACAACTGACTTGACATACTTTACTGTTTTCAAAATGACTTGCATTTAGGCACCCTTAAATTGCTCATCTGTCATCAATTAAAACAAGTGAAGAAGGCAGAGGGTTTTAACATACAGCTGTGGAAACTTTTCTTCAAGTAGGAACAGGCTATGTACATAAGGAAAGCAGGCTTAGCAGAGGATGGTTTCGATCCATCGACCTCTGGGTTATGGGCCCAGCACGCTTCCGCTGCGCCACTCTGCTGTAAACCACCCTAGATGGGACTCGAACGCACAATCCCTGGTTTAGGAGGCCAGTAGTCTCGCGTAGCCAGACCTTCAGACTGACGGCTGAAGGTCTGGAATTCATAGCAGCTTTCTTTGGCCAAGGCCCGCCCATAAGGCCGTTTGACCGACATGTCAAACAACCAATTACAGTTCGTTTCGTTCAGCGTCACGTTTCGGGGCGTGGAAATGTCTCCACAACAACAGGCCGGCGTGCAACAAGTCAGCAGCAGTCACCGGAGCGCCTTATACTGTATATGGATCAATTGGTTAACAAAGCTCTGCGTTATAAATTTCGCCCACGAACTCGCGCTCATGCCCATCTTATGCCCGCTTTGTCACACGGCCAGTTCAACCTCGTATAAATCAGGAAATGTGTGTAAATCACGTGCCCGCTCACGAGTGCTCACTCTACAGACACACAGCGCTGCTCGCGCGTCACAGAATGTAGCGCTCCCCATTCATCGGGTCGTCTCATTCAAAACAGCCTGCTGTTGCTGTCATTAAGCCGCCGCACATTGAATACTCACATGAGTCAGGCTGAGTGCGAATGTAAGTTACGTCCCCGCCCCAGCGCGCTCACGCCTACTAAATAAACGCCTCACCTCCGGTACTTCACTTAATCTTCCATAATAGATAGGAGGGGACATACAACTACGTTTAGCTGATCTTGATAAATGCTCATTGTCACTCATATAAACACAACAGTTTTTCTTCCGCAATCACACGCCCGCGCTTTGTTTCCCGGCGGACCGAAAATAAACGCGACACTGACGCCCCCCGGAAATCCGATAAATTTCAACCAATCAGATAACGACTTCGACATTCCTGAAGTGTTTCCAGTTAAGTGCACCATATGCATCAGACGTTTAGCCAACGTTCCGTGGGCGTGACGTCTGAGGCTGAGACTAGGAGGCCAGTGCCTTATCCATTAGGCCACTGGGGCTGTTAAAATCCTGCGTTCATGTGCCCACATTACTTTGGCTTCACTGACAACAACAGCACTGGCATTAAAATAAGGCAAGCACACAACAGTTATCCAGGTGAACGACTACTTCGATAGGGCACTGGGGCATAACTCGTTTGCCCTACTAATTGTCCATCTCATTCCGGTGGCTTAGTCAATAAGGGTGTTTTAACAGGGCATACACACACAAACACACAGATTTTCTGATTGAACAAGCGGGATGTTGAAGTTGCTCTTTATTTGGGATAAAACAAGTACATAAGTGAAGCAGCCTTAGCAGAGGATGGTTTCAATCCATCGACCTCTTGGTTATGGGCCCAGCACGCTTCCGCTGAGCCACTCTGCTCGCCGTAAAGGAACTCCCATTCACGGGTGTTTTCAAAAGCACTTGCGTTTAGGCACAAATGAAGCGCACATGAAGTGACACATGAAGTGCCTTGTCATAAACGAGATCAGCTGAAAACAACAAAGAGTTCTAGCACAGAGATGTGACAGACAGCTTTTCTTCAAGCAGGAACAGAGTAACTTTAAAAGTAAAGACGTCTTAGCAGAGGATGGTTTCGATCTATCGACCTCTGGGTTATGGGCCCAGCACGCTTCCGCTGCGCCACTCTACTCACTACAACTGTCTTGACATACTTTACTTTTTTCAAAATGACTTGCATTTAGGCACCCTTAAATTGCTCATCTGTCATCAATTAGAACAAGTGAAGAGGGCTGAGGGTTTTAGCATACAGCTGAGGAAACTTTTCTTCAAGTAGGAACAGGCTATGTACATAAGGAAAGCAGGCTTAGCAGAGGATGGTTTCGATCCATCGACCCTCTGGGTTATGGGCCCAGCACGCTTCCGCTGCGCCACTCTGCTGTAAACCACCCCAGATGGGACTCGAACCCACAATCCTTGGCTTAGGAGGCCAGTGCCTTATCCATTAGGCCACTGGGGCTGTTAAAATCCTGTGCTCATGTGCCCGCATTACTTTGGCTTCACTGACAACAACAGCATTGGCATTAAAATAAAGCAAGCACACAACAGTTATCCAGGTGAACGACTACTTCGATAGGGCACTGGGGCATAACTCGCTTGCCCTACTAATTGTCCATCTCATTCCGGTGGCTTAGTCAATAAGGTGTTTTAACAGGGCATACACACACAAACACACAGATTTTCTGATTGAACAAGCGGGATGTTGAAGTTGCTCTTTATTTGGGATAAAACAAGTACATAAGTGAAGCAGCCTTAGCAGAGGATGGCTTCAATCCATCAACCTCTGGGTTATGGACCCAGCACGCTTCCGCTGAGCCACTCTGCTCGCCGTAGAGTAACTCCCATTCACGGGTGTTTTCAAAAGCACTTGCGTTTAGGCACAAATGACGCGCACATGAAGTGACACATGAAGTGACTTGTCATAAATGAGATCAGCTGAAAACAACAAAGAGTTCTAGCACAGAGATGTGACAAACAGCTTTTCTTCAAGCAGGAACAGAGTAACTTTAAAAGTAAAGACGTCTTAGCAGAAGATGGTTTCGATCCATCGACCTCTGGGTTATGGGCCCAGCACGCTTCCGCTGCGCCACTCTGCTCACTACGACTGACTTGACATACTTTACTGTTTTCAAAATGACTTGCATTTAGGCACCCTTAACTTGCTCATCTGTCATCAATTAGAACAAGTGAAGAAGGCAGAGGGTTTTAGCATACAGCTGAGGAAACTTTTCTTCAAGTAGGAACAGGCTATGTACATAAGGAAAGCAGGCTTAGCAGAGGATGGTTTCGATCCATCGACCTCTGGGTTATGGGCCCTGCACGCTTTCGCTGCAACACTCTACTGTAAACCACCCCAGATGGGACTTGAACCCACAATCCTTGTGCCTTATCCATTAGGCCACTGGGGCTGTTAAAATCCTGCTCTCATGTGCCCGCATTACTTTGGCTTCACTGACAACAACAGCATTGGCATTAAAATAAGGCAAGCACACAACAGTTATCCAGGTGAACGACTACTTCGATAGGGCACTGGGGCATAACTCGCTTGCCCTACTAATTGTCCATCTCATTCCGGTGGCTTAGTCAATAAGGTGTTTTAACAGGGCATACACACACAAACACACAGATTTTCTGATGTAACAAGCGGGATGTTGAAGTTGCTCTTTAATTGGGATAAAACATGTACATAAGTGAAGCAGCCTTAGCAGAGGATGGTTTCAATCCATCGACCTCTGGGTTATGAGCCCAGCACACTTCCGCTGAGCCACTCTGCTCGCCGTAAAGGAGCTCCCATTCACGGGTGTTTTCAAAAGCACTTGCGTTTAGGCACAAATGAAGCGCACATGAAGTGACACATGGAGTGCCTTGTCATAAATGAGATCAGCTGAAAACAACAAAGAGTTCTAGCACAGAGATGTGACAGACAGCTTTTCTTCAAGCAGGAACAGAGTAACTTTAAAAGTAAAGACGTCTTAGCAGAGGATGGTTTCGATCCATCGACTTCTGGGTTATGGGCCCAGCACGCTTCCGATGCGCCACTCTGCTCATTACAACTGACTTGACATACTTTACTGTTTTCAAAATGACTTGCATTTAGGCACCCTTAAATTGCTCAACTGTCATCAGTTAGAACAAGTGAAGAAGGCTGAGGGTTTTAGCATAAAGCTGAGGAAACTTTTCTTCAAGTAGGAACAGGCTATGTACATAAGGAAAGCAGGCTTAGCAGAGGATGGTTTCGATCCATCGACCTCTGGGTTATGGGCCCAGCACGCTTCCGCTGCGCCACTCTGCTGTAAATCACCCCAGATGGGACTCGAACCCACAATCCCTGGCTTAGGAGGCCAGTGCCTTATCCATTAGGCCACTGGGGCTGTTAAAATCCTGTGCTCATGTGCCCGCATTACTTTGGCTTCACTGACAACAACAGCATTGGCATTAAAATAAAGCAAGCACATAACAGTTATCCAGGTGAACGACTACTTCGATAGGGCACTGGGGCATAACTCGCTTGCCCTACTAATTGTCCATCTCATTCCGGTGGCTTAGTCAACAAGGTGTTTTAACAGGGCATACACACACAAACACACAGATTTTCTGATTGAACAAGCGGGATGTTGAAGTTGCTCTTTATTTGGGATAAAAGATGTACATAAGTGAAGCAGCCTTAGCAGAGGATGGTTTCGATCCATCGACCTCTGGGTTATGGGCCCAGCACGCTTCCGCTGAGCCACTCTGCTCGCCGTAAAGGAACACCCATTCACGGGTGTTTCAAAAGCACTTGCGTTTAGGCACAAATGAAGCGCACATGAAGTGACACATGAAGTGCCTTGTCATAAATGAGATCAGCTGAAAACAACAAAGAGTTCTAGCACAGAGATGTGACAGACAGCTTTTCTTCAAGCAGGAACAGAGTAACTTTAAAAGTAAAGACGTTTTAGCAGAGGATGGTTTCGATCCATCGACTTCTGGGTTATGGGCCCAGCACGCTTCCGCTGCGCCACTCTGCTCACTACAACTGACTTGACATACTTTACTTTTTTCAAAATGACTTGCATTTAGGCACCCTTAAATTGCTCATCTGTCATCAATTAGAACAAGTGAAGAAGGCAGAGGGTTTTAGCATACAGCTGAGGAAACTTTTCTTCAAGTAGGAACAGGCTATGTACATAAGGAAAGCAGGCTTAGCAGAGGATGGTTTCGATCCATCGACCTCTGGGTTATGGGCCCAGCACGCTTACGCTGCGCCACTCAGAGGCTTAGCAGAGGATGGTTTCGATCCATCGACCTCTGGGTTATGGGCCCAGCACGCTTCCGCTGGGCCACTCTGCTCAATACAACTGACTTGACATACTTTACTGTTTAAAAAATGACTTGCATTTAGGCACCCTTAAATTGCTCATCTGTCATCAATTAAAACAAGTGAAGAAGGCAGAGGGTTTTAACATACAGCTGTGGAAACTTTTCTTCAAGTAGGAACAGGCTATGTACATAAGGAAAGCAGGCTTAGCAGAGGATGGTTTCGATCCATCGACCTCTGGGTTATGGGCCCAGCACGCTTCCGCTGCGCCACTCTGCTGTAAACCACCCTAGATGGGACTCGAACCCACAATCCCTGGTTTAGGAGGCCAGTGCCTTATCCATTAGGCCACTGGGGCTGTTAAAATCCTGCGTTCATGTGCCCACATTACTTTGGCTTCACTGACAACAACAGCACTGGCATTAAAATAAGGCAAGCACACAACAGTTATCCAGGTGAACGACTACTTCGATAGGGCACTGGGGCATAACTCGCTTGCCCTACTAATTGTCCATCTCATTCCGGTGGCTTAGTCAATAAGGGTGTTTTAACAGGGCATACACACACAAACACACAGATTTTCTGATTGAACAAGCGGGATGTTGAAGTTGCTCTTTATTTGGGATAAAACAAGTACATAAGTGAAGCAGCCTTAGCAGAGGATGGTTTCAATCCATCGACCTCTTGGTTATGGGCCCAGCACGCTTCCGCTGAGCCACTCTGCTCGCCGTAAAGGAACTCCCATTCACGGGTGTTTTCAAAAGCACTTGCGTTTAGGCACAAATGAAGCGCACATGAAGTGACACATGAAGTGCCTTGTCATAAACGAGATCAGCTGAAAACAACAAAGAGTTCTAGCACAGAGATGTGACAGACAGCTTTTCTTCAAGCAGGAACAGAGTAACTTTAAAAGTAAAGACGTCTTAGCAGAGGATGGTTTCGATCTATCGACCTCTGGGTTATGGGCCCAGCACGCTTCCGCTGCGCCACTCTACTCACTACAACTGTCTTGACATACTTTACTTTTTTCAAAATGACTTGCATTTAGGCACCCTTAAATTGCTCATCTGTCATCAATTAGAACAAGTGAAGAAGGCTGAGGGTTTTAGCATACAGCTGAGGAAACTTTTCTTCAAGTAGGAACAGGCTATGTACATAAGGAAAGCAGGCTTAGCAGAGGATGGTTTCGATCCATCGACCCTCTGGGTTATGGGCCCAGCACGCTTCCGCTGCGCCACTCTGCTGTAAACCACCCCAGATGGGACTCGAACCCACAATCCTTGGCTTAGGAGGCCAGTGCCTTATCCATTAGGCCACTGGGGCTGTTAAAATCCTGTGCTCATGTGCCCGCATTACTTTGGCTTCACTGACAACAACAGCATTGGCATTAAAATAAAGCAAGCACACAACAGTTATCCAGGTGAACGACTACTTCGATAGGGCACTGGGGCATAACTCGCTTGCCCTACTAATTGTCCATCTCATTCCGGTGGCTTAGTCAATAAGGTGTTTTAACAGGGCATACACACACAAACACACAGATTTTCTGATTGAACAAGCGGGATGTTGAAGTTGCTCTTTATTTGGGATAAAACAAGTACATAAGTGAAGCAGCCTTAGCAGAGGATGGTTTCAATCCATCGACCTCTGGGTTATGGGCCCAGCACGCTTCCGCTGAGCCACTCTGCTCGCCGTAAAGGAACTCCCATTCACGGGTGTTTTCAAAAGCACTTGCGTTTAGGCACAAATGAAGCGCACATGAAGTGACACATGAAGTGCCTTGTCATAAATGAGATCAGCTGAAAACAACAAAGAGTTCTAGCACAGAGATGTGACAGACAGCTTTTCTTCAAGCAGGAACAGAGTAACTTTAAAAGTAAAGACGTCTTAGCAGAGGATGGTTTCGATCCATCGACCTCTGGGTTATGGGCCCAGCACGCTTCCGCTGCGCCACTCTGCTCACTACAACTGACTTGTCATACTTTACTGTTTTCAAAATGACTTGCATTTAGGCACCCTTAAATTGCTCAACTGTCATCAATTAAAACAAGTGAAGAAGGCAGAGGGTTTTAACATACAGCTGATGAAACTTTTCTTCAAGTAGGAACAGGCTATGTACATAAGGAAAGCAGGCTTAGCAGAGGATGGTTTCGATCCATCGACCTCTGGGTTATGGGCCCAGCACGCTTCCGCTGCGCCACTCTGCTCACTACAACTGACTTGACATACTTTACTGTTTTCAAAATGACTTGCATTTAGGCACCCTTAAATTGCTCATCTGTCATCAATTAGAACAAGTGAAGAAGGCAGAGAGTTTTAGCATACAGCTGAGGAAACTTTTCTTCAAGTAGGAACAGGCTATGTACATAAGGAAAGCAGGCTTAGCAGAGGATGGTTTCGATCCATCGACCTCTGGGTTATGGGCCCAGCACGCTTCCGCTGCGCCACTCTGCTGTAAACCACCCCAGATGGGACTCGAACCCACAATCCCTGGCTTAGGAGGCCAGTGCCTTATCCATTAGGCCACTGGGGCTGTTGAAATCCTGTGCTCATGTGCCCGCATTACTTTGGCTTCACTGACAACAGCAGCATTGGCATTAAAATAAAGCAAGCACACAACAGTTATCCAGGTGAACGACTACTTCGATAGGGCACTGGGGCATAACTCGCTTGCCCTACTAATTGTCCATCTCATTCCGGTGGCTTAGTCAATAAGGTGTTTTAACAGGGCATACACACACAAACACACAGATTTTCTGAGGTAACAAGCGGGATGTTGAAGTTGCTCTTTATTTGGGATAAAACATGTACATAAGTGAAGCAGCCTTAGCAGAGGATGGTTTCAATCCATCGACCTCTGGGTTATGGGGCCAGCATGCTTCCGCTGAACCACTCTGCTTGCCGTAAAGGAACTCCCATTCACGGGTGTTTTCAAAAGCACTTGCGTTTAGGCACAAATGAAGCGCACATGAAGTGACACATGAAGTGCCTTGTCATAAATGAGATCAGCTGAAAACAACAAAGAGTTCTAGCACAGAGATGTGACAGACAGCTTTTCTTCAAGCAGGAACAGAGTAACTTTAAAAGTAAAGACATCTTAGCAGAGGATGGTTTCGATCCATCGACCTCTGGGTTATGGGCCCAGCACGCTTCCGCTGCGCCACTCTGCTCACTAAAACTGACTTGACATACTTTACTGTTTTCAAAATGACTTGCATTTAGGCACCCTTAAATTGCTTGTCTGTCATCAATTAGAACAAGTGAAGAAGGCAGAGAGTTTTAGCATACAGCTGAGGAAACTTTTCTTCAAGTAGGAACAGGCTATGTACATACCGTAAGCAAAGCAGGCTTAGCAGAGGATGGTTTCGATCCATCGACCTCTGGGTTATGGGCCCAGCACGCTTCCGCTGCGCCACTCTGCTGTAAACCACCCTAAATGGGACTCAGACCCACAATCCCTGGTTTAGGAGGCCAGTGCCATATCCATTAGGCCACTGGGGCTGTTAAAATCCTGTGCTCATGTGCCCGCATTACTTTGGCTTCACTGACAACAACAGCATTGGCATTAAAATAAAGCAAGCATACAACAGTTATCCAGGTGAACGACTACTTCGATAGGGCATTGGGGCATAACTCGCTTGCCCTACTAATTGTCCATCTCATTCCGGTGGCTTAGTCAATAAGGTGTTTTAACAGGGCATACACACACAAACACACAGATTTTCTGATTGAACAAGCGGGATGTTGAAGTTGCTCTTTATTTGGGATAAAACAAGTACATAAGTGAAGCAGCCTTAGCAGAGGATGGTTTCAATCCATCGACCTCTGGGTTATGGGCCCAGCACGCTTCCGCTGAGCCACTCTGCTCGCCGTAAAGGAACTCCCATTCACGGGTGTTTTCAAAAGCACTTGCGTTTAGGCACAAATGAAGCGCACATGAAGTGACACATGAAGTGCCTTGTCACAAATGAGATCAGCTGAAAACAACAAAGAGTTCTAGCACAGAGATGTGACAGACAGCTTTTCTTCAAGCAGGAACAGAGTAACTTTAAAAGTAAAGACGTCTTAGCAGAGGATGGTTTCGATCCATCGACCTCTGGGTTATGGGCCCAGCACGCTTCCGCTGCGCCACTCTGCTCACTACAACTGACTTGACATACTTTACTGTTTTCAAAATGACTTGCATTTAGGCACCCTTAAATTGCTCATCTGTCATCAATTAGAACAAGTGAAGAAGGCAGAGAGTTTTAGCATACAGCTGAGGAAACTTTTCTTCAAGTAGGAACAGGCTATGTACATAAGGAAAGCAGGCTTAGCAGAGGATGGTTTCGATCCATCGACCTCTGGGTTATGGGCCCAGCACGCTTCCGCTGCGCCACTCTGCTGTAAACCACCCCAGATGGGACTCGAACCCACAATCCCTGGCTTAGGAGGCCAGTGCCTTATCCATTAGGCCACTGGGGCTGTTAAAATCCTGTGCTCATGTGCCCGCATTACTTTGGCTTCACTGACAACAGCAGCATTGGCATTAAAATAAAGCAAGCACACAACAGTTATCCAGGTGAACGACTACTTCGATAGGGCACTGGGGCATAACTCGCTTGCCCTACTAATTGTCCATCTCATTCCGGTGGCTTAGTCAATAAGGTGTTTTAACAGGGCATACACACACAAACACACAGATTTTCTGAGGTAACAAGCGGGATGTTGAAGTTGCTCTTTATTTGGGATAAAACATGTACATAAGTGAAGCAGCCTTAGCAGAGGATGGTTTCAATCCATCGACCTCTGGGTTATGGGGCCAGCATGCTTCCGCTGAACCACTCTGCTTGCCGTAAAGGAACTCCCATTCACGGGTGTTTTCAAAAGCACTTGCGTTTAGGCACAAATGAAGCGCACAT
>CM075870.1:5450000-5452500 GCA_038021265.1 Cyprinella venusta | reverse complement strand
GGTTATGGGCCCAGCACGCTTCCGCTGCGCCACTCTGCTCACTACAACTGACTTGACATACTTTACTGTTTTCAAAATGACTTGCATTTAGGCACCCTTAAATTGCTCGTCTGTCATCAATTAGAACAAGTGAAGAAGGCAGAGAGTTTTAGCATACAGCTGAGGAAACTTTTCTTCAAGTAGGAACAGGCTATGTACATAAGGAAAGCAGGCTTAGCAGAGGATGGTTTCGATCTATCGACCTCTGGGTTATGGGCCCAGCACGCTTCCGCTGCGCCACTCTGCTGTAAACCACCCCAGATGGGACTCGAACCCACAATCCCTGGCTTAGGAGGCCAGTGCCTTATCCATTAGGCCACTGGGGCTGTTAAAATCCTGTGCTCATGTGCCCGCATTACTTTGGCTTCACTGACAACAGCAGCATTGGCATTAAAATAAAGCAAGCACACAACAGTTATCCAGGTGAACGACTACTTCGATAGGGCACTGGGGCATAACTCGCTTGCCCTACTAATTGTCCATCTCATTCCGGTGGCTTAGTCAATAAGGTGTTTTAACAGGGCATACACACACAAACACACAGATTTTCTGAGGTAACAAGCGGGATGTTGAAGTTGCTCTTTATTTGGGATAAAACATGTACATAAGTGAAGCAGCCTTAGCAGAGGATAGTTTCAATCCATCGACCTCTGGGTTATGGGGCCAGCACGCTTCCGCTGAACCACTCTGCTTGCCGTAAAGGAACTACCATTCACGGGTGTTTTCAAAAGCACTTGCGTTTAGGCACAAATGAAGCGCACATGAAGTGACACATGAAGTGCCTTGTCATAAATGAGATCAGCTGAAAACAACAAAGAGTTCTAGCACAGAGATGTGACAGACAGCTTTTCTTCAAGCAGGAACAGAGTAACTTTAAAAGTAAAGACGTCTTAGCAGAGGATGGTTTCGATCCATCGACCTCTGGGTTATGGGCCCAGCACGCTTCCGCTGCGCCACTCTGCTCACTACAACTGACTTGTCATACTTTACTGTTTTCAAAATGACTTGCATTTAGGCACCCTTAAATTGCTCAACTGTCATCAATTAAAACAAGTGAAGAAGGCAGAGGGTTTTAACATACAGCTGATGAAACTTTTCTTCAAGTAGGAACAGGCTATGTACATAAGGAAAGCAGGCTTAGCAGAGGATGGTTTCGATCCATCGACCTCTGGGTTATGGGCCCAGCACGCTTCCGCTGCGCCACTCTGCTCACTACAACTGACTTGACATACTTTACTGTTTTCAAAATGACTTGCATTTAGGCACCCTTAAATTGCTCATCTGTCATCAATTAGAACAAGTGAAGAAGGCAGAGAGTTTTAGCATACAGCTGAGGAAACTTTTCTTCAAGTAGGAACAGGCTATGTACATAAGGAAAGCAGGCTTAGCAGAGGATGGTTTCGATCCATCGACCTCTGGGTTATGGGCCCAGCACGCTTGCGCTGCGCCACTCTGCTCAATACAACTGACTTGACATACTTTACTGTTTTCAAAATGACTTGCATTTAGGCACCCTAAATTGCTCATCTGTCATCAATTAGAACAAGTGAAGAAGGCAGAGAGTTTTAGCATACAGTCTGAGGAAACTTTTCTTCAAGTAGGAACAGGCTATGTACATAAGGAAAGCAGGCTTAGCAGAGGATGGTTTCGATCCATCGACCTCTGAGTTATGGACCCAGCACGCTTCCGCTGTGCCACTCTGCTGTAAACCACCCCAGATGGGACTCGAACCCACAATCCCCGGCTTAGGAGGCCAGTGCCTTTTCCATTAGGCCACTGGGGCTGTTAAAATCCTGCGTTCATGTGCCCACATTACTTTGGCTTCACTGACAACAACAGCATTGGCATTAAAATAAGGCAAGCACACAACAGTTATCCAGGTGAACGACTACTTCGATAGGGCACTGGGGCATAACTCGCTTGCCCTACTAATTGTCCATCTCATTCTGGTGGCTTAGTCAATAAGGGTGTTTTAACAGGGCATACACACACAAACACACAGATTTTCTGATTGAACAAGCGGGATGTTGAAGTTGCTCTTTATTTGGGATAAAACAAGTACATAAGTGAAGCAGCCTTAGCAGAGGATGGTTTCAATCCATCGACCTCTGGGTTATGGGCCCAGCACGCTTCCGCTGAGCCACTCTGCTCGCCGTAAAGGAACTCCCATTCACGGGTGTTTTCAAAAGCACTTGCGTTTAGGCACAAATGAAGCGCACATGAAGTGACACATGAAGTGCCTTGTCATAAATGAGATCAGCTGAAAACAACAAAGAGTTCTAGCACAGAGATGTGACAGACAGCTTTTCTTCAAGCAGGAACAGAGTAACTTTAAAAGTAAAGACGTCTTAGCAGAGGATGGTTTCGATCCATCGACCTCTGGGTTATGGGCCCAGCACGCTTCCGCTGCGCCACTCTGCTCACTACAACTGACTTGACATACTTTACTGTTTTCAAAATG
>CM075870.1:5440000-5442500 GCA_038021265.1 Cyprinella venusta | reverse complement strand
AATGACTTGCATTTAGGCACCCTTAAATTGCTCGTCTGTCATCAATTAGAACAAGTGAAGAAGGCAGAGAGTTTTAGCATACAGCTGAGGAAACTTTTCTTCAAGTAGGAACAGGCTATGTACATACCGTAAGCAAAGCAGGCTTAGCAGAGGATGTTTTCGATCCATCGACCTCTGGGTTATGGGCCCAGCACACTTCCGCTGCGCCACTCTGCTGTAAACCACCCCAGATGGGACTCGAACCCACAATCCCTGGCTTAGGAGGCCAGTGCCTTATCCATTAGGCCACTGGGGCTGTTAAAATCCTGTGCTCATGTGCCCGCATTACTTTGGCTTCACTGACAACAGCAGCATTGGCATTAAAATAAAGCAAGCACACAACAGTTATCCAGGTGAACGACTACTTCGATAGGGCACTGGGGCATAACTCGCTTGCCCTACTAATTGTCCATCTCATTCCGGTGGCTTAGTCAATAAGGTGTTTTAACAGGGCATACATACACAAACACACAGATTTTCTGAGGTAACAAGCGGGATGTTGAAGTTGCTCTTTATTTGGGATAAAACATGTACATAAGTGAAGCAGCCTTAGCAGAGGATGGTTTCAATCCATCGACCTCTGGGTTATGGGGCCAGCACGCTTCCGCTGAACCACTCTGCTTGCCGTAAAGGAACTCCCATTCACGGGTGTTTTCAAAAGCACTTGCGTTTAGGCACAAATGAAGCGCACATGAAGTGACACATGAAGTGCCTTGTCATAAATGAGATCAGCTGAAAACAACAAAGAGTTCTAGCACAGAGATGTGACAGACAGCTTTTCTTCAAGCAGGAACAGAGTAACTTTAAAAGTAAAGACGTCTTAGCAGAGGATGGTTTCGATCCATCGACCTCTGGGTTATGGGCCCAGCACGCTTCCGCTGCGCCACTCTGCTCAATACAACTGACTTGACATACTTTACTGTTTTCAAAATGACTTGCATTTAGGCACCCTTAAATTGCTCATCTGTCATCAATTAAAACAAGTGAAGAAGGCAGAGGGTTTTAACATACAGCTGAGGAAACTTTTCTTCAAGTAGGAACAGGCTATGTACATAAGGAAAGCAGGCTTAGCAGAGGATGGTTTCGATCCATCGACCTCTGGGTTATGGGCCCAGCACGCTTCCGCTGCGCCACTCTGCTGTAAACCACCCCAGATGGGACTCGAACCCACAATCCCTGGCTTAGGAGGCCAGTGCCTTATCCATTAGGCCACTGGGGCTGTTAAAATCCTGCACTCATGTGCCCGCATTACTTTGGCTTCACTGACAACAACAGCATTGGCATTAATATAAGGCAAGCACACAACAGTTATCCAGGTGAACGACTACTTCGATAGGGCACTGGGGCATAACTCGCTTGCCCTACTAATTGTCCATCTCATTCCGGTGGCTTAGTCAATAAGGCTGTTTTAACAGGGCATACACACACAAACACACAGATTTTCTGATGTAACAAGCGGGATGTTGAAGTTGCTCTTTATTTGGGATAAAACATGTACGTAAGTGAAGCAGCCTTAGCAGAGGATGGTTTCAATCCATCGACCTCTGGGTTATGGGCCCAGCACGCTTCCACTGAACCACTCTGCTCGCCGTAAAAGGAACTCCCATTCACGGGTGTTTTCAAAAGCACTTGCGTTTAGGCACAAATGAAGCACACATGAAGTGACACATGAAGTGCCTTGTCATAAATGAGATCAGCTGAAAACAACAAAGAGTTCTAGCACAGAGATGTGACAGACAGCTTTTCTTCAAGCAGGAACAGAGTAACTTTAAAAGTAAAGACGTCTTAGCAGAGGATGGTTTCGATCCATCGACCTCTGGGTTATGGGCCCAGCACGCTTCCGCTGCGCCACTCTGCTCACTACGACTGAGTTGACATACTTTACTGTTTTCAAAATGACTTGCATTTAGGCACCCTAAATTGCTCATCTGTCATCAATTAGAACAAGTGAAGAAGGCAGAGAGTTTTAGCATACAGCTGAGGAAACTTTTCTTCAAGTAGGAACAGGCTATGTACATTAGGAAAGCAGGCTTAGCAGAGGATGGTTTCGATCCATCGACCTCTGGGTTATGGGCCCAGCACACTTCCGCTGCGCCACTCTGCTGTAAACCACCCCAGATGGGACTCGAACCCACAATCCCTGGCATAGGAGGCCAGTGCCTTATCCATTAGGCCACTGGGGCTGTTAAAATCCTGTGCTCATGTGCCCGCATTACTTTGGCTTCACTGACAACAGCAGCATTGGCATTAAAATAAAGCAAGCACACAACAGTTATCCAGGTGAACGACTACTTCGATAGGGCACTGGGGCATAACTCGCTTGCCCTACTAATTGTCCATCTCATTCCGGTGGCTTAGTCAATAAGGTGTTTTAACAGGGCATACATACACAAACACACAGATTTTCTGAGGTAACAAGCGGGATGTTGAAGTTGCTCTTTATTTGGGATAAAACATGTAC
>CM075870.1:5430000-5435000 GCA_038021265.1 Cyprinella venusta | reverse complement strand
GATCAGCTGAAAACAACAAAGAGTTCTAGCACAGAGATGTGACAGACAGCTTTTCTTCAAGCAGGAACAGAGTAACTTTAAAAGTAAAGACATCTTAGCGGAGGATGGTTTCGATCCATCGACCTCTGGGTTATGGGCCCAGCACGCTTCCGCTGCGCCACTCTGCTCACTACAACTGACTTGACATACTTTACTGTTTTCAAAATGACTTGCATTTAGGCACCCTTAAATTGCTCGTCTGTCATCAATTAGAACAAGTGAAGAAGGCAGAGAGTTTTAGCATACAGCTGAGGAAACTTTTCTTCAAGTAGGAACAGGCTATGTACATACCGTAAGCAAAGCAGGCTTAGCAGAGGATGGTTTCGATTCATCGACCTCTGGGTTATGGGCCCAGCACACTTCCGCTGCGCCACTCTGCTGTAAACCACCCCAGATGGGACTCGAACCCACAATCCCTGGCTTAGGAGGCCAGTGCCTTATCCATTAGGCCACTGGGGCTGTTAAAATCCTGTGCTCATGTGCCCGCATTACTTTGGCTTCACTGACAACAGCAGCATTGGCATTAAAATAAAGCAAGCACACAACAGTTATCCAGGTGAACGACTACTTCGATAGGGCACTGGGGCATAACTCGCTTGCCCTACTAATTGTCCATCTCATTCCGGTGGCTTAGTCAATAAGGTGTTTTAACAGGGCATACATACACAAACACACAGATTTTCTGAGGTAACAAGCGGGATGTTGAAGTTGCTCTTTATTTGGGATAAAACATGTACATAAGTGAAGCAGCCTTAGCAGAGGATGGTTTCAATCCATCGACCTCTGGGTTATGGGCCCAGCACGCTTCCGCTGAACCACTCTGCTTGTCGTAAAGGAACTCCCATTCACGGGTGTTTTCAAAAGCACTTGCGTTTAGGCACAAATGAAGCGCACATGAAGTGACACATGAAGTGCCTTGTCATAAATGAGATCAGCTGAAAACAACAAAGAGTTCTAGCACAGAGATGTGACAGACAGCTTTTCTTCAAGCAGGAACAGAGTAACTTTAAAAGTAAAGACGTCTTAGCAGACGATGGTTTTGATCCATCGACCTCCGGGTTATGGGCCCAGCACGCTTCCGCTGCGCCACTCTGCTCACTACAACTGACTTGACATACTTTACTGTTTTCAAAATGACTTGCATTTAGGCACCCTAAATTGCTCATCTGTCATCAATTAGAACAAGTGAAGAAGGCAGAGAGTTTTAGCATACAGCTGAGGAAACTTTTCTTCAAGTAGGAACAGGCTATGTACATTAGGAAAGCAGGCTTAGCAGAGGATGGTTTCGATCCATCGACCTCTGGGTTATGGGCCCAGCACGCTTCCACTGCGCCACTCTGCTCAATACAACTGACTTGACATACTTTACTGTTTTCAAAATGACTTGCATTTAGGCACCCTTAAATTGCTCATCTGTCATCAATTAGAACAAGTGAAGAAGGCAGAGGGTTTTAACATACAGCTGAGGAAACTTTTCTTCAAGTAGGAACAGGCTATGTACATAAGGAAATCAGGCTTAGCAGAGGATGGTTTCGATCCATCGACCTCTGGGTTATGGGCCCAGCACGCTTCCGCTGCGCCACTCTGCTGTAAATCAACCTAGATGGGACTCGAACCCACAATCCCTGGTTTAGGAGGCCAGTGCCTTATCCATTAGGCCACTGGGGCTGTTAAAATCCTGTGTTCATGTGCCCGCATTACTTTGGCTTCACTGACAACAACAGCATTGGCATTAAAATAAAGCAAGCACACAACAGTTATCCAGGTGAACGACTACTTTGATAGGGCACTGGGGCATAACTCGCTTGCCCTACTAATTGTCCATCTCATTCCGGTGGCTTAGTCAATAAGGGTGTTTTAACAGGGCATACACACACAAACACACAGATTTTCTGATGTAACAAGCGGGATGTTGAAGTTGCTCTTTATTTGGGATAAAACATGTACATAAGTGAAGCAGCCTTAGCAGAGGAGGGTTTCGATCCATCGACCTCTGGGTTATGGGCCCAGCACGCTTCCGCTGCGCCACTCTGCTCAATACAACTGACTTGACATACTTTACTCTTTTCAAAATGACTTGCATTTAGGCACCCTTAAATTGCTCATCTGTCATCAATTAAAACAAGTGAAGAAGGCAGAGGGTTTTAACATACAGCTGACGAAACTTTTCTTCAAGTAGGAACAGGCTATGTACATAAGGAAAGCAGGCTTAGCAGAGGATGGTTTCAATCCATCGACCTCTGGGTTATGGGCCCAGCACGCTTCCGCTGCGCCACTCTGCTGTAAACCACCCCAGATGGGACTCGAACCCACAATCCCTGGCTTAGGAGGCCAGTGCCTTATCCATTAGGCCACTGGGGCTGTTAAAATCCTGTGCTCATGTGCCCGCATTACTTTGGCTTCACTGACAACAGCAGCATTGGCATTAAAATAAAGCAAGCACACAACAGTTATCCAGGTGAACGACTACTTCGATAGGGCACTGGGGCATAACTCGCTTGCCCTACTAATTGTCCATCTCATTCCGGTGGCTTAGTCAATAAGGTGTTTTAACAGGGCATACACACACAAACACACAGATTTTCTGAGGTAACAAGCGGGATGTTGAAGTTGCTCTTTATTTGGGATAAAACATGTACATAAGTGAAGCAGCCTTAGCAGAGGATGGTTTCAATCCATCGACCTCTGGGTTATGGGCCCAGCACGCTTCCGCTGAACCACTCTGCTTGTCGTAAAGGAACTCCCATTCACGGGTGTTTTCAAAAGCACTTGCGTTTAGGCACAAATGAAGCGCACATGAAGTGACACATGAAGTGCCTTGTCATAAATGAGATCAGCTGAAAACAACAAAGAGTTCTAGCACAGAGATGTGACAGACAGCTTTTCTTCAAGCAGGAACAGAGTAACTTTAAAAGTAAAGACGTCTTAGCAGACGATGGTTTTGATCCATCGACCTCCGGGTTATGGGCCCAGCACGCTTCCGCTGCGCCACTCTGCTCACTACAACTGACTTGACATACTTTACTGTTTTCAAAATGACTTGCATTTAGGCACCCTAAATTGCTCATCTGTCATCAATTAGAACAAGTGAAGAAGGCAGAGAGTTTTAGCATACAGCTGAGGAAACTTTTCTTCAAGTAGGAACAGGCTATGTACATTAGGAAAGCAGGCTTAGCAGAGGATGGTTTCGATCCATCGACCTCTGGGTTATGGGCCCAGCACGCTTCCACTGCGCCACTCTGCTCAATACAACTGACTTGACATACTTTACTGTTTTCAAAATGACTTGCATTTAGGCACCCTTAAATTGCTCATCTGTCATCAATAGCCCCTTTTCCACCAAAGCATTTTGAGAGCCGGTTCGGAGCCGGTGCGCGCGCGCGAACCAGTTCTTTGTGTTTCGACAGCCAAAGAACCGGTTCGCGGCCGCGAGAACTGGTTCCAAAGCGGCACCAACTCTTTGCTGGACTAGAACCGTTCTTTTAGCACGTCATGTTTACGTCGGTGGCTGGGGCGGGTTTTAATGCGTTCTAAACATATTTTCTGACCATCGCAAATGGTCGAAACCGCATCGAAACTGCAGAAACAAGCAAGCGTTTTTATTTATTTATTTTTTTTAAACATAAGCAAAGAAGAAAACAATCGCGATTGAACAAATAAATGGAAAGACAAAAAAGACACAAGACAGGGGTACATAACTTATCAGAAAAGATTACATATCAAACGAAAAGTTTAAAAGACTTACATATTTCAATTGTTTTTAAAGTTTTCTTGGTACACGAGTTAGAGATAATCCCAAAGCAAGGTACTTGCAAGCGACGTAAACAGTGACGTAACAACGTCGACCCCTGTGCGCTCTAGTCAGTGGAAAAGCAAACAGGTTCTGAACGGGTTCGCAAGTTGAACCAGCTCCGAACCAACTTTGAACCAGCACCAGTTCCGAACCAGTTCTTTTTTCGGTGGAAAAGGGGTAAATTAGAACAAGTGAAGAAGGCAGAGAGTTTTAGCATACAGCTGAGGAAACTTTTCTTCAAGTAGGAACAGGCTATGTACATAAGGAAAGCAGGCTTAGCAGAGGATGGTTTCGATCCATCGACCTCTGGGTTATGGGCCCAGCACGCTTCCGCTGCGCCACTCTGCTGTAAACCACCCCAGATGGGACTCGAACCCACAATCCCTGGCTTAGGAGGCCAGTGCCTTATCCATTAGGCCACTGGGGCTGTTAAAATCCTGTGCTCATGTGCCCACATTACTTTGGCTTCACTGACAACAGCAGCATTGGCATTAAAATAAAGCAAGCACACAACAGTTATCCAGGTGAACGACTACTTCGATAGGGCACTGGGGCATAACTCGCTTGCCCTACTAATTGTCCATCTCATTCCGGTGGCTTAGTCAATAAGGTGTTTTAACAGGGCATACACACACAAACACACAGATTTTCTGAGGTAACAAGCGGGATGTTGAAGTTGCTCTTTATTTGGGATAAAACATGTACATAAGTGAAGCAGCCTTAGCAGAGGATGGTTTCAATCCATCGACCTCTGGGTTATGGGGCCAGCACGCTTCCGCTGAACCACTCTGCTTGCCGTAAAGGAACTCCCATTCACGGGTGTTTTCAAAAGCACTTGCGTTTAGGCACAAATGAAGCGCACATGAAGTGACACATGAAGTGCCTTGTCATAAATGAGATCAGCTGAAAACAACAAAGAGTTCTAGCACAGAGATGTGACAGACAGCTTTTCTTCAAGCAGGAACAGAGTAACTTTAAAAGTAAAGACATCTTAGCAGAGGATGGTTTCGATCCATCGACCTCTGGGTTATGGGCCCAGCACGCGTCCGCTGCGCCACTCTGCTCACTACAACTGACTTGACATACTTTACTGTTTTCAAAATGACTTGCATTTAGGCACCCTTAAATTGCTCGTCTGTCATCAATTAGAACAAGTGAAGAAGGCAGA
>CM075870.1:5420000-5425000 GCA_038021265.1 Cyprinella venusta | reverse complement strand
CCTTATCCATTAGGCCACTGGGGCTGTTAAGATCCTGCGTTCATGTGCCCACATTACTTTGGCTTCACTGACAACAACAGCATTGGCATTAATATAAGGCAAGCACACAACAGTTATCCAGGTGAACGACTACTTCGATAGGGCACTGGGGCATAACTCGCTTGCCCTACTAATTGTCCATCTCATTCCGGTGGCTTAGTCAATAAGGGTGTTTTAACAGGGCATACACACACAAACACACAGATTTTCTGATGTAACAAGCGGGATGTTGAAGTTGCTCTTTATTTGGGATAAAACATGTACATAAGTGAAGCAGCCTTAGCAGAGGATGGTTTCAATCCATCGACCTCTGGGTTATGGGCCCAGCACGCTTACGCTGAACCACTCTGCTCGCCGTAAAGGAACTCCCATTCACGGGTGTTTTCAAAAGCACTTGCGTTTAGGCACAAATGAAGCACACATGAAGTGACACATGAAGTGCCTTGTCATAAATGAGATCAGCTGAAAACAACAAAGAGTTCTAGCACAGAGATGTGACAGACAGCTTTTCTTCAAGCAGGAACAGAGTAACTTTAAAAGTAAAGACTTCTTAGCAGAGGATGGTTTCGATCCATCGACCTCTGGATTATGGGCCCAGCACGCTTCCGCTGCGCCACTCTGCTCACTACAACTGACTTGACATACTTTACTGTTTTCAAAATGACTTGCATTTAGGCACCCTTAAATTGCTCATCTGTCATCAATTAGAACAAGTGAAGAAGGCAGAGAGTTTTAGCATACAGCTGAGGAAACTTTTCTTCAAGTAGGAACAGGCTATGTACATAAGGAAAGCAGGCTTAGCAGAGGATGGTTTCGATCCATCGACCTCTGGGTTATGGGCCCAGCACGCTTCCGCTGCGCCACTCTGCTGTAAACCACCCCAGATGGGACTCGAACCCACAATCCCTGGCTTAGGAGGCCAGTGCCTTATCCATTAGGCCACTGGGGCTGTTAAAATCCTGTGCTCATGTGCCCGCATTACTTTGGCTTCACTGACAACAGCAGCATTGGCATTAAAATAAAGCAAGCACACAACAGTTATCCAGGTGAACGACTACTTCGATAGGGCACTGGGGCATAACTCGCTTGCCCTACTAATTGTCCATCTCATTCCGGTGGCTTAGTCAATAAGGTGTTTTAACAGGGCATACACACACAAACACACAGATTTTCTGAGGTAACAAGCGGGATGTTGAAGTTGCTCTTTATTTGGGATAAAACATGTACATAAGTGAAGCAGCCTTAGCAGAGGATGGTTTCAATCCATCGACCTCTGGGTTATGGGGCCAGCATGCTTCCGCTGAACCACTCTGCTTGCCGTAAAGGAACTCCCATTCACGGGTGTTTTCAAAAGCACTTGCGTTTAGGCACAAATGAAGCGCACATGAAGTGACACATGAAGTGCCTTGTCATAAATGAGATCAGCTGAAAACAACAAAGAGTTCTAGCACAGAGATGTGACAGACAGCTTTTCTTCAAGCAGGAACAGAGTAACTTTAAAAGTAAAGACGTCTTAGCAGAGGATGGTTTCGATCCATCGACCTCTGGGTTATGGGCCCAGCACGCTTCCGCTGCGCCACTCTGCTGTAAACCACCCCAGATGGGACTCGAACCCACAATCCCTGGCTTAGGAGGCCAGTGCCTTATCCATTAGGCCACTGGGGCTGTTAAAATCCTGTGCTCATGTGCCCGCATTACTTTGGCTTCACTGACAACAGCAGCATTGGCATTAAAATAAAGCAAGCACACAACAGTTATCCAGGTGAACGACTACTTCGATAGGGCACTGGGGCATAACTCGCTTGCCCTACTAATTGTCCATCTCATTCCGGTGGCTTAGTCAATAAGGTGTTTTAACAGGGCATACACACACAAACACACAGATTTTCTGAGGTAACAAGCGGGATGTTGAAGTTGCTCTTTATTTGGGATAAAACATGTACATAAGTGAAGCAGCCTTAGCAGAGGATGGTTTCAATCCATCGACCTCTGGGTTATGGGGCCAGCATGCTTCCGCTGAACCACTCTGCTTGCCGTAAAGGAACTCCCATTCACGGGTGTTTTCAAAAGCACTTGCGTTTAGGCACAAATGAAGCGCACATGAAGTGACACATGAAGTGCCTTGTCATAAATGAGATCAGCTGAAAACAACAAAGAGTTCTAGCACAGAGATGTGACAGACAGCTTTTCTTCAAGCAGGAACAGAGTAACTTTAAAAGTAAAGACGTCTTAGCAGAGGATGGTTTCGATCCATCGACCTCTGGGTTATGGGCCCAGCACGCTTCCGCTGCGCCACTCTGCTGTAAACCACCCCAGATGGGACTCGAACCCACAATCCCTGGTTTAGGAGGCCAGTGCCTTATCCATTAGGCCACTGGGGCTGTTAAAATCCTGTGTTCATGTGCCCGCATTACTTTGGCTTCACTGACAACAACAGCATTGGCATTAAAATAAAGCAAGCACACAACAGTTATCCAGGTGAACGACTACTTCGATAGGGCACTGGGGCATAACTCGCTTGCCCTACTAATTGTCCATCTCATTCCGGTGGCTTAGTCAATAAGGTGTTTTAACAGGGCATACACACACAGATTTTCTGATGTAACAAGCGGGATGTTGAAGTTGCTCTTTATTTGGGATAAAACATGTACATAAGTGAAGCAGCCTTAGCAGAGGATAGTTTCAATCCATCGACCTCTGGGTTATGGACCCAGCACGCTTCCGCTGAACCACTCTGCTCGCCGTAAAGGAACTCCCATTCACGGGTGTTTTCAAAAGCACTTGCGTTTAGGCACAAATGAAGCGCACATAAAGTGACACATGAAGTGCCTTGTCATAAATGAGATCAGCTGAAAACAACAAAGAGTTCTAGCACAGAGATGTGACAGACAGCTTTTCTTCAAGCAGGAACAGAGTAACTTTAAAAGTAAAGACGTCTTAGCAGAGGATGGTTTCGATCCATCGACCTCTGGGTTATGGGCCCAGCACGCTTCCGCTGCGCCACTCTGCTGTAAACCACCCCAGATGGGACTCGAACCCACAATCCCTGGTTTAGGAGGCCAGTGCCTTATCCATTAGGCCACTGGGGCTGTTAAAATCCTGTGTTCATGTGCCCGCATTACTTTGGCTTCACTGACAACAACAGCATTGGCATTAAAATAAAGCAAGCACACAACAGTTATCCAGGTGAACGACTACTTCGATAGGGCCCTGGGGCATAACTCGCTTGCCCTACTAATTGTCCATCTCATTCCGGTGGCTTAGTCAATAAGGTGTTTTAACAGGGCATACACACACAGATTTTCTGATGTAACAAGCGGGATGTTGAAGTTGCTCTTTATTTGGGATAAAACATGTACATAAGTGAAGCAGCCTTAGCAGAGGATAGTTTCAATCCATCGACCTCTGGGTTATGGACCCAGCACGCTTCCGCTGAACCACTCTGCTCGCCGTAAAGGAACTCCCATTCACGGGTGTTTTCAAAAGCACTTGCGTTTAGGCACAAATGAAGCGCACATAAAGTGACACATGAAGTGCCTTGTCATAAATGAGATCAGCTGAAAACAACAAAGAGTTCTAGCACAGAGATGTGACAGACAGCTTTTCTTCAAGCAGGAACAGAGTAACTTTAAAAGTAAAGACGTCTTAGCGGAGGATGGTTTCGATCCATCGACCTCTGGGTTATGGGCCCAGCACGCTTCCGCTGCGCCACTCTGCTCACTACAACTGACTTGACATACTTTACTGTTTTCAAAATGACTTGCATTTAGGCACCCTAAATTGCTCATCTGTCATCAATTAGAACAAGTGAAGAAGGCAGAGAGTTTTAGCATACAGCTGAGGAAACTTTTCTTCAAGTAGGAACAGGCTATGTACATTAGGAAAGCAGGCTTAGCAGAGGATGGTTTCGATCCATCGACCTCTGGGTTATGGGCCCAGCACGCTTCCACTGCGCCACTCTGCTCAATACAACTGACTTGACATACTTTACTGTTTTCAAAATGACTTGCATTTAGGCACCCTTAAATTGCTCATCTGTCATCAATTAGAACAAGTGAAGAAGGCAGAGGGTTTTAACATACAGCTGAGGAAACTTTTCTTCAAGTAGGAACAGGCTATGTACCTAAGGAAATCAGGCTTAGCAGAGGATGGTTTCGATCCATCGACCTCTGGGTTATGGGCCCAGCACGCTTCCGCTGCGCCACTCTGCTGTAAATCACCCTAGATGGGACTCGAACCCACAATCCCTGGTTTAGGAGGCCAGTGCCTTATCCATTAGGCCACTGGGGCTGTTAAAATCCTGTGTTCATGTGCCCGCATTACTTTGGCTTCACTGACAACAACAGCATTGGCATTAAAATAAAGCAAGCACACAACAGTTATCCAGGTGAACGACTACTTTGATAGGGCACTGGGGCATAACTCGCTTGCCCTACTAATTGTCCATCTCATTCCGGTGGCTTAGTCAATAAGGGTGTTTTAACAGGGCATACACACACAAACACACAGATTTTCTGATGTAACAAGCGGGATGTTGAAGTTGCTCTTTATTTGGGATAAAACATGTACATAAGTGAAGCAGCCTTAGCAGAGGAGGGTTTCGATCCATCGACCTCTGGGTTATGGGCCCAGCACGCTTCCGCTGCGCCACTCTGCTCAATACAACTGACTTGACATACTTTACTCTTTTCAAAATGACTTGCATTTAGGCACCCTTAAATTGCTCATCTGTCATCAATTAAAACAAGTGAAGAAGGCAGAGGGTTTTAACATACAGCTGACGAAACTTTTCTTCAAGTAGGAACAGGCTATGTACATAAGGAAAGCAGGCTTAGCAGAGGATGGTTTCAATCCATCGACCTCTGGGTTATGGGCCCAGCACGCTTCCGCTGCGCCACTCTGCTGTAAACCACCGCAGATGGGACTCGAACCCACAATCCCTGGCTTAGGAGGCCAGTGCC
>CM075870.1:5407500-5415000 GCA_038021265.1 Cyprinella venusta | reverse complement strand
AGAGTTTTAGCATACAGCTGAGGAAACTTTTCTTCAAGTAGGAACAGGCTATGTACATTAGGAAAGCAGGCTTAGCAGAGGATGGTTTCGATCCATCGACCTCTGGGTTATGAGCCCAGCACGCTTCCACTGCGCCACTCTGCTCAATACAACTGACTTGACATACTTTACTGTTTTCAAAATGACTTGCATTTAGGCACCCTTAAATTGCTCATCTGTCATCAATTAAAACAAGTGAAGAAGGCAGAGGGCGTTAACATACAGCTGAGGAAACTTTTCTTCAAGTAGGAACAGGCTATGTACATAAAGAAATCAGGCTTAGCAGAGGATGGTTTCGATCCATCGACCTCTGGGTTATGGGCCCAGCACGCTTCCGCTGCGCCACTCTGCTGTAAACCACCCTAGATGGGACTCGAACCCACAATCACTGGTTTAGGAGGCCAGTGCCTTATCCATTAGGCCACTGGGGCTGTTAAGATCCTGCGTTCATGTGCCCACATTACTTTGGCTTCACTGACAACAACAGCATTGGCATTAATATAAGGCAAGCACACAACAGTTATCCAGGTGAACGACTACTTCGATAGGGCACTGGGGCATAACTCGCTTGCCCTACTAATTGTCCATCTCATTCCGGTGGCTTAGTCAATAAGGGTGTTTTAACAGGGCATACACACACAAACACACAGATTTTCTGATGTAACAAGCGGGATGTTGAAGTTGCTCTTTATTTGGGATAAAACATGTACATAAGTGAAGCAGCCTTAGCAGAGGATGGTTTCAATCCATCGACCTCTGGGTTATGGGCCCAGCACGCTTACGCTGAACCACTCTGCTCGCCGTAAAGGAACTCCCATTCACGGGTGTTTTCAAAAGCACTTGCGTTTAGGCACAAATGAAGCACACATGAAGTGACACATGAAGTGCCTTGTCATAAATGAGATCAGCTGAAAACAACAAAGAGTTCTAGCACAGAGATGTGACAGACAGCTTTTCTTCAAGCAGGAACAGAGTAACTTTAAAAGTAAAGACTTCTTAGCAGAGGATGGTTTCGATCCATCGACCTCTGGATTATGGGCCCAGCACGCTTCCGCTGCGCCACTCTGCTCACTACAACTGACTTGACATACTTTACTGTTTTCAAAATGACTTGCATTTAGGCACCCTTAAATTGCTCATCTGTCATCAATTAGAACAAGTGAAGAAGGCAGAGAGTTTTAGCATACAGCTGAGGAAACTTTTCTTCAAGTAGGAACAGGCTATGTACATAAGGAAAGCAGGCTTAGCAGAGGATGGTTTCGATCCATCGACCTCTGGGTTATGGGCCCAGCACGCTTCCGCTGCGCCACTCTGCTGTAAACCACCCCAGATGGGACTCGAACCCACAATCCCTGGCTTAGGAGGCCAGTGCCTTATCCATTAGGCCACTGGGGCTGTTAAAATCCTGTGCTCATGTGCCCGCATTACTTTGGCTTCACTGACAACAGCAGCATTGGCATTAAAATAAAGCAAGCACACAACAGTTATCCAGGTGAACGACTACTTCGATAGGGCACTGGGGCATAACTCGCTTGCCCTACTAATTGTCCATCTCATTCCGGTGGCTTAGTCAATAAGGTGTTTTAACAGGGCATACACACACAAACACACAGATTTTCTGAGGTAACAAGCGGGATGTTGAAGTTGCTCTTTATTTGGGATAAAACATGTACATAAGTGAAGCAGCCTTAGCAGAGGATGGTTTCAATCCATCGACCTCTGGGTTATGGGGCCAGCATGCTTCCGCTGAACCACTCTGCTTGCCGTAAAGGAACTCCCATTCACGGGTGTTTTCAAAAGCACTTGCGTTTAGGCACAAATGAAGCGCACATGAAGTGACACATGAAGTGCCTTGTCATAAATGAGATCAGCTGAAAACAACAAAGAGTTCTAGCACAGAGATGTGACAGACAGCTTTTCTTCAAGCAGGAACAGAGTAACTTTAAAAGTAAAGACGTCTTAGCAGAGGATGGTTTCGATCCATCGACCTCTGGGTTATGGGCCCAGCACGCTTCCGCTGCGCCACTCTGCTGTAAACCACCCCAGATGGGACTCGAACCCACAATCCCTGGCTTAGGAGGCCAGTGCCTTATCCATTAGGCCACTGGGGCTGTTAAAATCCTGTGCTCATGTGCCCGCATTACTTTGGCTTCACTGACAACAGCAGCATTGGCATTAAAATAAAGCAAGCACACAACAGTTATCCAGGTGAACGACTACTTCGATAGGGCACTGGGGCATAACTCGCTTGCCCTACTAATTGTCCATCTCATTCCGGTGGCTTAGTCAATAAGGTGTTTTAACAGGGCATACACACACAAACACACAGATTTTCTGAGGTAACAAGCGGGATGTTGAAGTTGCTCTTTATTTGGGATAAAACATGTACATAAGTGAAGCAGCCTTAGCAGAGGATGGTTTCAATCCATCGACCTCTGGGTTATGGGGCCAGCATGCTTCCGCTGAACCACTCTGCTTGCCGTAAAGGAACTCCCATTCACGGGTGTTTTCAAAAGCACTTGCGTTTAGGCACAAATGAAGCGCACATGAAGTGACACATGAAGTGCCTTGTCATAAATGAGATCAGCTGAAAACAACAAAGAGTTCTAGCACAGAGATGTGACAGACAGCTTTTCTTCAAGCAGGAACAGAGTAACTTTAAAAGTAAAGACGTCTTAGCAGAGGATGGTTTCGATCCATCGACCTCTGGGTTATGGGCCCAGCACGCTTCCGCTGCGCCACTCTGCTGTAAACCACCCCAGATGGGACTCGAACCCACAATCCCTGGTTTAGGAGGCCAGTGCCTTATCCATTAGGCCACTGGGGCTGTTAAAATCCTGTGTTCATGTGCCCGCATTACTTTGGCTTCACTGACAACAACAGCATTGGCATTAAAATAAAGCAAGCACACAACAGTTATCCAGGTGAACGACTACTTCGATAGGGCACTGGGGCATAACTCGCTTGCCCTACTAATTGTCCATCTCATTCCGGTGGCTTAGTCAATAAGGTGTTTTAACAGGGCATACACACACAGATTTTCTGATGTAACAAGCGGGATGTTGAAGTTGCTCTTTATTTGGGATAAAACATGTACATAAGTGAAGCAGCCTTAGCAGAGGATAGTTTCAATCCATCGACCTCTGGGTTATGGACCCAGCACGCTTCCGCTGAACCACTCTGCTCGCCGTAAAGGAACTCCCATTCACGGGTGTTTTCAAAAGCACTTGCGTTTAGGCACAAATGAAGCGCACATAAAGTGACACATGAAGTGCCTTGTCATAAATGAGATCAGCTGAAAACAACAAAGAGTTCTAGCACAGAGATGTGACAGACAGCTTTTCTTCAAGCAGGAACAGAGTAACTTTAAAAGTAAAGACGTCTTAGCAGAGGATGGTTTCGATCCATCGACCTCTGGGTTATGGGCCCAGCACGCTTCCGCTGCGCCACTCTGCTGTAAACCACCCCAGATGGGACTCGAACCCACAATCCCTGGTTTAGGAGGCCAGTGCCTTATCCATTAGGCCACTGGGGCTGTTAAAATCCTGTGTTCATGTGCCCGCATTACTTTGGCTTCACTGACAACAACAGCATTGGCATTAAAATAAAGCAAGCACACAACAGTTATCCAGGTGAACGACTACTTCGATAGGGCCCTGGGGCATAACTCGCTTGCCCTACTAATTGTCCATCTCATTCCGGTGGCTTAGTCAATAAGGTGTTTTAACAGGGCATACACACACAGATTTTCTGATGTAACAAGCGGGATGTTGAAGTTGCTCTTTATTTGGGATAAAACATGTACATAAGTGAAGCAGCCTTAGCAGAGGATAGTTTCAATCCATCGACCTCTGGGTTATGGACCCAGCACGCTTCCGCTGAACCACTCTGCTCGCCGTAAAGGAACTCCCATTCACGGGTGTTTTCAAAAGCACTTGCGTTTAGGCACAAATGAAGCGCACATAAAGTGACACATGAAGTGCCTTGTCATAAATGAGATCAGCTGAAAACAACAAAGAGTTCTAGCACAGAGATGTGACAGACAGCTTTTCTTCAAGCAGGAACAGAGTAACTTTAAAAGTAAAGACGTCTTAGCGGAGGATGGTTTCGATCCATCGACCTCTGGGTTATGGGCCCAGCACGCTTCCGCTGCGCCACTCTGCTCACTACAACTGACTTGACATACTTTACTGTTTTCAAAATGACTTGCATTTAGGCACCCTAAATTGCTCATCTGTCATCAATTAGAACAAGTGAAGAAGGCAGAGAGTTTTAGCATACAGCTGAGGAAACTTTTCTTCAAGTAGGAACAGGCTATGTACATTAGGAAAGCAGGCTTAGCAGAGGATGGTTTCGATCCATCGACCTCTGGGTTATGGGCCCAGCACGCTTCCACTGCGCCACTCTGCTCAATACAACTGACTTGACATACTTTACTGTTTTCAAAATGACTTGCATTTAGGCACCCTTAAATTGCTCATCTGTCATCAATTAGAACAAGTGAAGAAGGCAGAGGGTTTTAACATACAGCTGAGGAAACTTTTCTTCAAGTAGGAACAGGCTATGTACCTAAGGAAATCAGGCTTAGCAGAGGATGGTTTCGATCCATCGACCTCTGGGTTATGGGCCCAGCACGCTTCCGCTGCGCCACTCTGCTGTAAATCACCCTAGATGGGACTCGAACCCACAATCCCTGGTTTAGGAGGCCAGTGCCTTATCCATTAGGCCACTGGGGCTGTTAAAATCCTGTGTTCATGTGCCCGCATTACTTTGGCTTCACTGACAACAACAGCATTGGCATTAAAATAAAGCAAGCACACAACAGTTATCCAGGTGAACGACTACTTTGATAGGGCACTGGGGCATAACTCGCTTGCCCTACTAATTGTCCATCTCATTCCGGTGGCTTAGTCAATAAGGGTGTTTTAACAGGGCATACACACACAAACACACAGATTTTCTGATGTAACAAGCGGGATGTTGAAGTTGCTCTTTATTTGGGATAAAACATGTACATAAGTGAAGCAGCCTTAGCAGAGGAGGGTTTCGATCCATCGACCTCTGGGTTATGGGCCCAGCACGCTTCCGCTGCGCCACTCTGCTCAATACAACTGACTTGACATACTTTACTCTTTTCAAAATGACTTGCATTTAGGCACCCTTAAATTGCTCATCTGTCATCAATTAAAACAAGTGAAGAAGGCAGAGGGTTTTAACATACAGCTGACGAAACTTTTCTTCAAGTAGGAACAGGCTATGTACATAAGGAAAGCAGGCTTAGCAGAGGATGGTTTCAATCCATCGACCTCTGGGTTATGGGCCCAGCACGCTTCCGCTGCGCCACTCTGCTGTAAACCACCGCAGATGGGACTCGAACCCACAATCCCTGGCTTAGGAGGCCAGTGCCTTATCCATTAGGCCACTGGGGCTGTTAAAATCCTGCGTTCATGTGCCCGCATTACTTTGGCTTCACTGACAACAACAGCATTGGCATTAATATAAGGCAAGCACACAACAGTTATCCAGGTGAACGACTACTTCGATAGGGCACTGGGGCATAACTCGCTTGCCCTACTAATTGTCCATCTCATTCCGGTGGCTTAGTCAATAAGGGTGTTTTAACAGGGCATACACACACAAACACACAGATTTTCTGATGTAACAAGTGGGATGTTGAAGTTGCTCTTTATTTGGGATAAAACATGTACATAAGTGAAGCAGCCTTAGCAGAGGATAGTTTCAATCCATCGACCTCTGGGTTATGGGCCCAGCACGCTTCCGCTGAACCACTCTGCTCGCCGTAAAGGAACTCCCATTCACGGGTGTTTTCAAAAGCACTTGCGTTTAGGCACAAATGAAGCGCACATGAAGTGACACATGAAGTGCCTTGTCATAAATGAGATCAGCTGAAAACAACAAAGAGTTCTAGCACAGAGATGTGACAGACAGCTTTTCTTCAAGCAGGAACAGAGTAACTTTAAAAGTAAAGACGTCTTAGCAGAGGATGGTTTCGATCCATCGACCTCTGGGTTATGGGCCCAGCACGCTTCCGCTGCGCCACTCTGCTCACTACAGCTGACTTGACATACTTTACTGTTTTCAAAATGACTTGCATTTAGGCACCCTTAAATTGCTCATCTGTCATCAATAGCCCCTTTTCCACCAAAGCATTTTGAGAGCCGGTTCGGAGCCGGTGCCCGCGCGCGAACCAGTTCTTTGTGTTTCGACAGCCAAAGAACCGGTTCGCGGCCGCGAGAACTGGTTCCAAAGCGGCACCAACTCTTTGCTGGACTAGAACCGTTCTTTTAGCACGTCATGTTTACGTCGGTGGCTGGGGCGGGTTTTAATGCGTTCTAAACATATTTTCTGACCATCGCAAATGGTCGAAACCGCATCGAAACTGCAGAAACAAGCAAGCGTTTTTATTTATTTATTTTTTTTAAACATAAGCAAAGAAGAAAACAATCGCGATTGAACAAATAAATGGAAAGACAAAAAAGACACAAGACAGGGGTACATAACTTATCAGAAAAGATTACATATCAAACGAAAAGTTTAAAAGACTTACATATTTCAATTGTTTTTAAAGTTTTCTTGGTACACGAGTTAGAGATAATCCCAAAGCAAGGTACTTGCAAGCGACGTAAACAGTGACGTAACGACGTCGACCCCTGTGCGCTCTAGTCAGTGGAAAAGCAAACAGGTTCTGAACGGGTTCGCAAGTTGAACCAGCTCCGAACCAACTTTGAACCAGCACCAGTTCCGAACCAGTTCTTTTTTCGGTGGAAAAGGGGTAAATTAGAACAAGTGAAGAAGGCAGAGAGTTTTAGCATACAGCTGAGGAAACTTTTCTTCAAGTAGGAACAGGCTATGTACATAAGGAAAGCAGGCTTAGCAGAGGATGGTTTCGATCCATCGACCTCTGGGTTATGGGCCCAGCACGCTTCCGCTGCGCCACTCTGCTGTAAACCACCCCAGATGGGACTCGAACCCACAATCCCTGGCTTAGGAGGCCAGTGCCTTATCCATTAGGCCACTGGGGCTGTTAAAATCCTGTGCTCATGTGCCCGCATTACTTTGGCTTCACTGACAACAGCAGCATTGGCATTAAAATAAAGCAAGCACACAACAGTTATCCAGGTGAACGACTACTTCGATAGGGCACTGGGGCATAACTCGCTTGCCCTACTAATTGTCCATCTCATTCCGGTGGCTTAGTCAATAAGGTGTTTTAACAGGGCATACACACACAAACACACAGATTTTCTGAGGTAACAAGCGGGATGTTGAAGTTGCTCTTTATTTGGGATAAAACATGTACATAAGTGAAGCAGCCTTAGCAGAGGATGGTTTCAATCCATCGACCTCTGGGTTATGGGGCCAGCACGCTTCCGCTGAACCACTCTGCTTGCCGTAAAGGAACTCCCATTCACGGGTGTTTTCAAAAGCACTTGCGTTTAG
>CM075870.1:5385000-5387500 GCA_038021265.1 Cyprinella venusta | reverse complement strand
TGAACGGGTTCGCAAGTTGAACCAGCTCCGAACCAACTTTGAACCAGCACCAGTTCCGAACCAGTTCTTTTTTCGGTGGAAAAGGGGTAAATTAGAACAAGTGAAGAAGGCAGAGAGTTTTAGCATACAGCTGAGGAAACTTTTCTTCAAGTAGGAACAGGCTATGTACATAAGGAAAGCAGGCTTAGCAGAGGATGGTTTCGATCCATCGACCTCTGGGTTATGAGCCCAGCACGCTTCCGCTGCGCCACTCTGCTGTAAACCACCCCAGATGGGACTCGAACCCACAATCCCTGGCTTAGGAGGCCAGTGCCTTATCCATTAGGCCACTGGGGCTGTTAAAATCCTGTGCTCATGTGCCCGCATTACTTTGGCTTCACTGACAACAGCAGCATTGGCATTAAAATAAAGCAAGCACACAACAGTTATCCAGGTGAACGACTACTTCGATAGGGCACTGGGGCATAACTCGCTTGCCCTACTAACTGTCCATCTCATTCCGGTGGCTTAGTCAATAAGGTGTTTTAACAGGGCATACACACACAAACACACAGATTTTCTGAGGTAACAAGCGGGATGTTGAAGTTGCTCTTTATTTGGGATAAAACATGTACATAAGTGAAGCAGCCTTAGCAGAGGATGGTTTCAATCCATCGACCTCTGGGTTATGGGGCCAGCACGCTTCCGCTGAACCACTCTGCTTGCCGTAAAGGAACTCCCATTCACGGGTGTTTTCAAAAGCACTTGCGTTTAGGCACAAATGAAGCGCACATGAAGTGACACATGAAGTGCCTTGTCATAAATGAGATCAGCTGAAAACAACAAAGAGTTCTAGCACAGAGATGTGACAGACAGCTTTTCTTCAAGCAGGAACAGAGTAACTTTAAAAGTAAAGACATCTTAGCAGAGGATGGTTTCGATCCATCGACCTCTGGGTTATGGGCCCAGCTCGCGTCCGCTGCGCCACTCTGCTCACTACAACTGACTTGACATACTTTACTGTTTTCAAAATGACTTGCATTTAGGCACCCTTAAATTGCTCGTCTGTCATCAATTAGAACAAGTGAAGAAGGCAGAGAGTTTTAGCATACAGCTGAGGAAACTTTTCTTCAAGTAGGAACAGGCTATGTACATACCGTAAGCAAAGCAGGCTTAGCAGAGGATGTTTTCGATCCATCGACCTCTGGGTTATGGGCCCAGCACACTTCCGCTGCGCCACTCTGCTGTAAACCACCCCAGATGGGACTCGAACCCACAATCCCTGGCTTAGGAGGCCAGTGCCTTATCCATTAGGCCACTGGGGCTGTTAAAATCCTGTGCTCATGTGCCCGCATTACTTTGGCTTCACTGACAACAGCAGCATTGGCATTAAAATAAAGCAAGCACACAACAGTTATCCAGGTGAACGACTACTTCGATAGGGCACTGGGGCATAACTCGCTTGCCCTACTAATTGTCCATCTCATTCCGGTGGCTTAGTCAATAAGGTGTTTTAACAGGGCATACATACACAAACACACAGATTTTCTGAGGTAACAAGCGGGATGTTGAAGTTGCTCTTTATTTGGGATAAAACATGTACATAAGTGAAGCAGCCTTAGCAGAGGATGGTTTCAATCCATCGACCTCTGGGTTATGGGGCCAGCACGCTTCCGCTGAACCACTCTGCTTGCCGTAAAGGAACTCCCATTCACGGGTGTTTTCAAAAGCACTTGCGTTTAGGCACAAATGAAGCGCACATGAAGTGACACATGAAGTGCCTTGTCATAAATGAGATCAGCTGAAAACAACAAAGAGTTGTAGCACAGAGATGTGACAGACAGCTTTTCTTCAAGCAGGAACAGAGTAACTTTAAAAGTAAAGACATCTTAGCAGAGGATGGTTTCGATCCATCGACCTCTGGGTTATGGGTCCAGCACGCTTCCGCTGCGCCACTCTGCTCAATACAACTGACTTGACATACTTTACTGTTTTCAAAATGACTTGCATTTAGGCACCCTTAAATTGCTAATCTGTCATCAATAGCCCCTTTTCCACCAAAGCATTTTGAGAGCCGGTTCGGAGCTGGTGCCCGCGCGCGAACCAGTTCTTTGTGTTTCGACAGCCAAAGAACCGGTTCGCGGCCGCGAGAACTGGTTCCAAAGCGGCACCAACTCTTTGCTGGACTAGAACCGTTCTTTTAGCACGTCATGTTTACGTCGGTGGCTGGGGCGGGTTTTAATGCGTTCTAAACATATTTTCTGACCATCGCAAATGGTCGAAACCGCATCGAAACTGCAGAAACAAGCAAGCGTTTTTATTTATTTTTTTTTTTTAAACATAAGCAAAGAAGAAAACAATCGCGATTGAACAAATAAATGGAAAGACAAAAAAGACACAAGACAGGGGTACATAACTTATCAGAAAAGATTACATATCAAACGAAAAGTTTAAAAGACTTACATATTTCAATTGTTTTTAAAGTTTTCTTGGTACACGAGTTAGAGATAATCCCAAAGCA
>CM075870.1:5362500-5365000 GCA_038021265.1 Cyprinella venusta | reverse complement strand
GTTTTAGCATACAGCTGAGGAAACTTTTCTTCAAGTAGGAACAGGCTATGTACATTAGGAAAGCAGGCTTAGCAGAGGATGTTTTCGATCCATCGACCTCTGGGTTATGGGCCCAGCACACTTCCGCTGCGCCACTCTGCTGTAAACCACCCCAGATGGGACTCGAACCCACAATCCCTGGCTTAGGAGGCCAGTGCCTTATCCATTAGGCCACTGGGGCTGTTAAAATCCTGTGCTCATGTGCCCGCATTACTTTGGCTTCACTGACAACAGCAGCATTGGCATTAAAATAAAGCAAGCACACAACAGTTATCCAGGTGAACGACTACTTCGATAGGGCACTGGGGCATAACTCGCTTGCCCTACTAATTGTCCATCTCATTCCGGTGGCTTAGTCAATAAGGTGTTTTAACAGGGCATACATACACAAACACACAGATTTTCTGAGGTAACAAGCGGGATGTTGAAGTTGCTCTTTATTTGGGATAAAACATGTACATAAGTGAAGCAGCCTTAGCAGAGGATGGTTTCAATCCATCAACCTCTGGGTTATGGGGCAAGCACGCTTCCGCTGAACCACTCTGCTTGCCGTAAAGGAACTCCCATTCACGGGTGTTTTCAAAAGCACTTGCGTTTAGGCACAAATGAAGCGCACATGAAGTGACACATGAATTGCCTTGTCATAAATGAGATCAGCTGAAAACAACAAAGAGTTCTAGCACAGAGATGTGACAGACAGCTTTTCTTCAAGCAGGAACAGAGTAACTTTAAAAGTAAAGACATCTTAGCAGAGGATGGTTTCGATCCATCGACCTCTGGGTTATGGGCCCAGCACGCTTCCGCTGCGCCACTCTGCTCAATACAACTGACTTGACATACTTTACTGTTTTCAAAATGACTTGCATTTAGGCACCCTTAAATTGCTCATCTGTCATCAATTAAAACAAGTGAAGAAGGCAGAGGGTTTTAACATACAGCTGACGAAACTTTTCTTCAAGTAGGAACAGGCTATGTACATAAGGAAAGCAGGCTTAGCAGAGGATGGTTTCGATCCATCGACCTCTGGGTTATGGGCCCAGCACGCTTCCGCTGCGCCACTCTGCTGTAAACCACCCCAGATGGGACTCGAACCCACAATCCCTGGCTTAGGAGGCCAGTGCCTTATCCATTAGGCCACTGGGGCTGTTAAAATCCTGCGTTCATGTGCCCGCATTACTTTGGCTTCACTGACAACAACAGCATTGGCATTAATATAAGGCAAGCACACAACAGTTATCCAGGTGAACGACTACTTCGATAGGGCACTGGGGCATAACTCGCTTGCCCTACTAATTGTCCATCTCATTCCGGTGGCTTAGTCAATAAGGGTGTTTTAACAGGGCATACACACACACAAACACACAGATTTTCTGATGTAACAAGCGGGATGTTGAAGTTGCTCTTTATTTGGGATAAAACATGTACATAAGTGAAGCAGCCTTAGCAGAGGATGGTTTCAATCCATCGACCTCTGGGTTATGGGCCCAGCACGCTTCCGCTGAACCACTCTGCTCACTACAACTGACTTGACATACTTTACTGTTTTCAAAATGACTTGCATTTAGGCACCCTTAAATTGCTCATCTGTCATCAATTAAAACAAGTGAAGAAGGCAGAGGGTTTTAACATACAGCTGAGGAAACTTTTCTTCAAGTAGGAACAGGCTATGTACATACCGTAAGCAAAGCAGGCTTAGCAGAGGATGTTTTCGATCCATCGACCTCTGGGTTATGGGCCCAGCACACTTCCGCTGCGCCACTCTGCTGTAAACCACCCCAGATGGGACTCGAACCCACAATCCCTGGCTTAGGAGGCCAGTGCCTTATCCATTAGGCCACTGGGGCTGTTAAAATCCTGTGCTCATGTGCCCGCATTACTTTGGCTTCACTGACAACAGCAGCATTGGCATTAAAATAAAGCAAGCACACAACAGTTATCCAGGTGAACAACTACTTCGATAGGGCACTGGGGCATAACTCGCTTGCCCTACTAATTGTCCATCTCATTCCGGTGGCTTAGTCAATAAGGTGTTTTAACAGGGCATACATACACAAACACACAGATTTTCTGAGGTAACAAGCGGGATGTTGAAGTTGCTCTTTATTTGGGATAAAACATGTACATAAGTGAAGCAGCCTTAGCAGAGGATGGTTTCAATCCATCGACCTCTGGGTTATGGGGCCAGCACGCTTCCGCTGAACCACTCTGCTTGCCGTAAAGGAACTCCCATTCACGGGTGTTTTCAAAAGCACTTGCGTTCAGGCACAAATGAAGCGCACATGAAGTGACACATGAAGTGCCTTGTCATAAATGAGATCAGCTGAAAACAACAAAGAGTTCTAGCACAGAGATGTGACAGACAGCTTTTCTTCAAGCAGGAACAGAGTAACTTTAAAAGTAAAGACGTCTTAGCAGAGGATGGTTTCGATCCATCGACCTCTGGGTTATGGGCCCAGCACGC
>CM075870.1:5335000-5347500 GCA_038021265.1 Cyprinella venusta | reverse complement strand
CACTTGCGTTTAGGCACAAATGAAGCGCACATGAAGTGACACATGAAGTGCCTTGTCATAAATGAGATCAGCTGAAATCAACAAAGAGTTCTAGCACAGAGATGTGACAGACAGCTTTTCTTCAAGCAGGAACAGAGTAACTTTAAAAGTAAAGACGTCTTAGCAGAGGATGGTTTCGATCCATCGACCTCTGGGTTATGGGCCCAGCACGCTTCCGCTGCGCCACTCTGCTCAATACAACTGACTTGACATACTTTACTGTTTTCAAAATGACTTGCATTTAGGCACCCTTAAATTGCTCATCTGTCATCAATTAAAACAAGTGAAGAAGGCAGAGGGTTTTAACATACAGCTGAGGAAACTTTTCTTCAAGTAGGAACAGGCTATGTACATAAGGAAATCAGGCTTAGCAGAGGATGGTTTCGATCCATCGACCTCTGGGTTATGGGCCCAGCACGCTTCCGCTGCGCCACTCTGCTGTAAACCACCCTAGATGGGACTCGAACCCACAATCCCTGGTTTAGGAGGCCAGTGCCTTATCCATTAGGCCACTGGGGCTGTTAAAATCCTGCGTTCATGTGCCCACATTACTTTGGCTTCACTGACAACAACAGCATTGGCATTAAAATAAGGCAAGCACACAACAGTTATCCAGGTGAACGACTACTTCGATAGGGCACTGGGGCATAACTCGCTTGCCCTACTAATTGTCCATCTCATTCCGGTGGCTTAGTCAATAAGGGTGTTTTAACAGGGCATACACACACAAACACACAGATTTTCTGATGTAACAAGCGGGATGTTGAAGTTGCTCTTTATTTGGGATAAAACATGTACATAAGTGAAGCAGCCTTAGCAGAGGAGGGTTTCAATCCATCGACCTCTGGGTTATGGGCCCAGCACGCTTCCGCTGCGCCACTCTGCTCAATACGACTGACTTGACATACTTTACTGTTTTCAAAATGACTTGCATTTAGGCACCCTTAAATTGCTCATCTGTCATCAATTAAAACAAGTGAAGAAGGCAGAGGGTTTTAACATACAGCTGACGAAACTTTTCTTCAAGTAGGAACAGGCTATGTACAGAAGGAAAGCAGGCTTAGCAGAGGATGGTTTCGATCCATCGACCTCTGGGTTATGGGCCCAGCACGCTTCCGCTGCGCCACTCTGCTCACTACAACTGACTTGACATACTTTACTGTTTTCAAAATGACTTGCATTTAGGCACCCTTAAATTGCTCATCTGTCATCAATTAGAACAAGTGAAGAAGGCAGAGAGTTTTAGCATACAGCTGAGGAAACTTTTCTTCAAGTAGGAACAGGCTATGTACATAAGGAAAGCAGGCTTAGCAGAGGATGGTTTCGATCCATCGACCTCTGGGTTATGGGAACCGGCACGCTTCCGCTGCGCCACTCTGCTGTAAACCACCCCAGATGGGACTCGAACCCACAATCCCTGGCTTAGGAGGCCAGTGCCTTATCCATTAGGCCACTGGGGCTGTTAAAATCCTGTGCTCATGTGCCCGCATTACTTTGGCTTCACTGACAACAGCAGCATTGGCATTAAAATAAAGCAAGCACACAACAGTTATCCAGGTGAACGACTACTTCGATAGGGCACTGGGGCATAACTCGCTTGCCCTACTAATTGTCCATCTCATTCCGGTGGCTTAGTCAATAAGGTGTTTTAACAGGGCATACACACACAAACACACAGATTTTCTGAGGTAACAAGCGGGATGTTGAAGTTGCTCTTTATTTGGGATAAAACATGTACATAAGTGAAGCAGCCTTAGCAGAGGATGGTTTCAATCCATCGACCTCTGGGTTACGGGGCCAGCACGCTTCCGCTGAACCACTCTGCTTGCCGTAAAGGAACTCCCATTCACGGGTGTTTTCAAAAGCACTTGCGTTTAGGCACAAATGAAGCGCACATGAAGTGACACATGAAGTGCCTTGTCATAAATGAGATCAGCTGAAAACAACAAAGAGTTCTAGCACAGAGATGTGACAGACAGCTTTTCTTCAAGCAGGAACAGAGTAACTTTAAACGTAAAGACATCTTAGCAGAGGATGGTTTCGATCCATCGACCTCTGGGTTATGGGCCCAGCACGCTTCCGCTGCGCCACTCTGCTCACTACAACTGACTTGACATACTTTACTCTTTTCAAAATGACTTGCATTTAGGCACCCTTAAATTGCTCGTCTGTCATCAATTAGAACAAGTGAAGAAGGCAGAGAGTTTTAGCATACAGCTGAGGAAACTTTTCTTCAAGTAGGAACAGGCTATGTACATACCGTAAGCAAAGCAGGCTTAGCAGAGGATGTTTTCGATCCATCGACCTCTGGGTTATGGGCCCAGCACACTTCCGCTGCGCCACTCTGCTGTAAACCACCCCAGATGGGACTCGAACCCACAATCCCTGGCTTAGGAGGCCAGTGCCTTATCCATTAGGCCACTGGGGCTGTTAAAATCCTGTGCTCATGTGCCCGCATTACTTTGGCTTCACTGACAACAGCAGCATTGGCATTAAAATAAAGCAAGCACACAACAGTTATCCAGGTGAACGACTACTTCGATAGGGCACTGGGGCATAACTCGCTTGCCCTACTAATTGTCCATCTCATTCCGGTGGCTTAGTCAATAAGGTGTTTTAACAGGGCATACATACACAAACACACAGATTTTCTGAGGTAACAAGCGGGATGTTGAAGTTGCTCTTTATTTGGGATAAAACATGTACATAAGTGAAGCAGCCTTAGCAGAGGATGGTTTCAATCCATCGACCTCTGGGTTATGGGGCCAGCACGCTTCCGCTGAACCACTCTGCTTGCCGTAAAGGAACTCCCATTCACGGGTGTTTTCAAAAGCACTTGCGTTTAGGCACAAATGAAGCGCACATGAAGTGACACATGAAGTGCCTTGTCATAAATGAGATCAGCTGAAAACAACAAAGAGTTCTAGCACAGAGATGTGACAGACAGCTTTTCTTCAAGCAGGAACAGAGTAACTTTAAAAGTAAAGACGTCTTAGCAGAGGATGGTTTCGATCCAAAGACCTCTGGGTTATGGGCCCAGCACGCTTCCGCTGCGCCACTCTGCTCAATACAACTGACTTGACATACTTTACTGTTTTCAAAATGACTTGCATTTAGGCACCCTTAAATTGCTCATCTGTCATCAATTAAAACAAGTGAAGAAGGCAGAGGGTTTTAACATACAGCTGAGGAAACTTTTCTTCAAGTAGGAACAGGCTATGTACATAAGGAAAGCAGGCTTAGCAGAGGATGGTTTCGATCCATCGACCTCTGGGTTATGGGCCCAGCACGCTTCCGCTGCGCCACTCTGCTGTAAACCACCCCAGATGGGACTCGAACCCACAATCCCTGGCTTAGGAGGCCAGTGCCTTATCCATTAGGCCACTGGGGCTGTTAAAATCCTGCGCTCATGTGCCCGCATTACTTTGGCTTCACTGACAACAACAGCATTGGCATTAATATAAGGCAAGCACACAACAGTTATCCAGGTGAACGACTACTTCGATAGGGCACTGGGGCATAACTCGCTTGCCCTACTAATTGTCCATCTCATTCCGGTGGCTTAGTCAATAAGGCTGTTTTAACAGGGCATACACACACAAACACACAGATTTTCTGATGTAACAAGCGGGATGTTGAAGTTGCTCTTTATTTGGGATAAAACATGTACGTAAGTGAAGCAGCCTTAGCAGAGGATGGTTTCAATCCATCGACCTCTGGGTTATGGGCCCAGCACGCTTCCACTGAACCACTCTGCTCGCCGTAGAAGAACTCCCATTCACGGGTGTTTTCAAAAGCACTTGCGTTTAGGCACAAATGAAGCGCACATGAAGTGACACATGAAGTGCCTTGTCATAAATGAGATCAGCTGAAAACAACAAAGAGTTCTAGCACAGAGATGTGACAGACAGCTTTTCTTCAAGCAGGAACAGAGTAACTTTAAAAGTAAAGACGTCTTAGCAGAGGATGGTTTCGATCCATCGACCTCTGGGTTATGGGCCCAGCACGCTTCCGCTGCGCCACTCTGCTCACTACGACTGAATTGACATACTTTACTGTTTTCAAAATGACTTGCATTTAGGCACCCTAAATTGCTCATCTGTCATCAATTAGAACAAGTGAAGAAGGCAGAGAGTTTTAGCATACAGCTGAGGAAACTTTTCTTCAAGTAGGAACAGGCTATGTACATTAGGAAAGCAGGCTTAGCAGAGGATGGTTTCGATCCATCGACCTCTGGGTTATGGGCCCAGCACGCTTCCACTGCGCCACTCTGCTCAATACAACTGACTTGACATACTTTACTGTTTTCAAAATGACTTGCATTTAGGCACCCTTAAATTGCTCATCTGTCATCAATTAAAACAAGTGAAGAAGGCAGAGGGCGTTAACATACAGCTGAGGAAACTTTTCTTCAAGTAGGAACAGGCTATGTACATAAAGAAATCAGGTTTAGCAGAGGATGGTTTTGATCCATCGAGCTCTGGGTTATGGGCCCAGCACGCTTCCGCTGCGCCACTCTGCTGTAAACCACCCTAGATGGGACTCGAACCCACAATCACTGGTTTAGGAGGCCAGTGCCTTATCCATTAGGCCACTGGGGCTGTTAAAATTCTGCGTTCATGTGCCCACATTACTTTGGCTTCACTGACAACAACAGCATTGGCATTAAAATAAGGCAAGCACACAACAGTTATCCAGGTGAACGACTACTTCGATAGGGCACTGGGGCATAACTCGCTTGCCCTACTAATTGTCCATCTCATTCCGGTGGCTTAGTCAATAAGGGTGTTTTAACAGGGCATACACACACAAACACACAGATTTTCTGATGTAACAAGCGGGATGTTGAAGTTGCTCTTTATTTGGGATAAAACATGTACATAAGTGAAGCAGCCTTAGCAGAGGATAGTTTCAATCCATCGACCTCTGGGTTATGGGGCCAGCACGTTTCCGCTGAACCACTCTGCTTGCCGTAAAGGAACTCCCATTCACGGGTGTTTTCAAAAGCACTTGCGTTTAGGCACAAATGAAGCGCACATGAAGTGACACATGAAGTGCCTTGTCATAAATGAGATCAGCTGAAATCAACAAAGAGTTCTAGCACAGAGATGTGACAGACAGCTTTTCTTCAAGCAGGAACAGAGTAACTTTAAAAGTAAAGACGTCTTAGCAGAGGATGGTTTCGATCCATCGACCTCTGGGTTATGGGCCCAGCACGCTTCCGCTGCGCCACTCTGCTCAATACAACTGACTTGACATACTTTACTGTTTTCAAAATGACTTGCATTTAGGCACCCTTAAATTGCTCATCTGTCATCAATTAAAACAAGTGAAGAAGGCAGAGGGTTTTAACATACAGCTGAGGAAACTTTTCTTCAAGTAGGAACAGGCTATGTACATAAGGAAATCAGGCTTAGCAGAGGATGGTTTCGATCCATCGACCTCTGGGTTATGGGCCCAGCACGCTTCCGCTGCGCCACTCTGCTGTAAACCACCCTAGATGGGACTCGAACCCACAATCCCTGGTTTAGGAGGCCAGTGCCTTATCCATTAGGCCACTGGGGCTGTTAAAATCCTGCGTTCATGTGCCCACATTACTTTGGCTTCACTGACAACAACAGCATTGGCATTAAAATAAGGCAAGCACACAACAGTTATCCAGGTGAACGACTACTTCGATAGGGCACTGGGGCATAACTCGCTTGCCCTACTAATTGTCCATCTCATTCCGGTGGCTTAGTCAATAAGGGTGTTTTAACAGGGCATACACACACAAACACACAGATTTTCTGATGTAACAAGCGGGATGTTGAAGTTGCTCTTTATTTGGGATAAAACATGTACATAAGTGAAGCAGCCTTAGCAGAGGAGGGTTTCAATCCATCGACCTCTGGGTTATGGGCCCAGCACGCTTCCGCTGCGCCACTCTGCTCAATACGACTGACTTGACATACTTTACTGTTTTCAAAATGACTTGCATTTAGGCACCCTTAAATTGCTCATCTGTCATCAATTAAAACAAGTGAAGAAGGCAGAGGGTTTTAACATACAGCTGACGAAACTTTTCTTCAAGTAGGAACAGGCTATGTACAGAAGGAAAGCAGGCTTAGCAGAGGATGGTTTCGATCCATCGACCTCTGGGTTATGGGCCCAGCACGCTTCCGCTGCGCCACTCTGCTCACTACAACTGACTTGACATACTTTACTGTTTTCAAAATGACTTGCATTTAGGCACCCTTAAATTGCTCATCTGTCATCAATTAGAACAAGTGAAGAAGGCAGAGAGTTTTAGCATACAGCTGAGGAAACTTTTCTTCAAGTAGGAACAGGCTATGTACATAAGGAAAGCAGGCTTAGCAGAGGATGGTTTCGATCCATCGACCTCTGGGTTATGGGAACCGGCACGCTTCCGCTGCGCCACTCTGCTGTAAACCACCCCAGATGGGACTCGAACCCACAATCCCTGGCTTAGGAGGCCAGTGCCTTATCCATTAGGCCACTGGGGCTGTTAAAATCCTGTGCTCATGTGCCCGCATTACTTTGGCTTCACTGACAACAGCAGCATTGGCATTAAAATAAAGCAAGCACACAACAGTTATCCAGGTGAACGACTACTTCGATAGGGCACTGGGGCATAACTCGCTTGCCCTACTAATTGTCCATCTCATTCCGGTGGCTTAGTCAATAAGGTGTTTTAACAGGGCATACACACACAAACACACAGATTTTCTGAGGTAACAAGCGGGATGTTGAAGTTGCTCTTTATTTGGGATAAAACATGTACATAAGTGAAGCAGCCTTAGCAGAGGATGGTTTCAATCCATCGACCTCTGGGTTACGGGGCCAGCACGCTTCCGCTGAACCACTCTGCTTGCCGTAAAGGAACTCCCATTCACGGGTGTTTTCAAAAGCACTTGCGTTTAGGCACAAATGAAGCGCACATGAAGTGACACATGAAGTGCCTTGTCATAAATGAGATCAGCTGAAAACAACAAAGAGTTCTAGCACAGAGATGTGACAGACAGCTTTTCTTCAAGCAGGAACAGAGTAACTTTAAAAGTAAAGACATCTTAGCAGAGGATGGTTTCGATCCATCGACCTCTGGGTTATGGGCCCAGCACGCTTCCGCTGCGCCACTCTGCTCACTACAACTGACTTGACATACTTTACTGTTTTCAAAATGACTTGCATTTAGGCACCCTTAAATTGCTCGTCTGTCATCAATTAGAACAAGTGAAGAAGGCAGAGAGTTTTAGCATACAGCTGAGGAAACTTTTCTTCAAGTAGGAACAGGCTATGTACATACCGTAAGCAAAGCAGGCTTAGCAGAGGATGTTTTCGATCCATCGACCTCTGGGTTATGGGCCCAGCACACTTCCGCTGCGCCACTCTGCTGTAAACCACCCCAGATGGGACTCGAACCCACAATCCCTGGCTTAGGAGGCCAGTGCCTTATCCATTAGGCCACTGGGGCTGTTAAAATCCTGTGCTCATGTGCCCGCATTACTTTGGCTTCACTGACAACAGCAGCATTGGCATTAAAATAAAGCAAGCACGCAACAGTTATCCAGGTGAACGACTACTTCGATAGGGCACTGGGGCATAACTCGCTTGCCCTACTAATTGTCCATCTCATTCCGGTGGCTTAGTCAATAAGGTGTTTTAACAGGGCATACATACACAAACACACAGATTTTCTGAGGTAACAAGCGGGATGTTGAAGTTGCTCTTTATTTGGGATAAAACATGTACATAAGTGAAGCAGCCTTAGCAGAGGATGGTTTCAATCCATCGACCTCTGGGTTATGGGGCCAGCACGCTTCCGCTGAACCACTCTGCTTGCCGTAAAGGAACTCCCATTCACGGGTGTTTTCAAAAGCACTTGCGTTTAGGCACAAATGAAGCGCACATGAAGTGACACATGAAGTGCCTTGTCATAAATGAGATCAGCTGAAAACAACAAAGAGTTCTAGCACAGAGATGTGACAGACAGCTTTTCTTCAAGCAGGAACAGAGTAACTTTAAAAGTAAAGACGTCTTAGCAGAGGATGGTTTCGATCCAAAGACCTCTGGGTTATGGGCCCAGCACGCTTCCGCTGCGCCACTCTGCTCAATACAACTGACTTGACATACTTTACTGTTTTCAAAATGACTTGCATTTAGGCACCCTTAAATTGCTCATCTGTCATCAATTAAAACAAGTGAAGAAGGCAGAGGGTTTTAACATACAGCTGAGGAAACTTTTCTTCAAGTAGGAACAGGCTATGTACATAAGGAAAGCAGGCTTAGCAGAGGATGGTTTCGATCCATCGACCTCTGGGTTATGGGCCCAGCACGCTTCCGCTGCGCCACTCTGCTGTAAACCACCCCAGATGGGACTCGAACCCACAATCCCTGGCTTAGGAGGCCAGTGCCTTATCCATTAGGCCACTGGGGCTGTTAAAATCCTGCGCTCATGTGCCCGCATTACTTTGGCTTCACTGACAACAACAGCATTGGCATTAATATAAGGCAAGCACACAACAGTTATCCAGGTGAACGACTACTTCGATAGGGCACTGGGGCATAACTCGCTTGCCCTACTAATTGTCCATCTCATTCCGGTGGCTTAGTCAATAAGGCTGTTTTAACAGGGCATACACACACAAACACACAGATTTTCTGATGTAACAAGCGGGATGTTGAAGTTGCTCTTTATTTGGGATAAAACATGTACGTAAGTGAAGCAGCCTTAGCAGAGGATGGTTTCAATCCATCGACCTCTGGGTTATGGGCCCAGCACGCTTCCACTGAACCACTCTGCTCGCCGTAGAAGAACTCCCATTCACGGGTGTTTTCAAAAGCACTTGCGTTTAGGCACAAATGAAGCGCACATGAAGTGACACATGAAGTGCCTTGTCATAAATGAGATCAGCTGAAAACAACAAAGAGTTCTAGCACAGAGATGTGACAGACAGCTTTTCTTCAAGCAGGAACAGAGTAACTTTAAAAGTAAAGACGTCTTAGCAGAGGATGGTTTCGATCCATCGACCTCTGGGTTATGGGCCCAGCACGCTTCCGCTGCGCCACTCTGCTCACTACGACTGAATTGACATACTTTACTGTTTTCAAAATGACTTGCATTTAGGCACCCTAAATTGCTCATCTGTCATCAATTAGAACAAGTGAAGAAGGCAGAGAGTTTTAGCATACAGCTGAGGAAACTTTTCTTCAAGTAGGAACAGGCTATGTACATTAGGAAAGCAGGCTTAGCAGAGGATGGTTTCGATCCATCGACCTCTGGGTTATGGGCCCAGCACGCTTCCACTGCGCCACTCTGCTCAATACAACTGACTTGACATACTTTACTGTTTTCAAAATGACTTGCATTTAGGCACCCTTAAATTGCTCATCTGTCATCAATTAAAACAAGTGAAGAAGGCAGAGGGCGTTAACATACAGCTGAGGAAACTTTTCTTCAAGTAGGAACAGGCTATGTACATAAAGAAATCAGGTTTAGCAGAGGATGGTTTTGATCCATCGAGCTCTGGGTTATGGGCCCAGCACGCTTCCGCTGCGCCACTCTGCTGTAAACCACCCTAGATGGGACTCGAACCCACAATCACTGGTTTAGGAGGCCAGTGCCTTATCCATTAGGCCACTGGGGCTGTTAAAATTCTGCGTTCATGTGCCCACATTACTTTGGCTTCACTGACAACAACAGCATTGGCATTAAAATAAGGCAAGCACACAACAGTTATCCAGGTGAACGACTACTTCGATAGGGCACTGGGGCATAACTCGCTTGCCCTACTAATTGTCCATCTCATTCCGGTGGCTTAGTCAATAAGGGTGTTTTAACAGGGCATACACACACAAACACACAGATTTTCTGATGTAACAAGCGGGATGTTGAAGTTGCTCTTTATTTGGGATAAAACATGTACATAAGTGAAGCAGCCTTAGCAGAGGATAGTTTCAATCCATCGACCTCTGGGTTATGGGGCCAGCACGTTTCCGCTGAACCACTCTGCTTGCCGTAAAGGAACTCCCATTCACGGGTGTTTTCAAAAGCACTTGCGTTTAGGCACAAATGAAGCGCACATGAAGTGACACATGAAGTGCCTTGTCATAAATGAGATCAGCTGAAATCAACAAAGAGTTCTAGCACAGAGATGTGACAGACAGCTTTTCTTCAAGCAGGAACAGAGTAACTTTAAAAGTAAAGACGTCTTAGCAGAGGATGGTTTCGATCCATCGACCTCTGGGTTATGGGCCCAGCACGCTTCCGCTGCGCCACTCTGCTCAATACAACTGACTTGACATACTTTACTGTTTTCAAAATGACTTGCATTTAGGCACCCTTAAATTGCTCATCTGTCATCAATTAAAACAAGTGAAGAAGGCAGAGGGTTTTAACATACAGCTGAGGAAACTTTTCTTCAAGTAGGAACAGGCTATGTACATAAGGAAATCAGGCTTAGCAGAGGATGGTTTCGATCCATCGACCTCTGGGTTATGGGCCCAGCACGCTTCCGCTGCGCCACTCTGCTGTAAACCACCCTAGATGGGACTCGAACCCACAATCCCTGGTTTAGGAGGCCAGTGCCTTATCCATTAGGCCACTGGGGCTGTTAAAATCCTGCGTTCATGTGCCCACATTACTTTGGCTTCACTGACAACAACAGCATTGGCATTAAAATAAGGCAAGCACACAACAGTTATCCAGGTGAACGACTACTTCGATAGGGCACTGGGGCATAACTCGCTTGCCCTACTAATTGTCCATCTCATTCCGGTGGCTTAGTCAATAAGGGTGTTTTAACAGGGCATACACACACAAACACACAGATTTTCTGATGTAACAAGCGGGATGTTGAAGTTGCTCTTTATTTGGGATAAAACATGTACATAAGTGAAGCAGCCTTAGCAGAGGAGGGTTTCAATCCATCGACCTCTGGGTTATGGGCCCAGCACGCTTCCGCTGCGCCACTCTGCTCAATACGACTGACTTGACATACTTTACTGTTTTCAAAATGACTTGCATTTAGGCACCCTTAAATTGCTCATCTGTCATCAATTAAAACAAGTGAAGAAGGCAGAGGGTTTTAACATACAGCTGACGAAACTTTTCTTCAAGTAGGAACAGGCTATGTACAGAAGGAAAGCAGGCTTAGCAGAGGATGGTTTCGATCCATCGACCTCTGGGTTATGGGCCCAGCACGCTTCCGCTGCGCCACTCTGCTCACTACAACTGACTTGACATACTTTACTGTTTTCAAAATGACTTGCATTTAGGCACCCTTAAATTGCTCATCTGTCATCAATTAGAACAAGTGAAGAAGGCAGAGAGTTTTAGCATACAGCTGAGGAAACTTTTCTTCAAGTAGGAACAGGCTATGTACATAAGGAAAGCAGGCTTAGCAGAGGATGGTTTCGATCCATCGACCTCTGGGTTATGGGAACCGGCACGCTTCCGCTGCGCCACTCTGCTGTAAACCACCCCAGATGGGACTCGAACCCACAATCCCTGGCTTAGGAGGCCAGTGCCTTATCCATTAGGCCACTGGGGCTGTTAAAATCCTGTGCTCATGTGCCCGCATTACTTTGGCTTCACTGACAACAGCAGCATTGGCATTAAAATAAAGCAAGCACACAACAGTTATCCAGGTGAACGACTACTTCGATAGGGCACTGGGGCATAACTCGCTTGCCCTACTAATTGTCCATCTCATTCCGGTGGCTTAGTCAATAAGGTGTTTTAACAGGGCATACACACACAAACACACAGATTTTCTGAGGTAACAAGCGGGATGTTGAAGTTGCTCTTTATTTGGGATAAAACATGTACATAAGTGAAGCAGCCTTAGCAGAGGATGGTTTCAATCCATCGACCTCTGGGTTACGGGGCCAGCACGCTTCCGCTGAACCACTCTGCTTGCCGTAAAGGAACTCCCATTCACGGGTGTTTTCAAAAGCACTTGCGTTTAGGCACAAATGAAGCGCACATGAAGTGACACATGAAGTGCCTTGTCATAAATGAGATCAGCTGAAAACAACAAAGAGTTCTAGCACAGAGATGTGACAGACAGCTTTTCTTCAAGCAGGAACAGAGTAACTTTAAAAGTAAAGACATCTTAGCAGAGGATGGTTTCGATCCATCGACCTCTGGGTTATGGGCCCAGCACGCTTCCGCTGCGCCACTCTGCTCACTACAACTGACTTGACATACTTTACTGTTTTCAAAATGACTTGCATTTAGGCACCCTTAAATTGCTCGTCTGTCATCAATTAGAACAAGTGAAGAAGGCAGAGAGTTTTAGCATACAGCTGAGGAAACTTTTCTTCAAGTAGGAACAGGCTATGTACATACCGTAAGCAAAGCAGGCTTAGCAGAGGATGTTTTCGATCCATCGACCTCTGGGTTATGGGCCCAGCACACTTCCGCTGCGCCACTCTGCTGTAAACCACCCCAGATGGGA
>CM075870.1:5317500-5327500 GCA_038021265.1 Cyprinella venusta | reverse complement strand
GAGAGTTTTAGCATACAGCTGAGGAAACTTTTCTTCAAGTAGGAACAGGCTATGTACATACCGTAAGCAAAGCAGGCTTAGCAGAGGATGTTTTCGATCCATCGACCTCTGGGTTATGGGCCCAGCACACTTCCGCTGCGCCACTCTGCTGTAAACCACCCCAGATGGGACTCGAACCCACAATCCCTGGCTTAGGAGGCCAGTGCCTTATCCATTAGGCCACTGGGGCTGTTAAAATCCTGTGCTCATGTGCCCGCATTACTTTGGCTTCACTGACAACAGCAGCATTGGCATTAAAATAAAGCAAGCACGCAACAGTTATCCAGGTGAACGACTACTTCGATAGGGCACTGGGGCATAACTCGCTTGCCCTACTAATTGTCCATCTCATTCCGGTGGCTTAGTCAATAAGGTGTTTTAACAGGGCATACATACACAAACACACAGATTTTCTGAGGTAACAAGCGGGATGTTGAAGTTGCTCTTTATTTGGGATAAAACATGTACATAAGTGAAGCAGCCTTAGCAGAGGATGGTTTCAATCCATCGACCTCTGGGTTATGGGGCCAGCACGCTTCCGCTGAACCACTCTGCTTGCCGTAAAGGAACTCCCATTCACGGGTGTTTTCAAAAGCACTTGCGTTTAGGCACAAATGAAGCGCACATGAAGTGACACATGAAGTGCCTTGTCATAAATGAGATCAGCTGAAAACAACAAAGAGTTCTAGCACAGAGATGTGACAGACAGCTTTTCTTCAAGCAGGAACAGAGTAACTTTAAAAGTAAAGACGTCTTAGCAGAGGATGGTTTCAATCCATCGACCTCTGGGTTATGGGCCCAGCACGCTTCCGCTGCGCCACTCTGCTCAATACAACTGACTTGACATACTTTACTGTTTTCAAAATGACTTGCATTTAGGCACCCTTAAATTGCTCATCTGTCATCAATTAAAACAAGTGAAGAAGGCAGAGGGTTTTAACATACAGCTGAGGAAACTTTTCTTCAAGTAGGAACAGGCTATGTACATAAGGAAAGCAGGCTTAGCAGAGGATGGTTTCGATCCATCGACCTCTGGGTTATGGGCCCAGCACGCTTCCGCTGCGCCACTCTGCTGTAAACCACCCCAGATGGGACTCGAACCCACAATCCCTGGCTTAGGAGGCCAGTGCCTTATCCATTAGGCCACTGGGGCTGTTAAAATCCTGCGCTCATGTGCCCGCATTACTTTGGCTTCACTGACAACAACAGCATTGGCATTAATATAAGGCAAGCACACAACAGTTATCCAGGTGAACGACTACTTCGATAGGGCACTGGGGCATAACTCGCTTGCCCTACTAATTGTCCATCTCATTCCGGTGGCTTAGTCAATAAGGCTGTTTTAACAGGGCATACACACACAAACACACAGATTTTCTGATGTAACAAGCGGGATGTTGAAGTTGCTCTTTATTTGGGATAAAACATGTACGTAAGTGAAGCAACCTTAGCAGAGGACGGTTTCAATCCATCGACCTCTGGGTTATGGGCCCAGCACGCTTCCACTGAACCACTCTGCTCGCCGTAAAACAACTCCCATTCACGGGTGTTTTCAAAAGCACTTGCGTTTAGGCACAAATGAAGCGCACATGAAGTGACACATGAAGTGCCTTGTCATAAATGAGATCAGCTGAAAACAACAAAGAGTTCTAGCACAGAGATGTGACAGACAGCTTTTCTTCAAGCAGGAACAGAGTAACTTTAAAAGTAAAGACGTCTTAGCAGAGGATGGTTTCGATCCATCGACCTCTGGGTTATGGGCCCAGCACGCTTCCGCTGCGCCACTCTGCTCACTACGACTGAGTTGACATACTTTACTGTTTTCAAAATGACTTGCATTTAGGCACCCTAAATCGCTCATCTGTCATCAATTAGAACAAGTGAAGAAGGCAAAGAGTTTTAGCATACAGCTGAGGAAACCTTTCTTCAAGTAGGAACAGGCAATGTACATTAGGAAAGCAGGCTTAGCAGAGGATGGTTTCGATCCATCGACCTCTGGGTTATGGGCCCAGCACGCTTCCACTGCGCCACTCTGCTCAATACAACTGACTTGACATACTTTACTGTTTTCAAAATGACTTGCATTTAGGCACCCTTAAATTGCTCATCTGTCATCAATTAAAACAAGTGAAGAAGGCAGAGGGCGTTAACATACAGCTGAGGAAACTTTTCTTCAAGTAGGAACAGGCTATGTACATAAAGAAATCAGGCTTAGCAGAGGATGGTTTCGATCCATCGACCTCTGGGTTATGGGCCCAGCACGCTTCCGCTGCGCCACTCTGCTGTAAACCACCCTAGATGGGACTCGAACCCACAATCACTGGTTTAGGAGGCCAGTGCCTTATCCATTAGGCCACTGGGGCTGTTAAAATCCTGCGTTCATGTGCCCATATTACTTTGGCTTCACTGACAACAACAGCATTGGCATTAAAATAAGGCAAGCACACAACAGTTATCCAGGTGAACGACTACTTCGATAGGGCACTGGGGCATAACTCGCTTGCCCTACTAATTGTCCATCTCATTCCGGTGGCTTAGTCAATAAGGGTGTTTTAACAGGGCATACACACACAATAACACAGATTTTCTGATGTAACAAGCGGGATGTTGAAGTTGCTCTTTATTTGGGATAAAACATGTACATAAGTGAAGCAGCCTTAGCAGAGGATGGTTTCAATCCATCGACCTCTGGGTTATGGGGCCAGCATGCTTCCGCTGAACCACTCTGCTTGCCGTAAAGGAACTCCCATTCACGGGTGTTTTCAAAAGCACTTGCGTTTAGGCACAAATGAAGCGCACATGAAGTGACACATGAAGTGCCTTGTCATAAATGAGATCAGCTGAAAACAACAAAGAGTTCTAGCACAGAGATGTGACATACAGCTTTTCTTCAAGCAGGAACAGAGTAACTTTAAAAGTAAAGACGTCTTAGCAGAGGATGGTTTCGATCCATCGACCTCTGGGTTATGGGCCCAGCACGCTTCCGCTGCGCCACTCTGCTCACTACAACTGACTTGACATACTTTACTGTTTTCAAAATGACTTGCATTTAGGCACCCTTAAATTGCTCATCTGTCATCAATTAGAACAAGTGAAGAAGGCAGAGAGTTTTAGCATACAGCTGAGGAAACTTTTCTTCAAGTAGGAACAGGCTATGTACATAAGGAAAGCAGGCTTAGCAGAGGATGGTTTCGATCCATCGACCTCTGGGTTATGGGAACCGGCACGCTTCCGCTGCGCCACTCTGCTGTAAACCACCCCAGATGGGACTTGAACCCACAATCCCTGGCTTAGGAGGCCAGTGCCTTATCCATTAGGCCACTGGGGCTGTTAAAATCCTGTGCTCATGTGCCCGCATTACTTTGGCTTCACTGACAACAGCAGCATTGGCATTAAAATAAAGCAGTTATCCAGGTGAACGACTACTTCGATAGGGCACTGGGGCATAACTCGCTTGCCCTACTAATTGTCCATCTCATTCCGGTGGCTTAGTCAATAAGGTGTTTTAACAGGGCATACACACACAAACACACAGATTTTCTGAGGTAACAAGCGGGATGTTGAAGTTGCTCTTTATTTGGGATAAAACATGTACATAAGTGAAGCAGCCTTAGCAGAGGATGGTTTCAATCCATCGACCTCTGGGTTATGGGGCCAGCACGCTTCCGCTGAACCACTCTGCTTGCCGTAAAGGAACTCCCATTCACGGGTGTTTTCAAAAGCACTTGCGTTTAGGCACAAATGAAGCGCACATGAAGTGACACATGAAGTGCCTTGTCATAAATGAGATCAGCTGAAAACAACAAAGAGTTCTAGCACAGAGATGTGACAGACAGCTTTTCTTCAAGCAGGAACAGAGTAACTTTAAAAGTAAAGACATCTTAGCAGAGGATGGTTTCGATCCATCGACCTCTGGGTTATGGGCCCAGCACGCTTCCGCTGCGCCACTCTGCTCACTACAACTGACTTGACATACTTTACTGTTTTCAAAATGACTTGCATTTAGGCACCCTTAAATTGCTCGTCTGTCATCAATTAGAACAAGTGAAGAAGGCAGAGAGTTTTAGCATACAGCTGAGGAAACTTTTCTTCGAGTAGGAACAGGCTATGTACATACCGTAAGCAAAGCAGGCTTAGCAGAGGATGTTTTCGATCCATCGACCTCTGGGTTATGGGCCCAGCACACTTCCGCTGCGCCACTCTGCTGTAAACCACCCCAGATGGGACTCGAACCCACAATCCCTGGCTTAGGAGGCCAGTGCCTTATCCATTAGGCCACTGGGGCTGTTAAAATCCTGTGCTCATGTGCCCGCATTACTTTGGCTTCACTGACAACAGCAGCATTGGCATTAAAATAAAGCAAGCACACAACAGTTATCCAGGTGAACGACTACTTCGATAGGGCACTGGGGCATAACTCGCTTGCCCTACTAATTGTCCATCTCATTCCGGTGGCTTAGTCAATAAGGTGTTTTAACATGGCATACATACACAAACACACAGATTTTCTGAGGTAACAAGCGGGATGTTGAAGTTGCTCTTTATTTGGGATAAAACATGTACATAAGTGAAGCAGCCTTAGCAGAGGATGGTTTCAATCCTTCGACCTCTGGGTTATGGGGCCAGCACGCTTCCGCTGAACCACTCTGCTTGCCGTAAAGGAACTCCCATTCACGGGTGTTTTCAAAAGCACTTGCGTTTAGGCACAAATGAAGCGCACATGAAGTGACACATGAAGTGCCTTGTCATAAATGAGATCAGCTGAAAACAACAAAGAGTTCTAGCACAGAGATGTGACAGACAGCTTTTCTTCAAGCAGGAACAGAGTAACTTTAAAAGTAAAGACGTCTTAGCAGAGGATGGTTTCGATCCATCGACCTCTGGGTTATGGGCCCAGCACGCTTCCGCTGCGCCACTCTGCTCAATACAACTGACTTGACATACTTTACTGTTTTCAAAATGACTTGCATTTAGGCACCCTTAAATTGCTCATCTGTCATCAATTAAAACAAGTGAAGAAGGCAGAGGGTTTTAACATACAGCTGAGGAAACTTTTCTTCAAGTAGGAACAGGCTATGTACATAAGGAAAGCAGGCTTAGCAGAGGATGGTTTCGATCCATCGACCTCTGGGTTATGGGCCCAGCACGCTTCCGCTGCGCCACTCTGCTGTAAACCACCCCAGATGGGACTCGAACCCACAATCCCTGGCTTAGGAGGCCAGTGCCTTATCCATTAGGCCACTGGGGCTGTTAAAATCCTGCGCTCATGTGCCCGCATTACTTTGGCTTCACTGACAACAACAGCATTGGCATTAATATAAGGCAAGCACACAACAGTTATCCAGGTGAACGACTACTTCGATAGGGCACTGGGGCATAACTCGCTTGCCCTACTAATTGTCCATCTCATTCCGGTGGCTTAGTCAATAAGGCTGTTTTAACTGGGCATACACACACAAACACACAGATTTTCTGATGTAACAAGCGGGATGTTGAAGTTGCTCTTTATTTGGGATAAAACATGTACATAACTGAAGCAGCCTTAGCAGAGGATAGTTTCAATCCATCGACCTCTGGGTTATGGACCCAGCACGCTTCCGCTGAACCACTCTGCTCGCCGTAAAGGAACTCGCATTCACGGGTGTTTTCAAAAGCACTTGCGTTTAGGCACAAATGAAGCGCACATGAAGTGACACATGAAGTGCCTTGTCATAAATGAGATCAGCTGAAAACAACAAAGAGTTCTAGCACAGAGATGTGACAGACAGCTTTTCTTCAAGCAGGAACAGAGTAACTTTAAAAGTAAAGACGTCTTAGCAGAGTATGGTTTCGATCCATCGACCTCTGGGTTATGGGCCCAGCACGCTTCCGCTGCGCCACTCTGCTCACTACAACTGACTTGACATACTTTACTGTTTTCAAAATGACTTGCATTTAGGCACCCTTAAATTGCTCATCTGTCATCAATTAGAACAAGTGAAGAAGGCAGAGAGTTTTTGCATACAGCTGAGGAAACTTTTCTTCAAGTAGGAACAGGCTATGTACATAAGGAAAGCAGGCTTAGCAGAGGATGGTTTCGATCCATCGACCTCTGGGTTATGGGGCCAGCACGCTTCCGCTGCGCCACTCTGCTGTAAACCACCCCAGATGGGACTCGAACCCACAATCCCTGGCTTAGGATGCCAGTGCCTTATCCATTAGGCCACTGGGGCTGTTAAAATCCTGTGCTCATGTGCCCGCATTACTTTGGCTTCACTGACAACAGCAGCATTGGCATTAAAATAAAGCAAGCACACAACAGTTATCCAGGTGAACGACTACTTCGATAGGGCACTGGGGCATAACTCGCTTGCCCTACTAATTGTCCATCTCATTCCGGTGGCTTAGTCAATAAGGTGTTTTAACAGGGCATACACACACAAACACACAGATTTTCTGAGGTAACAAGCGGGATGTTGAAGTTGCTCTTTATTTGGGATAAAACATGTACATAAGTGAAGCAGCCTTAGCAGAGGATGGTTTCAATCCATCGACCTCTGGGTTATGGGGCCAGCACGCTTCCGCTGAACCACTCTGCTTGCCGTAAAGGAACTCCCATTCACGGGTGTTTTCAAAAGCACTTGCGTTTAGGCACAAATGAAGCGCACATGAAGTGACACATGAAGTGCCTTGTCATAAATGAGATCAGCTGAAAACAACAAAGAGTTCTAGCACAGAGATGTGACAGACAGCTTTTCTTCAAGCAGGAACAGAGTAACTTTAAAAGTAAAGACGTCTTAGCAGAGGATGGTTTCGATCCATCGACCTCTGGGTTATGGGCCCAGCACGCTTCCGCTGCGCCACTCTGCTCAATACAACTGACTTGACATACTTTACTGTTTTCAAAATGACTTGCATTTAGGCACCCTTAAATTGCTCATCTGTCATCAATTAAAACAAGTGAAGAAGGCAGAGGGTTTTAGCATACAGCTGAGGAAACTTTTCTTCAAGTAGGAACAGGCTATGTCCATAAGGAAAGCAGGCTTAGCAGAGGATGGTTTCGATCCATCGACCTCTGGGTTATGGGCCCAGCACGCTTCCGCTGCGCCACTCTGCTGTAGACCACCCTAGATGGGACTCGAACCCTCAATCACTGATTTAGGAGGCCAGTGCCTTATCCATTAGGCCACTGGGGCTGTTAAAATCCTGCGTTCATGTGCCCACATTACTTTGGCTTCACTGACAACAACAGCATTGGCATTAAAATAAGGCAAGCACACAACAGTTATCCAGGTGAACGACTACTTCGATAGGGCACTGGGGCATAACTCGCTTGCCCTACTAATTGTCCATCTCATTCCGGTGGCTTAGTCAATAAGGGTGTTTTAACAGGGCATACACACACAAACACACAGATTTTCTGATGTAACAAGCGGGATGTTGAAGTTGCTCTTTATTTGGGATAAAACATGTACATAAGTGAAGCAGCCTTAGCAGAGGATAGTTTCAATCCATCGACCTCTGGGTTATGGGCCCAGCACACTTCCGCTGAACCACTCTGCTCGCCGTAAAGGAACTCCCATTCACGGGTGTTTTCAAAAGCACTTGCGTTTAGGCACAAACGAAGCGCACATGAAGTGACACATGAAGTGCCTTGTCATAAATGAGATCAGCTGAAAACAACAAAGAGTTCTAGCACAGAGATGTGACAGACAGCTTTTCTTCAAGCAGGAACAGAGTAACTTTAAAAGTAAAGACGTCTTAGCAGAGGATGGTTTCGATCCATCGACCTCTGGGTTATGGGCCCAGCACGCTTCCGCTGCGCCACTCTGCTCACTACAACTGACTTGACATACTTTACTGTTTTCAAAATGACTTGCATTTAGGCACCCTTAAATTGCTCATCTGTCATCAATTAGAACAAGTGAAGAAGGCAGAGAGTTTTAGCATACAGCTGAGGAAACTTTTCTTCAAGTAGGAACAGGCTATGTACATAAGGAAAGCAGGCTTAGCAGAGGATGGTTTCGATCCATCGACCTCTGGGTTATGGGAACCGGCACGCTTCCGCTGCGCCACTCTGCTGTAAACCACCCCAGATGGGACTCGAACCCACAATCCCTGGCTTAGGAGGCCAGTGCCTTATCCATTAGGCCACTGGGGCTGTTAAAATCCTGTGCTCATGTGCCCGCATTACTTTGGCTTCACTGACAACAGCAGCATTGGCATTAAAATAAAGCAAGCACACAACAGTTATCCAGGTGAACGACTACTTCGATAGGGCACTGGGGCATAACTCGCTTGCCCTACTAATTGTCCATCTCATTCCAGTGGCTTAGTCAATAAGGTGTTTTAACAGGGCATACACACACAAACACACAGATTTTCTGAGGTAACAAGCGGGATGTTGAAGTTGCTCTTTATTTGGGATAAAACATGTACATAAGTGAAGCAGCCTTAGCAGAGGATGGTTTCAATCCATCGACCTCTGGGTTATGGGGCCAGCATGCTTCCGCTGAACCACTCTGCTTGCCGTAAAGGAACTCCCATTCACGGGTGTTTTCAAAAGCACTTGCGTTTAGGCACAAATGAAGCGCACATGAAGTGACACATGAAGTGCCTTGTCATAAATGAGATGAGCTGAAAACAACAAAGAGTTCTAGCACAGAGATGTGACAGACAGCTTTTCTTCAAGCAGGAACAGAGTAACTTTAAAAGTAAAGACATCTTAGCAGAGGATGGTTTCGATCCATCGACCTCTGGGTTATGGGCCCAGCACGCTTCCGCTGCGCCACTCTGCTCACTACAACTGACTTGACATACTTTACTGTTTTCAAAATGACTTGCATTTAGGCACCCTTAAATTGCTCGTCTGTCATCAATTAGAACAAGTGAAGAAGGCAGGGAGTTTTAGCATACAGCTGAGGAAACTTTTCTTCAAGTAGGAACAGGCTATGTACATTCCGTAAGCAAAGCAGGCTTAGCAGAGGATGGTTTCGATCCATCGACCTCTGGGTTATGGGCCCAGCACGCTTCCGCTGCGCCACTTTGCTCAATACAACTGACTTGACATACTTTACTGTTTTCAAAATGACTTGCATTTAGGCACCCTTAAATTGCTCATCTGTCATCAATTAGAACAAGTGAAGAAGGCAGAGGGTTTTAACATACAGCTGAGGAAACTTTTCTTCAAGTAGGAACAGGCTATGTACATAAGGAAATCAGGCTTAGCAGAGAATGGTTTCGATCCATCGACCTCTGGGTTATGGGCCCAGCACGCTTCCGCTGCGCCACTCTGCTGTAAACCACCCTAGATGGGACTCGAACCCACAATCCCTGGTTTAGGAGGCCAGTGCCTTATCCATTAGGCCACTGGGGCTGTTAAAATCCTGCGTTCATGTGCCCACATTACTTTGGCTTCACTGACAACAACAGCATTGGCATTAAAATAAGGCAAGCACACAACAGTTATCCAGGTGAACGACTACTTCGATAGGGCACTGGGGCATAACTCGCTTGCCCTACTAATTGTCCATCTCATTCCGGTGGCTTAGTCAATAAGGGTGTTTTAACAGGGCATACACACACAAACACACAGATTTTCTGATGTAACAAGCGGGATGTTGAAGTTGCTCTTTATTTGGGATAAAACATGTACATAAGTGAAGCAGCCTTAGCAGAGGATGGTTTCAATCCATCGACCTCTGGGTTATGGGCCCAGCACGCTTCCGCTGCGCCACTCTGCTCGCCGTAAAGGAACTCCCATTCACGGGTGTTTTCAAAAGCACTTGCGTTTAGGCACAAATGAAGCGCACATGAAGTGACACATGAAGTGCCTTGTCATAAATGAGATCAGCTGAAAACAACAAAGAGTTCTAGCACAGAGATGTGACAGACAGCTTTTCTTCAAGCAGGAACAGAGTAACTTTAAAAGTAAAGACGTCTTAGCAGAGGATGGTTTCGATCCATCGACCTCTGGGTTATG
>CM075870.1:5300000-5307500 GCA_038021265.1 Cyprinella venusta | reverse complement strand
TGCCCGCATTACTTTGGCTTCACTGACAACAACAGCATTGGCATTAAAATAAAGCAAGCACACAACAGTTATCCAGGTGAACGACTACTTCGATAGGGCACTGGGGCATAACTCGCTTGCCCTACTAATTGTCCATCTCATTCCGGTGGCTTAGTCAATAAGGTGTTTTAACAGGGCATACATACACAAACACACAGATTTTCTGATTGAACAAGCGGGATGTTGAAGTTGCTCTTTATTTGGGATAAAACATGTACATAAGTGAAGCAGCCTTAGCAGAGGATGGTTTCAATCCATCGACCTCTGGGTTATGGGCCCAGCACGCTTCCGCTGAACCACTCTGCTTGCTGTAAAGGAACTCCCATTCACGGGTGTTTTCAAAAGCACTTGCGTTTAGGCACAAATGAAGCGCACATGAAGTGACACATGAAGTGCCTTGTCATAAATGAGATCAGCTGAAAACAACAAAGAGTTCTAGCACAGAGATGTGACAGACAGCTTTTCTTCAAGCAGGAACAGAGTAACTTTAAAAGTAAAGACGTCTTAGCAGACGATGGTTTTGATCCATCGACCTCTGGGTTATGGGCCCAGCACGCTTCCGCTGCGCCACTCTGCTCACTACAACTGACTTGACATACTTTACTGTTTTCAAAATGACTTGCATTTAGGCACCCTAAATTGCTCATCTGTCATCAATTAGAACAAGTGAAGAAGGCAGAGAGTTTTAGCATACAGCTGAGGAAACTTTTCTTCAAGTAGGAACAGGCTATGTACATTAGGAAAGCAGGCTTAGCAGAGGATGGTTTCGATCCATCGACCTCTGGGTTATGGGCCCAGCACGCTTCCGCTGCGCCACTCTGCTCAATACAACTGACTTGACATACTTTACTGTTTTCAAAATGACTTGCATTTAGGCACCCTTAAATTGCTCATCTGTCATCAATTAAAACAAGTGAAGAAGGCAGAGGGTTTTAACATACAGCTGAGGAAACTTTTCTTCAAGTAGGAACAGGCTATGTACATAAGGAAAGCAGGCTTAGCAGAGGATGGTTTCGATCCATCGACCTCTGGGTTATGGGCCCAGCACGCTTCCGCTGCGCCACTCTGCTGTAAACCACCCCAGATGGGACTCGAACCCACAATCCCTGGATTAGGAGGCCAGTGCCTTATCCATTAGGCCACTGGGGCTGTTAAAATCCTGCGCTCATGTGCCCGCATTACTTTGGCTTCACTGACAACAACAGCATTGGCATTAATATAAGGCAAGCACACAACAGTTATCCAGGTGAACGACTACTTCGATAGGGCACTGGGGCATAACTCGCTTGCCCTACTAATTGTCCATCTCATTCCGGTGGCTTAGTCAATAAGGCTGTTTTAACAGGGCATACACACACAAACACACAGATTTTCTGATGTAACAAGCGGGATGTTGAAGTTGCTCTTTATTTGGGATAAAACATGTACATAACTGAAGCAGCCTTAGCAGAGGATAGTTTCAATCCATCGACCTCTGGGTTATGGACCCAGCACGCTTCCGCTGAACCACTCTGCTCGCCGTAAAGGAACTCCCATTCACGGGTGTTTTCAAAAGCACTTGCGTTTAGGCACAAATGAAGCGCACATGAAGTGACACATGAAGTGCCTTGTCATAAATGAGATCAGCTGAAAACAACAAAGAGTTCTAGCACAGAGATGTGACAGACAGCTTTTCTTCAAGCAGGAACAGAGTAACTTTAAAAGTAAAGACGTCTTAGCAGAGGATGGTTTCGATCCATCGACCTCTGGGTTATGGGCCCAGCACGCTTCCGCTGCGCCACTCTGCTCACTACAACTGACTTGACATACTTTACTGTTTTCAAAATGACTTGCATTTAGGCACCCTTAAATTGCTCATCTGTCATCAATTAGAACAAGTGAAGAAGGCAGAGAGTTTTAGCACACAGCTGAGGAAACTTTTCTTCAAGTAGGAACAGGCTATGTACATAAGGAAAGCAGGCTTAGCAGAGGATGGTTTCGATCCATCGACCTCTGGGTTATGGGCCCAGCACGCTTCCGCTGCGCCACTCTGCTGTAAACCACCCCAGATGGGACTCGAACCCACAATCCCTGGCTTAGGAGGCCAGTGCCTTATCCATTAGGCCACTGGGGCTGTTAAAATCCTGTGCTCATGTGCCCGCATTACTTTGGCTTCACTGACAACAGCAGCATTGGCATTAAAATAAAGCAAGCACACAACAGTTATCCAGGTGAACGACTACTTCGATAGGGCACTGGGGCATAACTCGCTTGCCCTACTAATTGTCCATCTCATTCCGGTGGCTTAGTCAATAAGGTGTTTTAACAGGGCATACACACACAAACACACAGATTTTCTGAGGTAACAAGCGGGATGTTGAAGTTGCTCTTTATTTGGGATAAAACATGTACATAAGTGAAGCAGCCTTAGCAGAGGATGGTTTCAATCCATCGACCTCTGGGTTATGGGGCCCAGCACGCTTCCGCTGAACCACTCTGCTTGCCGTAAAGGAACTCCCATTCACGGGTGTTTTCAAAAGCACTTGCGTTTAGGCACAAATGAAGCGCACATGAAGTGACACATGAAGTGCCTTGTCATAAATGAGATCAGCTGAAAACAACAAAGAGTTCTAGCACAGAGATGTGACAGACAGCTTTTCTTCAAGCAGGAACAGAGTAACTTTAAAAGTAAAGACATCTTAGCAGAGGATGGTTTCGATCCATCGACCTCTGGGTTATGGGCCCAGCACGCTTCCGCTGCGCCACTCTGCTCACTACAACTGACTTGACATACTTTACTGTTTTCAAAATGACTTGCATTTAGGCACCCTTAAATTGCTCGTCTGTCATCAATTAGAACAAGTGAAGAAGGCAGAGAGTTTTAGCATACAGCTGAGGAAACTTTTCTTCAAGTAGGAACAGGCTATGTACATACCGTAAGCAAAGCAGGCTTAGCAGAGGATGTTTTCGATCCATCGACCTCTGGGTTATGGGCCCAGCACACTTCCGCTGCGCCACTCTGCTGTAAACCACCCCAGATGGGACTCGAACCCACAATCCCTGGCTTAGGAGGCCAGTGCCTTATCCATTAGGCCACTGGGGCTGTTAAAATCCGGCACTCATGTGCCCGCATTACTTTGGCTTCACTGACAATAACAGCATTGGCATTAATATAAGGCAAGCACACAACAGTTATCCAGGTGAACGACTACTTCGATAGGGCACTGGGGCATAACTCGCTTGCCCTACTAATTGTCCATCTCATTCCGGTGGCTTAGTCAATAAGGTGTTTTAACAGGGCATACACACACAAACACACAGATTTTCTGAGGTAACAAGCGGGATGTTGAAGTTGCTCTTTATTTGGGATAAAACATGTACATAAGTGAAGCAGCCTTAGCAGAGGATAGTTTCAATCCATCGACCTCTGGGTTATGGGGCCAGCACGCTTCCGCTGAACCACTCTGCTTGCCGTAAAGGAACTCCCATTCACGGGTGTTTTCAAAAGCACTTGCGTTTAGGCACAAATGAAGCGCACATGAAGTGACACATGAAGTGCCTTGTCATAAATGAGATCAGCTGAAAACAACAAAGAGTTCTAGCACAGAGATGTGACAGACAGCTTTTCTTCAAGCAGGAACAGAGTAACTTTAAAAGTAAAGACGTCTTAGCAGAGGATGGTTTCGATCCATCGACCTCTGGGTTATGGGCCCAGCACGCTTCCGCTGCGCCACTCTGCTCAATACAACTGACTTGACATACTTTACTGTTTTCAAAATGACTTGCATTTAGGCACCCTTAAATTGCTCGTCTATCATCAATTAAAACAAGTGAAGAAGGCAGAGGGTTTTAGCATACAGCTGAGGAAACTTTTCTTCAAGTAGGAACAGGCTATGTCCATAAGGAAAGCAGGCTAAGCAGAGGATGGTTTCGATCCATCGACCTCTGGGTTATGGGCCCAGCACGCTTCCGCTGCGCAACTCTGCTGTAAACCACCCTAGATGGGACTCGAACCCACAATCCCTGGTTTAGGAGGCCAGTGCCTTATCCATTAGGCCACTGGGGCTGTTAAAATCCTGTGTTCATGTGCCCGCATTACTTTGGCTTCACTGACAACAACAGCATTGGCATTAAAATAAAGCAAGCACACAACAGTTATCCAGGTGAACGACTACTTCGATAGGGCACTGGGGCATAACTCGCTTGCCCTACTAATTGTCCATCTCATTCCGGTGGCTTAGTCAATAAGGTGTTTTAACAGGGCATACATACACAAACACACAGATTTTCTGATTGAACAAGCGGGATGTTGAAGTTGCTCTTTATTTGGGATAAAACATGTACATAAGTGAAGCAGCCTTAGCAGAGGATGGTTTCAATCCATCGACCTCTGGGTTATGGGCCCAGCACGCTTCCGCTGAACCACTCTGCTTGCTGTAAAGGAACTCCCATTCACGGGTGTTTTCAAAAGCACTTGCGTTTAGGCACAAATGAAGCGCACATGAAGTGACACATGAAGTGCCTTGTCATAAATGAGATCAGCTGAAAACAACAAAGAGTTCTAGCACAGAGATGTGACAGACAGCTTTTCTTCAAGCAGGAACAGAGTAACTTTAAAAGTAAAGACGTCTTAGCAGACGATGGTTTTGATCCATCGACCTCTGGGTTATGGGCCCAGCACGCTTCCGCTGCGCCACTCTGCTCACTACAACTGACTTGACATACTTTACTGTTTTCAAAATGACTTGCATTTAGGCACCCTAAATTGCTCATCTGTCATCAATTAGAACAAGTGAAGAAGGCAGAGAGTTTTAGCATACAGCTGAGGAAACTTTTCTTCAAGTAGGAACAGGCTATGTACATTAGGAAAGCAGGCTTAGCAGAGGATGGTTTCGATCCATCGACCTCTGGGTTATGGGCCCAGCACGCTTCCGCTGCGCCACTCTGCTGTAAACCACCCCAGATGGGACTCGAACCCACAATCCCTGGCTTAGGAGGCCAGTGCCTTATCCATTAGGCCACTGGGGCTGTTAAAATCCTGTGCTCATGTGCCCGCATTACTTTGGCTTCACTGACAACAGCAGCATTGGCATTAAAATAAAGCAAGCACACAACAGTTATCCAGGTGAACGACTACTTCGATAGGGCACTGGGGCATAACTCGCTTGCCCTACTAATTGTCCATCTCATTCCGGTGGCTTAGTCAATAAGGTGTTTTAACAGGGCATACACACACAAACACACAGATTTTCTGAGGTAACAAGCGGGATGTTGAAGTTGCTCTTTATTTGGGATAAAACATGTACATAAGTGAAGCAGCCTTAGCAGAGGATGGTTTCAATCCATCGACCTCTGGGTTATGGGGCCAGCACGCTTCCGCTGAACCACTCTGCTTGCCGTAAAGGAACTCCCATTCACGGGTGTTTTCAAAAGCACTTGCGTTTAGGCACAAATGAAGCGCACATGAAGTGACACATGAAGTGCCTTGTCATAAATGAGATCAGCTGAAAACAACAAAGAGTTCTAGCACAGAGATGTGACAGACAGCTTTTCTTCAAGCAGGAACAGAGTAACTTTAAAAGTAAAGACGTCTTAGCAGAGGATGGTTTCGATCCATCGACCTCTGGGTTATGGGCCCAGCACGCTTCCGCTGCGCCACTCTGCTCAATACAACTGACTTGACATACTTTACTGTTTTCAAAATGACTTGCATTTAGGCACCCTTAAATTGCTCGTCTGTCATCAATTAAAACAAGTGAAGAAGGCAGAGGGTTTTAGCATACAGCTGAGGAAACTTTTCTTCAAGTAGGAACAGGCTATGTCCATAAGGAAAGCAGGCTTAGCAGAGGATGGTTTCGATCCATCGACCTCTGGGTTATGGGCCCAGCACGCTTCCGCTGCGCCACTCTGCTGTAAACCACCCTAGATGGGACTCGAACCCACAATCCCTGGTTTAGGAGGCCAGTGCCTTATCCATTAGGCCACTGGGGCTGTTAAAATCCTGTGTTCATGTGCCCGCATTACTTTGGCTTCACTGACAACAACAGCATTGGCATTAAAATAAAGCAGGCACACAACAGTTATCCAGGTGAACGACTACTTCGATAGGGCACTGGGGCATAACTCGCTTGCCCTACTAATTGTCCATCTCATTCCGGTGGCTTAGTCAATAAGGTGTTTTAACAGGGCATACATACACAAACACACAGATTTTCTGATTGAACAAGCGGGATGTTGAAGTTGCTCTTTATTTGGGATAAAACATGTACATAAGTGAAGCAGCCTTAGCAGAGGATGGTTTCAATCCATCGACCTCTGGGTTATGGGCCCAGCACGCTTCCGCTGAACCACTCTGCTTGCTGTAAAGGAACTCCCATTCACGGGTGTTTTCAAAAGCACTTGCGTTTAGGCACAAATGAAGCGCACATGAAGTGACACATGAAGTGCCTTGTCATAAATGAGATCAGCTGAAAACAACAAAGAGTTCTAGCACAGAGATGTGACAGACAGCTTTTCTTCAAGCAGGAACAGAGTAACTTTAAAAGTAAAGACGTCTTAGCAGACGATGGTTTTGATCCATCGACCTCTGGGTTATGGGCCCAGCACGCTTCCGCTGCGCCACTCTGCTCACTACAACTGACTTGACATACTTTACTGTTTTCAAAATGACTTGCATTTAGGCACCCTAAATTGCTCATCTGTCATCAATTAGAACAAGTGAAGAAGGCAGAGAGTTTTAGCATACAGCTGAGGAAACTTTTCTTCAAGTAGGAACAGGCTATGTACATTAGGAAAGCAGGCTTAGCAGAGGATGGTTTCGATCCATCGACCTCTGGGTTATGGGCCCAGCACGCTTCCACTGCGCCACTCTGCTCAACACAACTGACTTGACATACTTTACTGTTTTCGAAATGACTTGTATTTAGGCACCCTTAAATTGCTCATCTGTCATCAATTAAAACAAGTGAAGAAGGCAGAGGGTTTTAACATACAGCTGAGGAAACTTTTCTTCAAGTAGGAACAGGCTATGTACATAAGGAAATCAGGCTTAGCAGAGGATGGTTTCGATCCATCGACCTCTGGGTTATGGGCCCAGCACGCTTCCGCTGCGCCACTCTGCTGTAAACCACCCCAGATGGGACTCGAACCCACAATCCCTGGCTTAGGAGGCCAGTGCCTTATCCATTAGGCCACTGGGGCTGTTAAAATCCTGTGCTCATGTGCCCGCATTACTTTGGCTTCACTGACAACAGCAGCATTGGCATTAAAATAAAGCAAGCACACAACAGTTATCCAGGTGAACGACTACTTCGATAGGGCACTGGGGCATAACTCGCTTGCCCTACTAATTGTCCATCTCATTCCGGTGGCTTAGTCAATAAGGTGTTTTAACAGGGCATACATACACAAACACACAGATTTTCTGAGGTAACAAGCGGGATGTTGAAGTTGCTCTTTATTTGGGATAAAACATGTACATAA